>CM060837.1:28140000-28740000 GCA_030762175.1 Metallyticus violacea | reverse complement strand
TGAAAGGTGTACAACTGAACTAGTTTTATTATGAGGGTACTTTTATATTATGCGTATGCTATTTCATGTGTCCATACAAACAATTACCGAAGTATTTTATTTCTGGTCTATAAGTAATACTATTTGAGTCAAACGAGATACGGGCTTTCAATGCATTCATATTTTCCCATGTATGAATTTCAATTTCAATTTCTTTTCTTTCTTTATGAACAATTTGTTAGCATGGGATAATAAGGAGGCCTTTAAATTTTAATTAGTTTTCATATCTAGTCTACATTGATTGGCTCTTGTTAAATTCGTGGGATAATCCGTAGAGTGTCTTGAGTATATTATGTATATTAAGTGGTAGATGGTTAATACATAATAGGAATACCAAAGGCCAATTAGCATTAAAGTCTCTAATTAATAATAGTTTATATGTTTGATATATCTTAGTAATGGTGGAAGGAGTGCTCATTGTATTCCAGAATTAAGCGTCAGTTATTGGTCATGCGATTAAAAAACAAAAAAAAAACATGAAGAATAGCCTAAGCCACGCAAAATTTAGTATTAGAGGGTTACCACGCGACTCAAAATTTTCCTTATAACAGAAACTTACCCTTACCCGTAGCGAAATTCTGGGGCTGCTACAGCTGCAGTCCCAAACGACAGCGGAGAGAGGCCAACTCCTCAGTCCCAACAGGGAGAAAGCGGAATAAGTATTTATCTCTGTTTGCATGGCCGCTTTTAATAACCATAAATATGATATGTATTATTATTATTATTTTATTTATTTATTTATTTATTTTTTTTTTTTTTGTTAAAGGTAATGTAACTATTCCTCCTGATGGCTGCAATATATTGTTCCTTATTACAAAACTGAGTTCTTCACATTTTACCATGCGTTTATTGGAATTCGCAATTAATTCACACACACAGGCACACACACAAAATAACCTTAACGCTAACATCGGGTAAATCTTAGAAACCGGTGGATTCAATGGTTTGCTACGACTCGCTACGGTCTGATGGCCTATGCTCGCCTCCTTTTCGTAAATATAAATTGATAGGGGCGAATGTATCACTGTAATGGTGGCAAAGCTCCTTTATTTAATTCGGGTAAAAAAAAAAAAATAAAAGCATCAGGACGTGAGGATTCGCAACCACTGCCTTCACAACTGTAGCAGGCACTCTATACGTCCGAGCTGACATGCGTTGCTTCAGAGCCCTATTATCTAACTACTGAGGATACCAAAAATGTATACACACTTTCACAGTAGATATCTATTTAATATATTTCAAAAGTGGGCCGAAAAACAACAGTAATGTGTAGTATGATGTTCTGTAAACAGATGTGACTCATATACATTATGATAGCATTGCTACGTGACGGGTAAATCAACAATGAACAAATGAAGCCAAGATTTTATATGATATTCTGTATACAGATGTGACTGACATTACGTTATGCTAGCGTTGCTACAACAAAATGGAGCCAAGATTATCGTTTTAACAGTGGAAAGCAATTTTGAAGTGGTATTGGAAAACCGAGAATGTTGTTGAAGTTCAAAGGCAATGGAGACGTGTGTACAGAACAGAAGCGCCGTTGGACTTCTACCTATGGGGAACTCTCTATATTCCGTAGAAAACCAGCTACACTGACAGCACTTCGGGAAGAAATTGAAACGGCATGTGCTGCAATCGCTGAGGACACTTTCGCAAACGTTGCTCAATCAACATACTCAGAAGTTTTTCTTTGCTTGAAGTGTAGATATATATTGGCACACTCTTTATATGTTGGAAGTCGCTACCTTCGGCTTTCTCCGCAATCGCTCGGGACTGCAGCTCTAACGCTTCAGAATTTAGCTACGGGTAAGGATAACTATAACAGAATTCATTGTGTACACAACATGCGTTGTTTTGATTCCAAGAACAGGGAGGAAGCTGTAATTACAGACCCTCCGGCCATGGTCGTGTACACTGTTCTGATGAAACAGGTTTTGTTAAGTAAACTATTGCGTGCTGTTTCATTCAGACGAACAGCGGTACCACGGTTTCTCAGCTAGATTAGATCTGATTTTCGACTATCGATAGGGGAAAATGTCCTATGTATGCTGCAACAACCGAAAACTGGCAGCACATTCCTGCTTTTTATTGGAAATCTTGTTCTCATCAAACATGTTTTTTACATACTGATACAGGAGTAGCCGATTTTAATTATCTCTTTAGCTCTGTGTGTTTTACCAAGTGCGTTCATTTTAATTCTTCAAAATTGGTTGCATTTTAAAAATAAACCATTAAATGAAACATATAACATAATTGCTGAGGTTCAGAATGTTATTTTTAAATAAAAAACAGCAGAATGTCATTTAATATCTGGGTAATTCAATTAAACAGCTATTACTTTTAAACCATATACCTCATCATTGATTATACCCCAAAATCTACATTAATTTTGGGACTCTCGGTCAAACAAAGGGTAAAATGTACCCATATGTTGAGTTTGCAAGATGCGGCCCATTGTTTTTGGATTAAAAGCCCAGTATGAGTTGAACAGTTGGCCAATATTCCCTTCCCATTTACAGACTTGGTCTATAACCAGCACAAAGCATAAGATCTTTTTTTTGGTTACATGACCTTTTTTTTCCCGTCAAAATTGTAAAGGTTTTATAACCCAGAACTCCTTTTGGTTATTTTCTCGGTTATAAAGTTAAGTTATTTACACTTAATGAGTCATTAACAGTAATTTAAGCGATTGATAATATTATATCTTTGTTTCATTGACAGATTTTGCGAATTTATGATTAATTTCTATAAAAATTGTAATAGTAGAGAAAAAATTAACAATCTTTGTGTTTTTTCTTCTTCTTTATGTACTGCACCCTCCATTACATAATAATTAGTAATACTGATGCATTGCTATCATTTCATTGTTATATGCTATCCTTAATACTATATCTTTACACTGTTACATTGTTGTTCTTACCTAATCGTCATATTTTGAAGATTGTCGAAATTGATACTCTATGCAAAGTAATGCCTTTATTAACTTTCTTAGTAAAATAGGCGGTTATTGTATTTACAGCCTGCGATTATCATCTCTAGGGTAAATTAAATGTTTCTAGTACAAGATGAGCTCGCACACCATACAAGAACTCAAAGATAATATTCGTTTGGAAATTGTCCGGATTTCTCAAAATAACTTCATCGAGTGATGAATAATTTCCTTAACAGATGCCAAAATTATGTGGAGAATGAAGGCGGGAACTTTCAACACCTTACTTGACATTTTGGTTAAGTGTTAAGCCTCATAGATTGGGTTGTGTATTGTGCCCTCCCGCTAACCGAGACCGTCGCCCATAGGCAAAACAGCTGATCGCACGGTACATACGGTTTAGATGTTTACGGCTTTAATCGGCATGTCCATAAAGTAGCTCTTGAGCTCTGAGCTACGCCATATAAAAATCTACATTGTTTTTAAAACAATTTCATACCTTTTTCTTTGTCATATCTGAGAAGGGATATAGGAGGGCAGGTCCATCAATTTCTAGGTATGATAAATCTAAAAACTATATTTCACTTTTCAATATAGTTACCCTTTATTGCAATACAATTCTCACATCTTTGAATTAACATTTCAACCCCCCCCCCAAATAAAAGTCTTGTCTACAAAATACATAATCAGCATCCATCACTTCTTCGTCACACTTAAATTTCCTTCTTCGAAGGCCCTTCTTGAATTTGAGAATAGGAAATAGTCACTGGGAGCTAGATCTGGGCTGTAGGTTGGATGGTCGATTTCCTTGAAGCCACATTTTATCACAGCTTTCTTTGCAACAAGAGCTGTGTGCACAGGCGCGTTGTCGTGAAGAAGGCGCACACCACCACTCAGCTTTCCTCGCCTTTTCTGTTTGATGGAAGCACGTAGTCTGTGCAGAAGGCCAGCATAGTACTCCCTGTTTACTGTGGTGTTCTCCTTGAAGTCAATGAAGAGTATTCCTTCACAGTCCCAAAAAATTGTGGCCTTGATCTTCTTGGTCTACTGAGTGAGGCGATGCTTCGCCACGTTTACGTCACTCCAGAGGATCATAGTTTCATCTCCTGTAACGATGGTTTGCAGAATTTCTCCCTCGTTGCCACGGCAGAGCTCCAAAAATGTCTGACAACAGATGACTCGTTGCTGCTTTTGGACCGAGGAAAGAAGTCTAGGCATCCATCTTGCACTAACCTTATTCACGTTTAATTGTTGATGAATAATTCAAAGGACTATTGTTTTAGAAAGGCCCAGCCTTGCTGCTGTTTCTGTAACTTTGAGCCGCCGGTCTTCCATAATTTCTCTTTCCACAAGAACGATGTTTTCAGGAGTGAGCACCTGCACGCTCTTCGTCTTCAGTGCTTTCTCAACCCATTCGAAAAATATTGGTCTATTCTTTTAAGTAGAATATGAGGGGGATGCTTCCCCATATACAGCATCCAATTGCTGTTTAATTTCATTTGGAGTAAGTCCTTCTTTTGTGAAGAACTTAATAACACAGCCTTCTTTATGCAATTATATCTGAACAACTGAACACAACGGAGTGGAAGTTACAGCAGCAATTATTTACTTCACAGATAAGGTATGGCATTTGTTAAGGGGATAATCCATATTGGCGAGGCCGGAAACATTGGCCTACTCTTGTATCAGGTTTTCTTCCTTTCTATTTAATAAATATCCCTCCTCGGACAAACAATCATGGAAGAATTTCGTTTTTCTATTTTGGATCATTTGGAGTGTCCTGTTGTTCATAGCCGAGATCAATAAAATATAGCGGAATGGCAGGGAAGAGGAAAACAACAATCTTGTCAATCTCGCTGTTGTACGTATACTTTTAGTTAGTGCGAAAGAGGGAAGCAAGTCGCCCATGCAAAGCACTAGGTTCTAATTAAACGATAACATGATTGCCGCTGCAAGTAGGGAGGTCTCAAGCGCAGTGGCATATTGCAAGCGGTTTAAAAACAGAAAGTGAGCGAGCCAGTAGCGGTTGAGAGAGAAAGGAAACGCTGCTGCCGCCCACTTCCTCGGCAGCAGCAGGCCTTGGGCTCGCAATGTTTTACACGTAGTACTAAGTGCAGTGGTGCCTGTTGGAATAGCTGCGTGCGTTTTGTGTGTCTTTGTAAATTAGCTCAGGAATTGTTCTGTGTTTGGTTTTGAAGATCGGTAGGGTTTGCGTTCTTTATGTTTTGGTGTAGTTGCATGCTAAGTGTACCAGTTTAAAAGTGTTCTGCACAGTACAACTCTGGGATTTCACGTTAAGCATCTATATCCCTAATGTCAGCATTCGTAAGTCATCTCAAGTATAAAACATGGATGGGCTGGCAATCATAATAGTGGAAATGCCAAGAATATAAGCTGCGGTCAAAAACAGGGACCAGGAATAGGTATTTATTGACACATTTACTGTTATTAGAAACTCGGTTTTGTTTACCTTCTTCTGACAAGCTCATGCCAACGCTAGAACAAATTTCTAGCCTGGATAGAAAGTTGATTGAAGATTGGGTATTTCGTCAGGTAACTTGTCATCATTTTGTGAGGTATTCCATGTTATAAATGTAACAAAGTTTACTAATAGCACTTTGTGATCGAAAAATATATTTCATGTGCTGTTATGTAACAGCAATAGAACAAAATCCTAATGTCCTTTGCTGTTTTTATAACTCTTAAGCATTTTGAAGTAAGTTCATTTGGAAAAAAAAAAAAAAAATGTGAATCATTTGGGTTCCAAAATTAAATTTAGCATCACTGAGCTTAATTTGTTCTCCTTGCATAAATGTGAACAATATCTTTCCATAGGAAAGGAGGCAAACACCGGACACATCATGTAGAATTGTAGCAGCGTTGCCAAATATTCCAGATTAAATATTTGTTTTGTTCCTCTTATTAAGGTTTATTACCAACATTATTTGTGCCTCTGATTCCCTTTGTGCCCGTATAAACAGGTCTTAAACTTGATCGATGCACAACTAATGGCATGCATTTTTCCAAAGAAAATTCAATTCTGTAATTTTTTTCGTTGCATTGACAGTCGAGGGTTTGTCAAGCTGCATGCATCTAAACAAAAATTATGAGGCAATTCACAGTTATTTTATTACAAGTAATATCACGAGAGGGTCTGAGATTACAATTTATCTGAAAATCTCAGATCCTCGGCTGATATTTATTAGGACTCTTTCAGGAATAAAATAAGAATTTAATATAATTCCTCTAAATTTAGGTTACGAAATTGTAATAATTGTATATTTGTACTTAACCATTTTCAAGCAATTTTGCGACAGAAGAATGCCGATTGTCTGTAATGCCACTAGAGAACAACAAAATACCGGTTTAGGACTATTTCATGAATAGAATAAGAATAAAAGTGATATATATTTGAAATTCGTGCACAAAGTATTAACACTTGTAATACTTAAGAATAGCTATTCGATTCAGAAAACGTGAGACTGAAATAGACAAAAGTCGATTATTACAATCGCTAACGTTCCATTTACAAAGAACAAAAAACAAAAAAAAAAAAAAAAAAAAGATGACACAGTTATTTTATTCTTTGTATTCTGTGGTTTAGAATTCCTAATGATAAGATCAATTTGCACATTTGACGCATCATCAAAACGCTTTGAAGAATCCTCCAATTTGCGTTATGATTGTCGATTGTCCATGCTTTTGTTGCTATCAATAGCTCCCCACCGTCTCTAGCAAAAGTGGTCAGTGATGCGTGTTCAGGAATTATATAGTTGGCTACACTGATCACAAGACAAATGCACGTCGCGTGATAAAACGGATTTGATTTTTTTTTTCGGTAATTTCCCTGCGTAATCGACCGATTGGTCGTTATTCCAAATTTTGTTTCGTTTCATTGAGCGATTTTAAGATGACATGACATGAATGAAATAGTCTTTAATTAAATATATCATTTATTTTCATACTGGCACTCGCATAATGGAGAAACTTGAAGTAACCCTTATAGTATATAAATGAAAACAATTAATTTAATCAACTATATACCGCTAACACTGGCATAAAAATAAAATATAAAAAAAATGAGGGAATGTACGTTCTGAAAGTTTTTCTGTTCTGTTCTGAAAGTTTTAGCCATGTTTCTAATTTTCTGGAGTAAACCTCTTCCTATTTAATCTCAGCAGATTTTCTAGACTGAGAAAGAGATATCTGGTAGGCGCATAGATAATTGAGACCGTTGTTCTTGGTCCTCAAGGCAATTCGCCTCTGACCTCTATCGCTGCATACTGCACATGGTGGTGTAGTGGTTACCATACTTGCCTCTTATACCCAAGATCGCGGGTTCAAACCCGGCCAGGATCGATGGATTTTTTCGGGCGTAAAAATCCTAAGTATGACTTCCTTCGGAAGGGAAGTAAAGCCGTGGGTCCCGTGTCGTACATTTACGGCACGAAAAAGAACCTCAAGCCTGAAAGAAAGGCCTCTGAGCAAAAATTTTCGGCCGTTTCACGCCCTGAGTTGAATGCGACGCTGATGACCTGAGATGTTAAAGAGCGTCCATAAATAAATCAATCAAAAAAAAAAAAAATACTACACATACCTCTTTTCAATTTGTTACACATGACATTCTTCAAAAGGACATTTGCTAATTTTCTGTGGTGTCCACAGAACTTCGCAAGCACTTACACCATGACAATGGCGTCTGTAGCATTTTATAGAGACAGGAACGAGACCTCTGTAGAAAATATTAGTAAAAAGATGACTGCTAAAGCCAACTGAAGCAGTTTTTAATTGATCACCACATACCGCTGGATGACGATGGAACAATTGACTGCTGAAATCGGAGGAGGCCTGGATAAATATTTGCCAATGAGTTTACGTTTTTACAATCCATGGTTCTGATGAAAATTATTAATTTTGTTTCAGCTCTAATACTATACCAGAAGTCAAGCCACTGTTTATAGTTAGTATTAACAAGTGATAAATGTGCTCGTTGCCAAAAAAAAAAAACAAAAAAACAAATAAATGTAATAATTAAATAATAATACATTTATAAATACACAGGCCGTTCAATAAAAACGATCATAATTTTTTGACAACGTATCTCTACTCATAATTTTGATGATCTTTCTCAAAGCAGTCCCAGTTAGATGTAATTCACCTGTCCCAGCGTTTCTGCCAGTCTTCAAAGACGTGCTGGAAACAATTTTTAACATGCTTCAGAATCCTTCATCCTGCTTCTGAAGGTGTTTGGAGTAAGGAAAATTTCACACCGGCCTAAAACTACACTATAGGGAGGTAAATGGACAATTGAACATTGGTGCTTGCGAGACGTTCAGCAACTTGTCGGTCCTGGAGGTGTAGTGGTATTTGCCCCACAGGCTAGAGTCGATGAATTTTTTCGGCCAAAAAATCTGAGTATGGCTTCCTTCGGAAGGGAAGTAAAGCCGTGGGTCCCGTGTCGTACATTTACGGCACGATAAAGAACCTCAAGCCTAAAAGAAGAGGCCTCTAGCAAAATTTGTCGGTCATTTCACGCCCAGAATTGAATGGGACGCTGATGACCTGAGCTGTTAAAGAGCGTCCGTAAATAAAACAAATCAAGCAACGACCTTTGCAATGTGCGGCCGTGCATTATCATGGTGTAGCACCAGGTTATTGAACGAAAGTATTGTCAGACATCTTTTAGTATTGCTCAGTTACAGTTGTGTTTCCAGATACGACATGCTGGTAAATCTTTATATCGAAAAATGAAATGACCAAACTTTACATCAAAAGCAACTGCTTTTAGTTTTATTTTGGTGCTGGTGATGGTGGAGATTTCCTCCAAAAAGTTTTGATGCCTTCTCTCAGGATCGAAATGATGTACCCAAGTTTCATCAGCAGCGAAAGAAACTCCGCATCTTCCTGTAACATCTTCAACCTCAGTACAAGTTACACCCAGTGAAATTTTCTAAATTTCCGAAAGTGTTCTTAATATTACAATGAAAGCAACAGTGTTTATATTTTCTTCTATTAGAATACTAGTAGGAGCGTTGTATTCATATTCCTTAGAAATAGATTACCTCGCTCTTTAAAATGTGTTAAGACAAAGCAGAATATTGTTCATCGCTACCATCTCCATTTGGCTTTAGGCTGTACTGAACATGTCTCAACTTGTACATCTGTCATATGCAGAAGCAGAAAGTGACAACAGAAAATGTAGCCATAGTTCTGTCTAGTCATAAGTTCTGTTATAACGTTTTTCTTTTATTATGGCAACAATGTACTCAACTGTTTTTTAATCTCATTATGACAAATAGTATCCACGTGTATTCTGTGCTAAATACATGTATCATTTTTCTAAATGACCCCTTTTTGCCCTAATACAGGACCTAAGTCTATCGGACAAGCACGCACTGTCTCCATGGGGAAATCCGCCACTGCTGACTTCAGGGATCGCTTGAGAGACTCGATATTGGAGTGCTTTGTCTCAAAGGCAATTTCCTCAATTTGTAATCCAAGGGGTTGAGGTCAGGGCTGCTAGAGCACCAGTCTAGGGTAGCAATAAAATCCGGAACATTTTTTCTTAAGCCAAGCTTGAGTGGATCTTGCCCTATGAGCGGGTGCAGAATCTTGCTAGAAGGTTCAGTACCTATTGTTGAACAAAGTGATGTTCAGCTCTTTCACCACACGCTCAAGGATAGTTGTTTCATATAAAATGGTCTTTGTGTTTAACCCCTTTTTGGCAGAAATACAGCTTTGTAACACCATCACAGCTCTTTCCCTACCAAACCATCACTGAGGCGGGTTGGTGGCCCCTCTGGATATATGAGCCGGTCCTGGTGGTGTAGTGGTAACCATATTTGCCTCCTAAAACCCAAGATCGGCTAGGATCCATGAATATTTTCGGGCGTAAAAATCCTTCGGAAGGGAAGTAAAGCCGTGGGTCTCGTGCTGATACGTGCTGTAAAGATAGAGTACCTAATTTGTCAAACAAGGAAAGTATATTATATAATTACATAAAAATTCGGACTCTATAAGCAATACCTGTTATGACTGAGTTTATAGAACACTTTTTCGAAAGCGATATTTTTATTTTAAGGATTTAGGTATATTTTGCATAAAAATGTTTTATTTTCTCGTCGTATTTATATTTATCGAAGCCAGACATCAGATTTACAAGAAAACAAACCATGCGGTATTCGTTTTAATATCTCAATAAAATAACTGAAGTGCTTTTTCCGGAAATGAACTCTAGTTTTTAGCATCTTATTGTTGTAATGAAAAACATTTCCGGTAAACATCTTACCTCAGCCGAATTTCTAGAATTTCTTCTATTTGATAGGCTACTTCTATGTCTACTTACTTTTAAGATCAGTTTGAACACTTGATAACTTGCATCAATGTTTACAGCAATACTGAATTTACTCTGAAAATATTTGCGCATAAAATAGAATTTGGCAAGAGCATGTAAATGTTGCGTAAAACACCGACATTGCTTATGCATAAGCCAGCCAAGTTGAAACTGAGTGTAGGACGCAAACTTGGAAACATATGCGTACACCGACCAGTATTTATAAACAAACATAGAGAATGTGTTTTGTGGGTTCATGAGAAATGAAACAGGAACACGAAGAGAGTGACATACTTAGATTTCCAGCTTTATTTATTAAAAGAGATTATAATCACAAGGGTTTGTAGTCTGCTGGATGACTTCTGTCATTGTTCGCCAATTGGCAGATACGCCCCAGAGTAATAGCTAGGTATTCCCTACACTTAAGGTAACCAGGAAGTGTAAATCTAGCAAATAATGCAGCAGTATATTTTACACTGTTATCTCAGAAAGTTTTAAAGCTATCAATATGAAATTTTGAGAATATCAAGAACACTTATGCTCTGTAAATTTTAATACTTTAAAGTTTTTTTAAAAAAATTAAACCAAAGTAAAATGTTGTTAAAAACTGAAAACGCTGACATAATAATGCATTTTTAATAAACTATTGGAATTGAATTACTTTATTTTTACTTAAACTGTAAAGAACATGTTATCCTGGAAACTAGAACAATACGAGGTCTGTTCGAAAAGTATCGCGAATTTTGTGTTTTTTTCAAAAAGTATTTATTTATTCATGAACATCTATTTTGTCCCCTTCAAAGTAATCCCCACCAGATATTATACACATGTGCCAACGTTTTTTCCAATCCTCGAAGCACTTTAAAAAATCTTTTTTTTTTGATCTTGTCTAGCTCCTCCTTCGATGCCGTCTTTATCTCCTCAATCGTGGCGTAGCGTCGTCCTTTCATGGGCCTCTTCAGTTGTGGAACCAAAAAAGGTCACGGGGGGCTAGGTCTGGGGAGTACGGTGGCTGCGGCATCATAAGTGTGTTGTTTTTGCCCAAAAATTCGCGCACAAGCAACGATGTGTGAGCAGGGGCGTTATCATGGTGCAAAAGTCAATTTTTGTTCTTCCACAAATCCTGGCGTTTCTGGCGGATTGCTTCGCGCAAATTGCGCATAATTTGCAGGTAATATTCCTTATTGACCGTTCTACCCTGTGGCAAGAACTCATGATGCACCACGCCCCTGCAATCGAAGAAAACTGTAAGTAAAACCTTCGCATTCGACCGAACTTGACGCACTTTTTTCGGTCTTGGGTCGTGTGGCAGCATCCATTGAGACGATTGAGCTTTAGTTTCCACGTCATAACCATAAATGATTTGTTACCAGTTATGACCCTCTGGAGCAAATTTGGGTTGTCGCGGACAGAGTTCAACAGCTCCTTAGCAACGTTAATGCGATGGTGTTTTTGGTCGAAATTGAGCAACTTTGGTACGAATTTTGCGGCGACCCGTCTCATGCCCAAATCATTGGTAAAAATCGAATGACACGAGTCAATCGATATTTTTAGGTTCACAGCAAATTCTCTAACGGCGATTCGACGATTGGCCAATACTATTTTCTTCACTTCTTCAATATTTTCGTCGGTTGTTGACGACTCGGGCGTCCGGGACGCTCTTCGCCGTTCACATCTTCTCGACCCTCTGAGAACATTTTGTACCACCGATAAACGTTGCTTTGGTCCAAGGTAGCTTCACCATATGCCACAGTGAACATTCGGAATGCATCCGCGCACTTAATTTTGTTTTTCACACAAAATTTGATACAGATTCTTTGTTCCATTTTTTGGAATAGGCAAAAATCGAAGATGAGCCAAAACACGTCCAAGCAAAATAGCTGTCAACAATTAACTGAACATTCAAAATGGCCGAGCTTGTCAACATAAGTGAGGAACATGAGTACCAACATAACGCCACAAAACAATCGAAAATCGAATATACGTAGCCCGCGGAAATTCAAAATTCGCGATACTTTTTGAAGAGACCTCGTATATCTATACTAGTTGCTTGAAAAGAACTTTTTTTCATAAAAATAGAAATATTATTAATTTCGTATTGATATTGATTTTTATCAACTAACAGTGATATTTAAATACTACACCTAAGTGTGTGTAACATACTTGTCTGCTAAACCGAAGATCGCGGGTTCAAACCCGACCAGGATCGATGGATTTTTTCGGGCGTAAAACTCCTAAGTATGGCTTCCTTCGGAAGGCAAGTAAAGCCGTGAGTCCCGTGTCGTACATTTACGGCACGAAAAAGAACCTCAAGCCTGAAAGAAGAGACCTCTGAGCAAAATTTATCGGCCGTTTCACGCCCTAAATAAAATGGGACGCTGATGACCTGAAATGTTAAAGAGTGTCCATAAATAAACCAAATAAAAAATCACCATTTACCGGCATGTAATGATTAATTAAAAACCGCTTCATTTGGCTTTAACAGTCATCTTTTTACTAATATTTTCTACACAGGTCTCGTTCCTGTCTCTATAAAATGCTACAGACGTCATTGTCATGGTGTAAGTGCTTGCGAAGTTCGGTGGACACCACAGAAAATTAGCAAATGTCCTTTTGAAGAATGTCATGTATAACAAATTGAAAAGAGGTATGTGTAGTATGCAGCGATAGCAGGTCAGAAGCGAATTACCTTGAGGATCAAGAAACACAGTCTCAATGATCTATGCGCCTACCAGATATCTCTTTCTGTCCGGAATACGTGCTGACATTCAATAAAAAGACGTTTATAACCCCAGTCTTTTTAGCGTGTTAAAGCAATCGTGACGAATTTCCCTTTGGCCTGTCTTGGTAAATGTTGGGCTAGATAGAATTTTTTGGAATAGTGTGTAACACCCGTTGTTACTACTGACGCACCACAGGCGGTGGGCACTGCTGATACATGAAATGATAAATTGGGAAACGATTTATTTTTAAGGAAGCAAGCGTTCCAGGCTTAAGTTTAGGTTACCTCCCCGGCATTTGCCATGTGGAAAAAATCTCAGTCAGGGAGGACGGTCCTGGCGGGATTCGAACCCCAGACCTCCCTCTGACGAGTCCGCGCCTTAACGACCTGGGCGACCTATGGCTGCGGGCTAGCTAGAGATTGAACATTGGTTCGTGAGCGAAGAAATATTGATAAATAGCGAATGAATATTATCATGAAGCTTATAGGCAGGTTGTCTGTTTCAGCACATTTATTCAGTAGAACATTAGCCCCCAGAATGTACTGTTTTAATTATGCGTACGCCATTATATTTTGTATATACTCTTGAACCTGTAACTTTTCAAATTTTTTGCGCATATGATTTGTGTTTGAATCTCAAATAAATCTGTCAGAAATACTGTGATATGTATTGCATCTAACGGGAACTATAGCAAAATTATTATGTGTGTGTAAGGTGTACATGTATTGAAGAGCTTATCTGCTCAGAAAATGTATTATTTTGCGCATACAGTAATGCGTATCATGTATTAAAACATAATAAATATTTATGATTCACAGTATTAAAACTGAAGATTTCTAAGTATAACAGCTGTAATCCTTATGTTCTCGACATGCTGCAAATATCTTGTTTTAAACTAGTGGGCATATACATGTTTGTAGGCAATATCATTAGATATATTCATATTTTGATACAACGCATTGACTTCAATAAAACTTTAATGCTATTTTACTACACTTTGAAAAATGCAAACGGTCCTTAAGCTGCAACCGATGTAATCTATTGATTGCATCTACCTTTCATCCCACTGACCTACGCAGACTCGTTGTTTTAATCTGTATGGAGATGTGTAAAGATGCTAAACTTTGCGACTCTCAAGTGTGTTGGGAGATGATAAACGACGATATGACCGTGTGAGTTTGGTATCGTTGCGCCTACTTTCTCCGTTGTGCGCCATTGCACTTTCACCTGTATTTGTGGGACAGAAAGGAATGGAGTTAACATCCTTTGCAACACTTGTGAGAAGTGCTTGTCGTTTTTAATTACGTTGATGCTGCAGCCAATGTTCTCAGGGTAGTAGTTGCCAAGCAGGTTGTGAGATGTATTAAACTAGAAACGAACATCCAGCACAAGTTTTTCAACCTCAGGACGTAATCCTTTATCTCTACTCGTTTTGCAGGATCTGAGCTTTTATATATTCGCTTTTAGTTAGAAATATAGGTGTTAAGTACATAAGAAATTAGTAACATATAGGCTTTCACGGCCGGTTGTAATCGGTCCTGGTGGTGTAGTGGTAACCATACTTGCTTCCTAAACCCAAGATCGCGGCTTCATACCCGGCCAGGATCGATGGATTTTTTCGGGTGTAAAAACCCTCTTCGGAAGGGAAGTAACGCCGTGGGTCCCGTGTCGTACATTTACGGCACGATAAAGAACCTCAAGCCTGAAAGAAGAGGCCTCTGAGCAAAGTTTGTCGGCCGTTTCACGCCCTGAATAGAATGGGACGCCGATCACCTGAGATGTTAAAGAGCGTCCATAAATAAACAAACAAAAACGGCCGGTTGTGTTAGTGCATGGCGGTTTGGTGTTTTCAGACCATGCTCCATAGTTTCTCCCCATAACACGAGAGGAACACTTGGTCACGAAGGAGTGAAGAACTGAAATCTTAATGCTTAGATCAACTTTACATTAGTACCCAAATGTACTGCCCACAGTGTTCTTGCTAGACCCTTATGTGTCCTGTGAGAGATAGTGTTATGTTGTGTCAGGGAGCTTCTAGCATGTCCTGTATTTGCGCTTATTGTCTGTAGAGGACGCGCTGCAAACCAATGTCTCCGCGAGTTTGTGGAGTATTTTGCCTGAGGGAAATGATAGGAAGCGGTACGAAGAGCCTCTGGTCCACAAGAGCTAAGGATGAACGATCCTTCACGCAACCGGCTTCGCGGTGTGCGGCCGGCCGGCGAGGGTGACAGGAAGTCCGCAGTAAATATAGTACGGATTGTCGCATAAATTATTTCTTACATAACATAAACACTTAAACGTAAATTACTCACACATATTAAGCAAGGAGATGCTGGAACTGCCCTCCTACGTAGTTCAAGCATTTCTGACACCTGTCAGGAAAATGCTCATTGCACTCTGCTGTTCCCTCTGAGAAATGGCAGCAATTTCTTCTTTGAGTAATGTGCGTGGCTGTCTATGTTTCCTGTCAAGAACACTTACCCTTTCACGAAATTTGTTTACTAATCGATGAATCGAACTCCGATTGGGAACTTGAACATCAGGAAGTTTCCCTTGAAATAATCTCAGCGCGCTGGTTCTGTACATGCTTATGAATCATGCTGGGGAATAGAATACTTGTATTATCCCATTTTCACTTGACACACTTTCACTGTATTGCGTCGCCTAACAAACACGCAAGATTTCAACTTACACTGAAGCCTCTAGCAGCGGAGGGGAAATATACTCCCCGCCTCCGCCGACATAGCGCTGCCGGCCGGTCCTGCGGTTGCGTCAAGCATTGCTCACCCAGTATATTGCGCCTGCACCACGAAAATCGTCATCTCATAACATACGTTCCCAGGAAAGCTTTTAGCTTTATAATATTAAATAATTATATGAAACATTACACAAATGGCAACACGTCAAATATATTAAATAAGAGAAAACTTGCACTATTTAAATATCAAACATTATTGATTTGAAGTGATAATACGTTAATCAATAATTTAGTCTCATCTCCTTACACTGTGGTTTGATTGGTTACTAGCTGTTACTGAACAAAAGGCTAATTACTTTTTGTTAAACATTCATGAAGTAATTGTTTTGTTTCGTTTATGTTAACTGAATGTAAGGAAAATTAACGCTATACAAACTTTACAGTCTAAGCCCCCCCCCTTTTTGCGGCTATTAATAGGTATTTTTTAAAAATATTATTTAACGCCCATTTTACTACTGAGGCACCACAGGCAGTGGACACTGATGATACATGAAATGAAATGATAAACTGAGAATGGATTTCTTAAGGAAGGAAACGTTCCAGGCCAAAGTTTAGGGTACCTCTCCGGGATTTACCATTTGTGAGGATTGAGGAAAACCTGGAAAAACCTCATTCAGGGAGGACGGTCCTGGCGGGATTCGAACCCCAGACCTCCCACTCACGAGTCCACGGCTTAACAACCTCGAGAGAAAATGGAAATTAAAATACTGATTAGACCAAGTGCAAGTATTGATTTGAATCAAACTTGCTACAAAACATAGCATGTTTTCTGTAGAGACAGACATTGATTGGTTTGCTGCATGCAAACCAAAAGAATGATTTTTTAATAGGTGCGTTACGGTGATATTTGACAGAATTCTCTCTTGCATTACAACAAACGGCATTGCAAGATAGTTGTGCATTAGTAATAAACAGCATGGAAAATATTTCGTCAAATGGAAACTGTTGTTCAGAAAGTAATGCATGATGAACACAGGGTAGACGTTTGAGCAGGGACTGGGAATCTGAAATATCGTAATTTTGCACGGATAAAGTTCGGAGACAAGTAGCTACATAAATTTAAGAGTTAATTAAAGAGTTTGTCAATTATAACGGTTGTTAATTGGATTGCTAAGGTCCCTGGTCAAGTAGTATTACTGTTTCAAATGTACTTTAAGGAAACTAAATTTGGCATTGCTAGTGTTTGTGTCAGCGGTTGTAATTTCCTTTAACGCAGGATATCCTTGGTGATTATGTCAGACGGCGTAAGGTCTTTAGCTTCTTATCTGCTAACTGCCGCTGCGGCTTAGCTTTGTCCGGTGTTTTATGATAGCATACTTCCCCCACAAGTATTCAGAATTCTCTTCCATTATGTTTCGTTTGTATTTACGCATCGCGATTCCACACTTGTTATAAAGACTTGTTGCATCGTCAATCTGCGGCAGAAAAAAAAAAAAAAAAAAAAAACGAAACAGCAAGCTATTCTCTGTATTTTTTTTACAATTCTTAAACTTGGGTTCAACCTTGCGACATTACACAAACGCAACAACATGACTAATGGCTAAGCAATGGATTTAAAAAGCTTTAGGCCATTTCTTGATTTTTTCCCCTTACTTACCGTTAATTTTTCGTTAAGGCGGTTTTTACAACAATCACCGCAAAGCGATGTTCTAATGTTTAAAATTTTTGCTGTGGCGCGTGATAATTTAAAGCATTCAGGTTTGCCTGTCAGTTTTAACATTTTGAAATGTATCTTAGAGTTGAAGATGCATCAAGGGCTGTGACATTAGTGGAGGATGCACGAAGTCTGTGTTAATTTGCTGACGTCACTGGCAGTTCTCAGTGCAATGTACGCAGGATTGTGGTTCTGGCCATAGGAAAAGTACCTCTGATCATGTCGGTCGCTTTCTGCTGCAAGTTCTTCGTGACAGCACGCAACTTCAGTGAAGGCCAGGAATAATTTGCAGCAAGTATGACACATTAACATCAGTGAAAGAACAGTTAGAAACAGGCTGTATGAAGTAAATTTACAGTCCAAAAGACCTGCAGAAGGATCATTGCTGATCAGGGAACAGCATATCTCTCGGATGCAGTTTGCTCGCAGCCATCAAAACTGAACTAGAGATCAATGGAGCACAGATAAGAACAAGTTCTGTTTGAAGGCACCAAATGGGAGGAAGAGAGTATGGAGAAGGCCAGGAGAACGTTATACACCCTGCACTTTCTCTTCAAAGACGCCTTTTAATGGAGGTTCAGTCTTGGTGTGGGCAGGGATCAGCATGAAAATGGGTCATTAACAGCTCATCAGTACATCGAGGAGATTCTTGCTGGTCATGTAGTCCCTATAGGCGACAACTTTATCCTTATGCAAGAAAACGCTCGTCCACACATTGCTCGGTGTGTTTCTGAGTTCGTGGACGTGTCTGGGATGGAATATATGGCATGGCCAGCACGCAGTCCAGACCTGAACATGCTTGGGTCGATTCCCCGACTCCTGTCAGATGTTCGGGCTGCACTTCAAACGGAATAGGAACCGATACCACAAGAGGAGATTGCAGATCTTATCCGGAGCATGCCTGCTGTAATTAGAGCTAGAGGTGGCAACACTGGTTACTTCGACCAGTGTTGCCAGAAAACCAGAGAACCACTAAAAGTTCTGTTTATTGTGATGTTTGACCATGTTTGAAGATTTTTCTGCATTAAAATCAATAATGGGGTAGAATTTGTTCTTAAAATACTACTAATACGTTACTTGAATGATAAAATGTTGTTAAATAATTGTTAAAGAAATTTTATTTTAATATTTATGTCTTCGTTTCATTGAACATAGATTTTTATGTTAAAATATCTTAAAAAATTAAGTGTTTCACTTTTTTGCCCCTCAGTGTGTTACAGAATAAATGCACATTTTTCTGGCGTCTTATCTCGCTTGAGATCATTAAACAATTAAATCCGAGGAAAGGTTCAAGTCTGGCTTTATATGAAAGTGATAGGTCTAATAACCACCTATGTCAGATACAAGTCCCTTTTTCTTGTTCCTTTCTCTCTCTCTCTTCCGTTCTCTTCCCCTTGCTCACTACTTTTCTCTTCCTCAATCAGTGCTTGCTTTGTAGTTATTCCAGCCTCAACAACTACACTTATCTCAGAGACGGCCCACCAATTAGAGCTACATTTAAAGTTGTTGCATGACAGACGTCAAGCAGCAGTAAGAAAGAAGACTTGAGGATATCGTTTTGCCGGTTACAAGGTTAGAAAGTAAACGGGGTGGTTCACCTCTGTGACGCGTCATCTGTAACGATCTTAGCTCCAGCATCACTTTCACGAACACTCTCCTGGAGCCGAGTTCAAGTTGCACTCTCTTTGCTGGTTGCTAGGAACACGCCCCGTCTTGGCAAAGATATGAAATTGCTAAAAATAAGCCATGCTGTGGTCTAACATCGCAGATGCATTTAGTACTAAGGCGCGAATTCATATGCACTAACAAGCTGCAAAAATAAAGCGTTTAACAATAACTAAATAAGAACCTTCTATTTTTGATTAACGTATGTAAATGCTTAAATCCTTTAAATTTTGTTAATTTGTATTAAATTGAAATCCAATAGTAATTTAATAGTGGAAATGTCAAACGTCTAAGTGCCATTTACTAAATTTTACAGGCTAAGCAACTACCCACTTCTGTTAGCATTTAACTTTTTAAACCCAAAATTATTATGAGCATTTTTACTACAAATCGTTGCCAAAATTGCAATGGTCGGGGAGAAAAAAATTAATAACAATAAAAAGATTAAGTGCCTTCAAACTTTTGTGACATTTCCTTTCAGGCTTTAAAAGGAAATAATTACAAAAATAACATTATTGATTAGCAGGAACGTGTACTATTATGTTTTTAAACTCAAAATATGTTATTAAGGGCATAAGTACAAAGTATCAATCTCAATTATCTCCTCATAACTAACAGGAAGAGTTTAATTTTTCATTCTTACACAGGGATTAAAATATATGGCTTGTAAAACCCTGTACTCTTCAGAAAGTAATGACAACATGGAGGAAGGTGTTGTTGTTGTTGTTTTTTTTTTTTATTTCCTCCCTCCAAACCTATAAACGGGGTTAATCTTTCAGACGAAGCAAAGGTTGCTGTACAGCTGATTTTCCTCTCTTTAAAACTTCGAAAACTCTCCGCCCTTCTAATAGGCGAGTAAATTCTTTTAATGGGTATTTCAGATGAGTGATATACAGATACTTTATGCTTTTGTGCGTTTTGAAATGTTGCACTTATTTAAAGTTAACGTGAATCATCAGCATTCTTAAAATCAAAGAAATCACTCGACTCCATTGGAATTACATGAAAAGTATTTACAGCTTTATCTTAACATATTATGCTGTGTTAATCTTGGGGAGCTAAGGCCTTATTTACCCTTCTTCTTTCCTCTATAATAGCGAAATCTCTTCCACAACTTAAAAACCTATGACCACTTACTAAATATTTCTGTACTATGAACATTTTCTCTTAAAACTAATATTATATTGGCATGGCACTTAGAACACCAGATGACAGAGCACATTATGGCATTTAGAACTGCGCTATCTGTTAGCGAGTATTTAAACTATTTCATCCGTGTATAGGCACTTAAAACAAGAGAACGTTTGACATTTCTACTCCAGTTATAGACCAGCGTCTCTCAAACTTTCCTTCATCGCGAACTTCCTGCCACTGTCAAATTTTAAAATTCTACATTTGCATCTATGTATTTTTTAAAGGTATTCAAGAGATTTACAAAATATAAACAAATAAATGTTTATTGCAGTGTCTACTTACACAGCAATAATAATAATAATAATAATAATAATAATAATAATAATAATATGCCGGAACATTACTTCTTAATTTTTATTCTAGAATGCTGCATTGCACTTAAAAACCACACATTTTTGTATAAATGAGTGCATAGAACGATTTTTTTTTACCAAAAGTAAGTTGTTGTGAAAAACACAACTACTTTCATAGTCTATTGAGACTGCGATAGTTTCTAAAGCAGGCAAACCCCAGCCTACGCAATTAGCTGCGGAAATATGCTTGCTATGGCCAAAGGAAATTATGACGGTAATATGAGATATTGCCAGATTCACGTTTTCGGCTTACCGGAACAAATAGCTACCTTATTTTTGATTTTAATTTACTTTATCTCAACACATGTAGATAATAAATTTATGTAATTTTTTTCTTAATTCATTGTTTACAAATGTACATTAAAGAGTAAAAATTGTTAACAATAGATGCTTTGTTGCTTCTGGGACCCACTGGGAGGACTCTACCAAAACATAACTTGAGAACCGCTGCTCACTTCTGAAAGCATCGCTCTTGTGGAAGGAGAAATTGACTCAAAATTACAGAAATAGCAGCAAGGTTGGGCCTTTCTAAAACAATAGTCCTTCGAATTATTCGGGAACATTTAAACACGAATAAGGTTAGTGCAAGATGGGTGTCTAGACTTCTTTCCTCATTCCAAAAGCAGCAATGAATCATCTGTTGTCAGGCATTTTTGGAGCTTTACCGTGGCAACGAGAGAGAAGTTCTGCGCACTATTGTTACAGGAAATGAAACTCTCTATTATACCTTGTCCAAAAGAGAATGAATGGAGTGGCGTAAACCTGGCGAAGCACCGCCTCTAAAGGCCAAGATCACTCAGTTAACCATGGCCACAATTTTTTGGGACTGTGAAGGAATACTCTTCATTGATTTTAAGGAGAGGAACACTACGGTAAATGGGGGATACTATGCTGGCCTACTGCACAGACTACGTGCTTCCATCAAAGAGAAAGTCGAGGAAAGCTGAGTGGTGATGTGCGCCTTCTTAACGACAACGCACCAGTGTACACAGCTCTTGGTGCAAAGGAAGCTGCGAAGAAATGTGGCTTCAAGGAGATCGACCATTCACCCTACAGCCCAGATCTAGCTCCCAGTGACTATTTCTTCTGCTCAAAACTCAAGAAGGGCCTTTGAAGAAGGAAATTTAAATGTGACGAAGAAATGTGGATGCTGTTTATGCCCATTTTGCAGACAAGACTTCTGACTATTTTTGTGGGTGGGGGAAATTGAAATGTTAATTCAAAGATTAGAGAAGTGTATTGCAATAAAGGGTAACTATATTGAAAAGTGAAATATAGTTTTTGTCTTTATCACACTTTGAAAATGGTTAGGCCGGAAACGCACCCTCGCAGGTTCGAATCGTTTTTGGGTGTCCCCCCCCCCCTCTTGGAGCAAGGAGAGCTTTAACATCGCCGATTCAAGGACTCGTATGATACGAATAACTTTTCTTTATAATATTTCTTTCCGTGGTTTTGAAAGTGTACATAATTAGATGGCAGTGATGAAAAGAGCTTCTATGTAATTCTTGTGTGTTAGCAGTGGTTGCAGTTCATTAAGCTGAGTTTTAGAAGGGCATGACGGTCACGATTTCATCTGTTTCTATTGGCTATACATTTTAAAGAAGTCCACTCATATTTTGTAGGCGGCGTTGAGCTTGCAATCGAACATGAAAGTTGTACAGAAATAGGCGCCATTGCTTCGTGTTTAGCGCAGCTACTCCGGCAGGTTTACCAACTTGCACTTATTTATTTTAGAACATCTGTCAGCAGTACTAGTGAGGTGCGTGGCAAGAGAGCAAGATGGTGTCTTTCGGGTCCAGTGGAGGAGGATTTTCTGACGACAGAACCAAAGGTAACTAACAAACAGTGCATACACTTGCATAATGCTGTGACGAGATGGTTGATGTTGATCTAGGGTACGTAATACAGTTCTAATGTTCCAGATGCGGGCTACTCGAACAAATTGATGGACAAGTAAATTAGATAAACCAATTAAAATATATCTACAGGGCTGTTAGAAAACTTTCAAACCTTGACCATAAGTTGCCATGTAGTTTTTGTTTTCTTTGGTACAAATCTTGAGCATTCATTTGAATTATCAAGTAATTGTTTCAATTTGTTTATTTAATACGATTTCTATAGCAGACATATTGTGGGTATTTCATAAAAGTTAAAAAAAAAAAAAAAAAAATGAACATCGTGTAGTGAAAAAGTTATTTGTAAAAGCCAAAAAGAAACGATTCTAAATTTATAAAAGTTTATAAAGACCCTTTTCCTTATTAAAATTATGTAAAAATGAGGTGCTGAATTTCATCATGGCAATACCAATAGCCCAAGTTGTGGAAGTCCAATAAATGCAATAACAGCAGAATTCTTGGAGCAGATATGACCGACAAGTTTCTGAGGTTGTAAGCATTTTAGACGAACGTGTAGGTTATATTTTGCATGAAGAATTGCATTAGGAAAATCTGTTCGCGCAGAATGAATACCACGCTAGCTAACAGAAATAAAAAACTCAATCTTAAGAATACCTCGTAACAGTGTTTGGGGCGTTTTCACAGAAGTAGAAGTAGCAGTAAAAACGTAAACAGAAGCCTCTTCTTAGGCACCAAAGAAAACACAGTATTTCGTTTACAACATAACATTGTTTGTCATTGTTTCAATGATTTTGAAGAAACTGGAATTGTTTACAAGCAACGAATAATAGTTAATAAAACTTTAAACTTCCTAAGTGTAATATTTATTGATAGAAACGAATATAAATGCATTCATTTTTAACGTTGTTAATATAGACTTAATGAACCCCTTTAAAAACTCGTTCTCTGCTTCCTAAACAGAGAATGTTTTGGACAGTTGTCGTATATTTGCTAATGCGTTTTTGAAACGTTCTTTGTAAATGTGTCACAAATTCTTAATCCTTGTTTTCACATTGGAAAGTGTACAGCCTTCTCACGAATATTACTGGGATATATAGAAACATATCCCATAAGTAGGGATGGTTATTTTTCGCAAATGTGATACAGCGCAATAAAATGCGAAATTGACTATACTAAAATACATATAAATGCGAAATGGATACTTTTTTTTATTAATAAAACATGTTTCTTTAGTTTTCTTCTGGAAACTTCAAGTGAGCTGTATATGACGCAATTAACCACTAGAGGAAATGCGGAAAGTAACCCCTCCTGCAACATGTAAACCCTTCAAAGCCTCATTGTTCGACCGTCACATGTTTTACCGAGTTTTGTATCTTTCATCCCCCTTCGTTAAGTCAAGTGCTAAGATGGCGAGGTCGAAAATCGTAAACAGGAAAGTTTTTATATCAGTGATGGTGAAATTTTAATGTGTAAATGATGTAATCAGCGCCTGGATTAGCAAAGAAGAACGTTTTAGACAAGCATGTTAAAATTCGGGTGCGTGCTGAAGGAGGTTCAGAAGAAGAACAACGTGAACCAAAGCGGCAAGACACCAACCAAATAATGCATGATGGAGTGGAAAGTGCTTTTGTCAAGACACAATGAAGATGTTTTTGGAGACTAACATCCCTGTTTGCAAAGTGGACCAAGCAGATTTTTGAACCGTCACGGGTGGCCGAGGTCGTTAAAGTATGGATTCGTGAACAGGAGGTCTGGGATTCGATTCCCACTAGGACCGTCCTCCCTGATTCTGTGTGTGTGGGTGGTTTTTTTTTCCCCCCCAGGTTTAGCTCAGTCGTCATAAATAGCAAATACCGGAGATGTACCCTAAACTTAGGCCTGGAACGTTTCCTTCCTTTAAAAAATAAATAAATAAATGCTTTCCCAGCATATCATTTCATCTCATCATCGTTGCCCACAGCCTATGATGCTTCTGTAGTTAAAATAGGCATTAAACACCATTAAAAAAATCAACTTTTGGGAGTGCTTGTCAAAATAAGTACCTTATTTTAAGTTTGCATACCATGTTTTTAATGTTATCTGATTCTTAAAAATGAAGTCATAAATTTAAGGCCATTTTCGTGTTTACACTTTAGCAAAGACATTAAACAATTAACATAAATAAAATAATAGCTAAAAATGTTATTGAATTTATGGATGTAAAATAACACAAAACCATTTTAAGTGCGCAGTATTACAATTTTTTCCCCATTTTGTCACACGCTAAACAAACTGAAGACATAGTTAATTTCAAACGGATCTGAAACCCCAATAAAAATAGATGGAACAGTCCTCACATATGTGAGCGAATATACATACCTAGGACAACAGATTTCCTTCCATGATAAAATGAAAAAAGAAGTACACAGAAGGATCTCATTAACCTGGAGAGCATTTTGGGCCCTTAAGTTTATATTGTTAGATCAAACACTAACTAAGAAAATAAGATTTCAGACGCTCGAAACATGTGTATATCCTGTATTACTATATGGGTGCCAGACATGGTCAATAAAGAACAAAATTCAAATATGCCAAAGAAAAATGCAACACAAGATCCTGCGAATAACTTTGAAGGACAAAATATCTACAGTATTAATAAATCAGTTATTACAGAAAACAGACATCGCACAAATAGCTACCAGATGCAAATGGCAATGGGACGGTCACGTCGCAAGAATGCAGGGCAATAGATGGACCTACAAGATCTCCATGTGGGACCCCCGGATAGGAAAAAGAACAGAAGAAGATGGACAGACCTCTTCAAGGCACATGCAGGTCAAGAGTAGCAAGAGGAAGAGAAAAATGGAAATCTCTTGAGAAGCAACTAGTGCAGTGAGAAATGGAGTAACCAAAGAGTGTCTTAAACAGCGTACGAACAACTAGCGAGGAATAGCTCACCATGTTAGGAAAAGCGAGCTTTCCCTACTTGTTAAAGTTATTTCAAGACATACTTTTTTTATCAGAATGAATTCAAATTATATTTTGCTTCAAAATGCTATAAAAGGCTAAATTGCAAATATACAAATCAGAATGCAAAAATCGTGACGCAACATGGAGTTATTTTGTAACATTTAATATTAACTGCTATGTAATAGAATGTATATTTAATGAAGAAATGATCTGTACCGCTGCTTTCTTCCATGATTATATTTGCATAATATAATTGAAAATCCTGAAACGGTTTGGAACAAGGACGAGTATTCAAAATATATAGCAAAACAGCATCTCAATAGTAAAGCGGTTATCTGGCGCATGAATCATCCATGTGCAGAACGTGCCTGCAGTATAATAGTTTCACATGAAAACCTCGCTTATCGTCTCGCTTCACCATACTTCAGTTTGGGGTCGCCAACCTCTCTGTTCCGAGCGTGTGTTTTCTTATTCTACTTATTAATCATCCCCATATCGTAGTGGCATGCAGGTGCCACTTTTCTCTTTATTTAATGAAGAAAAAACGACCAATCTTATCATTTACTCTTTGCACTGGTTTTATCGGCAAACACTACATGGTAAACGACACGTATGTGTTTGGCGATTGCAGAGAAAACTCCATGACTATTTGCATTCTGATGTGAGCTAAACCCTCGTCTTCTGGCCTGGATAAAGAAATATGACGCTCTAGAACAATTTATTTCCACATAGGTGACGTAGTGATGTTATACTCATCATTTTTCCTTTACAATTGATTCAAATCAAAGTTACTTATTACTGGCTATAGTTTATGTCAGCACTATTGTCTATTCCATTGCATATCCGGTTCTTCTTGTTATTTCCTGTTTACATAACATGCATGCAGACTTTTTTTGAGTAGTGTTTAACGCCCGGTTTTACTGCTGAGGCACCACAGGCGGTGGACATACATGAAATGATAATTGTGAAACGATATTTTCAAGGAAGGAAACGTTCCAGGCCTAAGTTTAGGGTATCTCTCCGACATTTCCCAGTTATGAGGATTGAGGAAAACCTGGGAAAAAAAAAAAAAAGTCGGAGGTCAGTCCTGGCGGGATTCGAATCCCAGACCTCCCGCTCACGAGTCCGCGCCTTAACGACCTCGGCCACCCGTGACGGTGCATTTAGACTGAAAAGAGATGGGGCCCTCTAGTGAATTTACTTCGATATATAATTAAATTGAAATTTTGAATGAACACAGTCCCATGGTGTTTATATATTTTTGGTCGTCTTTTGGAGTGTGAATACTATATACAGAGTGTGGCATTTATAGTGTCGCGGCCAATTTCCTCCAAAACGAAGGGGAAAATAAAAAATATGCTTCAGACATAATTTGAAGTTGTCTTACGGTGATATAAGATAGCGACCTTAATCGTTCTTGAACTGCCATTCTCAATGTCATTTCAAAGTTAATTTGAATGGAAAGAGTATTCAATTTTCAGTATAAAAGTTCTAGTACGTCTATCAGCTAGGGGTGATAGGTGATGTGATATTGGACAAATAAGATAGCAAATGTTTTTCACTCATTTTTACTTTACTCGCATCAATTTACGTATGTTGGAAAAGTTACCGTTTTGAATTTGTAGTAAAGTCGTTGGCAAAATTCAACAGGCTTCTGAAAATCATCCCCATGAAGGACTTGATGTAGGCTAATGTGATATGGACGGTATTTGTGACTCTTAATCTCTCTCCTTTGAGAGATTCCCGAATCAGGTTCCAGTTGAGGGGAATTTCGTTGAGGATTAGCGGCAACTGCAGCTAATACAGCGACTTCCAAATTTTCCCCAGTAGCACTTCTTATTCGACGTGTTTTCTTGGTGCGACACCTTCCTTTTCGAAGTCGTTGAAAATCTCTTAACAGATGTCTGCCTCCTTTCAGCATATCGATCTCCGTATAAGTTGCTAGCTTTATGAACTTTCCATAAATGTAAATTATACCGATCCTCTCATTGTTCGTGTATCGAATATCCATGATTGAAAAACGAAGTGGAACTGACTGAGAATAACGTCCTATGAGGGTTGTTGAATTGGCAATGATGAGCACTTGTTTGTATACCGATGTCAACAAATGAACATCTGCGTATAAACAAATGAGTTTCCTTCATAGCAACAACAAAACAATAGAGGGGGAAGTGAAATTGAGTGAAAAACAGTTGCTGTCTTATTTGTCCAATAGCATATCGCTATCATCCCTAGCTGATAGATGTAAATAAACCATATTACTTGAAAAATTAATTTAAGCGTTTCAAGAACGTTAAAGTTGCTATCTTATGTCCCCCTAAGAGCACTTCAAAGTTTATCTAAAGCATTTTTTTATTTTCCCCTTCGTTTCGGAGGAAAATGTCCGCGACATTGTAAATGTCTCACTCTATATATATTTAATATATGGAGGTTCTGCTAATTGCTTGCACGTTATGTGAACAACAAACAATGGGGGTTTGGATGTTTGTACCCAAATTTGTCCTTTTATATTAGAAGGGAAAAGGCAAATGAAAAATAAGTAAAAACATGTAATATGGGACAGAATAAAGGAAAGAAGCGAAACCGAAAAAGCCTCGTTTATTTCAGTGCATTTGTCACATCTATGAATAACATTTTTGTGCCGTTGAAAAAATAATCTGAAATGTTGCTTCCAAAGAATTCTAAAACAGCTTCCTTCACCTCATTCGCATCATTAAATTTTCTCCCTCGTTGAGAAAATATAATTATCGCTAAGGATTAAAACTAGGCTGTAGAGTAGATGATCTATTATTCACAGCATCCTTTGCAATCTAGACACTGTGCACTGGCGCGTTATTATGCAATTCGCGAACACTATGCCTCAGCACGCTACAATGGTCTCTCTCAGAAGTCAACTAACAAAATCCTTCTGCAGTCCCATTAAATTGTGGAGATCTTTCTCCTGGTAAATCGCCACTCCGTATATTGTTTATGCAATTGAATAATAGCTTCATCCCCTGTTTTAATCATCTTCAGACACAAGGACAAATATTTGTCACATCATTCCACTTAACATTGTTTTTGACTAACGAGAGAAGTCAGGGCAAACATCTTGCACAAGTCTTTTTCTTAGCCCTTAAGACTCTGTTTTTGGAAGGTCCAACCTCGCAGGAGTTTCTTCCAGTTTTGTGATGGATTCTGGGTAAGCACCCTCACGTGATTTATCTTCAGTTAATCCAAACTCTTTCATTGGCTTAATCTCTCTCTTTTTTCTTTTTCTGTTGATGTAAGGGGAAGCTTCACGGCACACTTCATCTGAAGCGGTTTTTAATTTCTGCGTAAATAAGTCTTACCTTTGTAATTGCTAATTATGTCATAATAGAGTAGAGTAAATTATTAGAAATTTATTCGTATTTAACGAGGGCATTAAGTCTGCCTCTTGTGTGATATACAAGATTTATTGCATTGCTGGTATTTAAATAAAATAATATTTAATTTTAATGAAAATATACATTTATCGTTGCCTAAATGGGTATCCAAGTGTTATCGAGGACAGTAATGTCGTCGGTCCTGGTGGTGTAGTGGTTACCATGCTTGCCTCCTACACCCAAGAACGCGGGTTCGAACCCGGCCAGGACTGATGGATTTTTTCGGGAGTAAAAATCCTAAGTATGGCTTCCTTCGGGAGGTGGGTCCCGCGTCGTACATTTACGGCAAGAAAAAGAACCTCAAGCCTGAAAGAAGAGGCCTCTGAGCAAAATTTGTCGGCCGTTTCACGCCCTGAGTTGAAGGGGACGCTGATCACCTGTGACGTTGAAGAGCGTCCATAAATAAATCAATAATAAAAATCACAGTAATGTCGGTTCTTAAGGAGATGTAGAATAAATAAATTTAAAGTTTTCTATATGTTTTTGGACATGCAAACGCTAGATATGATAATTCGTTATTCCTGAAGAAATTTTATTTTATGCAAGAATTTGTGTCATCGTTTAAGTTTTATATGAATACATTTTACCGCAAAGCGCACTTATAATTCTCATTAAATAATTAAAATCGTAGCTGTGAATAAAAAACATTTAATTCATTACAACAATAAACCCACAAGATTGTAAAGAACGACGAAAGAAACACTACTCCAAATACTAACGCGGGAAAAAAATTATTAACGTTGTCCTCAGGAAAATTCACTCACCCCATGCATTCTCCAAGGCGCTGACAGACGTGAGTGTTGTGCGATTGGTGAATAATAAGCAAAAATAAGACTATTTCCTGCTCAGGTTTTCCGATTATTGCACTGCGCCAAGTAACATGGTTAGGCCGGAAGCTTAGGAACCTGTCCCCAGATTTTTCAGACGTTAAAATCTTTTGTGTTTCATGGGAAGTATGAGCTAAAGGCTGAATTGTCACTGTTCGTTTTAACGCAAGGCTGCTGAATTAAAATGAGAAATATATTTCATACATATACAAAATTGCATAATTATCCCAAGCTTATTGACGAAGAAGTTCTTACGAGAAACATGTCACTCTTCTCACATCGAAAAATGCCTCATCAATTTTCCTGTGTCATCTATATGATTTAAGATGTCAATGTTCCAAAAATGAGTTGCTCTTTTCAACTGGAAGTACACGAAAATTAGGTGACAAATGCTTGAAACATCACATGGTACTGTAGAGAAGGAAATAGACAACCTGAGGGGTGTCAGTCTTTCGTCCGCATGTGCATAGCAGGTATTATCACCGCGCACATCGTTTACTCAGCTGGTATCAAAAGAGAAGATAAAATTTTGATAACGACTGTTACTGGATACCCCAACAATAACACCGATTAACTCTACCACAGCTGCACGTTTATATACTGTCACTCCTAGGCTGTTATTGGCTGAAGCTAAAATATTATTGGTGCGGTATAAGACAGAGAAAAAACGTGGCGACTATAGGCTGCCATTCAACATCACTGCACGTGGAGCAAGACTATCATTGGCTCAAGCCATTGGTGTGGCAGGATACAGAATTTCTATCACTTAATTATCATCTGCTCTGAAAAAAAATGTGGCGACGCAATTGTTACTTATTGGAATTAAGCCGGTTGGATACACGGTGAAAATGACGCGATTATTTGTTGTGCATTGTGCCGAAAGGACTTTTATTGTAATCACTGCATCAAAACCAGTCACTTTTGTTTTGCTTTCGTGCCTGCAAGACACTAACAGGGACGGTCGATCGTCTCCGAAACGCCCGGCTGCAGTTAATGGATGTACAATTGTTACTCTTCCACAGCATCGACCTGACATTTTCCAGTTTCGATCTCGGGTGCTTACAGTTGAAAACAACAACTCGTTTTTGGAACATGGATTTCTTATAGCACATAGATGACACAGGTAAATTTTTGAGGTATGTTTCGATATGAGTGTATTGACATGTTCTTTGTTTGCATGTTTCCTGAACTGAAAGTGAACTATAAGGGTCGTTATTTAAAGAAATAACAGGAAAATGCACACATTGATTAAAGAAATAATAGGAAAAGTTATTACGAACAAAAGTTGGTAAGGGAAGTCAGAAGACAAGATAGATGTGAGAATCCAGATGTATGAAAATAAACCGAAAACTAGATCATAAGGAAGGAGAGTGAAAAATGGCTGTTACACAAAGTATGATCTCCCATGTGCAGAGACAACCGAAACCAGTAGAAGCGGTTACGTGTTTGTAACCTGATGCTCGAGACCACGAAGAAAACCGCAAATAATCAATCGGCAAACATCTGTTTCCTGTGCATAGCAATTCTTAACGGATGACTCAGCGTCTGTTTTATTTCATCTTATCGCTAACTGCTGTGCGATGCAGAAGCAATGAGCTCGTTGCTTGTAGTTTGCTGTGACAAGCGAGTAAAGCGCATGTTATTATTCTATTAGCCGAGCACGATGGCTTAGGCGGTAATGTTTGGGAATCACGTTCTGAAGTGTTATGTCCCTATCCTGAACTTGGGTTTATTAGTGTTTCCCGTAGTAGTCGCGAAAACTGAGATGAATCTTTCCTTTCCACGAATTTTCCGCTCTCCCATTTCATTCCGTGGTTCTTTTACAGGATCGAAAGTGCCAGAACGAGAAGGGCTAAGGTGGGGTGATGGTGGCTTGTGATTTGAAAACGTCTGTGCGCCGGCTTTAGATGTGGAAGCTGCCCTTCTGAAGAGCTCACACCCCTAGGAGGGCGAGGGCTCCCAGGGCATCGGATTGCTCTATCTGGAAAACAAAGTTAGGGACCTTCGTGCATTACCGCCCGTGGATCTTGCCCATCCAGTGTCATCTTCAGCTCAACCCTCGTTGAGCAAGGTTCAATTACCAAAATACCCTCCTCCAACCCTTAACCATCCAATTCAATATTTTCTGCTTAGAATTGCACTTTTTGTTAAATGTAATCTAAGGCTAAAACCTCTTAAAAAAAAGTAAAATGAAGATTCAACTTTATAATAGAAAATAAAGGAAAAGTAATTTCACCTACGAGGAAGTTGTAAAATTTCTCGGCCTGATTTAGATATTTTCTTTTTTAAATAGTCTTTAACTACTGAGACACCACAGGCGGTGGACACTGATGATACATGGAATGAAATGATATATTGGAAAAGGACTTTTTAGAAACGAAACATTCCAGGCCGAAGTTTAGGGTATCTCCCCGGCATTTGCCAGTTATGAAGACTGAGAAAAACCTCAGTCAGGGAGAAGAGTCCGGGGATTCGAATCCCAGACCCCCGGCTCACGAGTCCGCGCCTTAGCGACCTCGGCCACCCGTGGCGGTTCTTAGAGATATGAAGATGTTCAAATTACTATGATAGTTGTTATGTTTCATCCTATAGATAGTTTCAGACGCGGCAGTGTAGTCACTTGTTTGTGACGATCGTGTAAACAAACTAGTGTTAACATTTTCTACGAAATGAATAGAACTGAAATACTACCGTGATAAACTCCTTCATTTTCAAGGGTTTAACCCCGACAAAAGTACAAAAGGAGTTGGATGCCACATTAAAGGATTCTTTACCTTCGTTTTCGGTGGTTAAAAAGTGGACTGCTGAATTTAAGCGTGTTCAATATGAGCGCTCGGGGCGTCCTAGAACTGCTACGACCGACGAGATTGTGACGTAAATTCACAATGCCGTCGATTGAAAGTACGCGAGTTGACTGGCATTTCAAATACCTTGATAGGCCTTGTGCAGTATTTTTTACACTAAGTTGAGGGTATGAGAAAGCTTTTCGCGCGATGGATGCCGCATTTGTTAACAATGGACTAAAACGCATTCGAATGAACATCGCTCAGTAGTGTTTAGACTTGTGGCAACAGGTGAAAGTGCACCAAAGAAAGTAAAAAACGGTTCCTTTGCGGGAAAATGTATGACTACTTTGCTGGGATTCTTATGCTGTGGTACTCATAGACTAATTCCAGAAGGGCACAACCATCACCGGGGAGTATAACGCTTCACTAATGGACCCACTGGAGGATGCTGTTCAGGCAAACGTCACACCTTGAGAAAAAGAAAGTTCTCTTTCATTACGATAATACGCCTTCATACACGTCTGGGATTGTTGCTGCAAAACTGCATGACCTTTGCTTCCAAGTGCTTCCACATCCGCCATATTCGCAGGATTTGTCTCCCAGCGATTACTTTTTGTTTCCAAACCGGAAGAAGTGGCTGGGTGGACGAAAATTCACGTGAAATAGGTTGAAGCCGAGACAGACACTTATTTTGGACAGTTGGACAAAAGTTGTTTTACTGAGGGTTAAAATTTTTGAAAAGTCATTGGACTAAATGTATTAATTTACAAGTTGTTGAAAGATTAAAAAAAATCTCTTAAATCTTTTGTTTTCTTGGTTAGGCCGAGAACATTTTGAACCCCTCGTAAAAATACAATACAAACACGGCCTGAATAGTTCTCCGCCTCGACATTAGTGATGTAGAATTAATTATGTTTTTTTTCATTGGTACATTTGTCTTAATTTTTCGTTTGAAATGTAATTTTTAATGTTCAATTTAATACAGCTTTCTAAAGCAGCCATATCATGGATGTTCCATAAAGTGGATATATTTGAGTATCTTTCAGTGATAGGTTAATTATAAAATACACAGCAGGATTTCATAATTACAAACTCGTTACTCAAGTGTTATACCGCGCTTGCTAAGAACAAATCTAAAACGTCTTCCTAAGAAAGTATTACAACAGAATTTGGAGAATTATAACAAAAAAACTCGTTTAGTGCCCTGATTTATAACTGTAGATGAGACTTAAATCCCCTATCATACACAGAATCAGGACTATACAGAAGTAGGTTGTTTCAATGAACATTTTTTACTCTAAAAGAATGGGCCAAACTTTTTCGAATGGGTCGAGAAAGCTTTAAAGACGAAGAGCGTGCAGGTCGGCCCTTGGAGGTGCTCACTCCTGAAAACATCGCTCTTGTGGAAGGAGAAATTATGAAAGACCGGCGGCTCAAAGTTACAGAAATAGCAGCAAGGTTGGGTCTTCTAAAACAACAGTCTTCGAATTATTCATGAACATTTAAACACGAATAAGGTTAGTGCAAGATGGGTGCCTAGACTTCTTTCCTCAGTTCAAAAGCAGCAACGAGTCATCTGTTGTCAGGCATTTTTGGAGCTCTGCCATGGCAACGAGAGAGAAGTTCTGCAAACCTTGTTACAGAAGATGAAACTTGGTCCTCTACTATGATCCCTTGTCTAAAAGAGAATCAATAGAGTGGCGTAAACCTGGCGAAGCACCGCCTCTAAAGGCCAAGGTCACTCAGTCAACCAAAAAGATCATGGTTACAAATTTTTGGAACTGTGAAGGAATATTCTTCATTGACGTCAAGGAGAGGAACACCACAGTAAATGGGGAGTGCTATGCTGGCCTACTGCACAGACTGCGTGCTTGCATCAAAGAGAAAAGGCGAGGAAAGCTGAGTGGTGTGAGTGCCTTCTTCACGACAACGCTCCTGTGCACACAGCTCTTGTTGCAAAGGAAGCTGAAGAAATGTGGCTTCAAAGAGATCGACCATCCACCCTACAGCCCAGATCTAGCTCCCAGTGACTATTTCCTCTTCTCAAAACCCAATAAGAACCTTCGAGGAAGGAAATTTAAGTGTGACGTGGAAGTGATGGATGTTGTTTATGTCCATTTTGCAGATAGGACTTCTGACTATTTGGGGGGGAAGTTGAAGTGTTAATACAAGCATGTGAGAAGTGTATTGCAATAAAGGGTAACTATATTGAAATGTGAAATATAGTTTTTGTCTTTATCATAGCTAGAAAATGGTCAGGTCGTAAACTTATGGATCTACCCTCGTCCTTATCTGTTTTATTATGGGAGCCGGCCCGTCACACGTAAATAGGTGATAAAACAACATGCGACTTTTATATTAGAGTTAAGGTTCCGTGAAACGCTCGGGGTGCTACAGGTCTGCCATTGTGACACCAACATAAATTACCTCTCAGCCTTGTCAAGAGAAAGCTTTCGAGAGGCATTCACCCCAGCTTTTTGTCTCCATTCTACTCAGCCTTACAAGTGGAAGCTTAGCGACGGAAGGTGTTGCTTTTTTTTTTTTTTTTTTTTTTTTCCCTCTCTTTTTTCTATAACATACTACTGAGTTTAACAAGTCTGTCCCATTGTTTCCCTCTGCAAGTTGAGGACCACGGGGCGAAGTTTAAAAACGTTGCTTATTCAGCTATGGAGTTCCCGATCCGCTTACAGTTCCCCTTTAAGGGTAAATGAATAGCGTTTTTGTTTTTAATACCCGATTCTCATCAAATTTCAGTTGCTGTTATCTAAATGACAAAATTATTCACTAAGGATTAATGTCTTAATTATTGAACAAATTTAATTGATTTTACATATCATACGAGTAGTTTATGGCCAAAGTGTTCAAATTGTATTTGTATCTTCGTCACATTTTAAGTCCTATATTGGGAACGTTTCATGTGCCTTGCCTTTACTACTGCTTTCAAATTTAACAGTACAATACCAAAGGATATTAAGTCATTCTTTCCCATCCGAAAACAGCACAAGGCTTTGTTCCCCTTGAGATTTAATTTATGAGCTGTGCAGCAGTAAACTTGTGTTAATTATATATATATACTATTAATGGAGTAATAAAAACTTCTAAAAAGCATAAAAATTCATAAAAAAAACACTGAGATTGCAGTATAAAAAAGTTCACATAAAATTTCACACTAAAAACCGTAAAATTGAACACTAAAACCACACGATATTTCGAGCTTGGCTCTTGGTCACGTGATGAGAATGAACTAAGCTGTGACAGGCGGCGTCCATATATATATATGTAGAGTGGAGTAAATGGTTTTGAATGTATTTAATTTGATTGGTTATATGCATCTCAGGGGTAGCGTTATTTCTTCCTCTTCGACGATTGGTTTCCGCTGACTTATATATTTTGCTATGGCTGTTGAGACTGCTGCTGGTTAATTTTATGGTCCTGTGAACATAGGAAAAGGACTATATGAAGATTTATAAAATTTCTCGTTATGGGAGATGAAACGCAATTTATTGTTCATAAATTATACCACATATAATGCACTGCCGTTATTTTGTGGAGAATATGTGCCACTTTGGCACAAACTATGGCGATTGCCAGTTTTGAAGCATGTGCAGATTGGTTAATCCTGTCAAAGTGTTCTCCATGAAGAAGAAAGGTCCATAAACTTTGTTTACAGATATGGCACAGAAGACGTTAATCTTCGGTGAATCTCTTTCGTGTTCAATAACTGACATAGGATTTTCACTTGCCCAAATTCTAACGGAATGTCGATTAACTTTGCATGAAAGATGAAAAATGGAATCACCGGAAAAAATTGATCGTTCAGAAAAAATGTCTTCTTCCATATCATCTTGCATGCTAATACAAAATTCGTACCTTTTGTTGTGGTCGTCAGGATGCAATGCTTGCAAAGCTGCAGTTTGTACGGCTTCAGATGCAGACGGTGTTTCAGAACTTGCCATTCCGTTGGTTGAGGAATGTTAAGTACCTTGCTTGCTCTTGCTGTGAATTTTTTTGGACTCCTTTCGTAAACTGTACGAATACGCTCGACATTTTCTTTCGATGTGCGCGGACGTCCCGTGCTTTTCCGTTTGCAGATGCAACATCTACGAATTTTCGATGTCACTGGTCATCTGCTTTGTTGTTTATTAAACTGACGGCTAAATGCACGTTGAACTCCAATAATGGACTCTAATTTTGTTAATTGCAGCATACAAAATGCTTTTTCCTGTTGTGTCGCCATTTTACTACAGACAATCAACATGGCAAGCAACAGCGCCAATGCGGCCGTGATTGGAGTTTTTACCTGGACGGTTCAAATTTTAAACTTTTGTCTGTCCAGGAACGTTGGAATTATGGTTCTATCTTTTGTAATTTGGAAGAAAGAAATGTTTGAAATCTGTTCCTTCTTTTGAATAGCCCTGTACATATTAGGAGAGAGAAAAAATGAAAAGGAACTTCAAACCTACTGCTTTGCGGGTGATGATGCTTCCTGTTTGGTTAATGCGCTTGTGTCATTGAGTAAACGCACAAAAACTTAAACAATGCATCGATATAGGTTCCGTTACTGTGTGCAAAACTATTTAATTTGAATTAAAACTAGATAAGTTGAAGAAGTTGGAAGGAACGGATAAGAAACGTCGGAAACTAACGCATGGATCAAATAAAGAGGGCTCTCTGGTTCCTGGCTTCAGAATTTAAACGAAACAGAAGCTTTTGTGATAAAATGAAAGTGTAGGACATTGCACCATAGGAGAGAGAAGCCCCCTGTCTCTCAACAACCGGATACAGATAACCAACCGGTACTTCGGGTCGTTTGAAGGATAACCCATTGCAGCTTATCGTTTTTCTGTCATGAGCAGACCAGTGTTATGTAAACTGGGACAGGCGGGTTTATATCGCAATTAACGTACTAGGTGCAACGTGGGGTTCAGTTTAGCTAGTAGAATAATGCAATATAACACAATACTGAAATTACCTAAAAATTAACGAAATTAATGCCAAAAATTGCTGTATTGTAAATGTTGGATACAAGCTAATCAGTCAATCTGTTACTGCCAATGGCACTTCATTCATAATGGAATAAAATAAAACAAAACCATTAGATCTTACAGTTGTTATACACATTTATAATGTGAATATTTTAACAGTCTTAATAGACGATAACTAAGGGCCGATCTCACTTTAATTCCTAATTAATTCTCCTTTAATTGGGATATTGCATCTCACCATCAACACACCGCCACGGGTGGCCGAGATCGTTAAGGTGCGGACTCGTGAGCGGGAGGCCTGGGGTTCAAATCCCGCCAGGACCATCCTCCCTGACTGAGGTTTTTTCCAGGTTTTCCTCAGTCCTCATAATTGGCAAATGCCTGGGAGGTACCCTAAACTTAGGCCTGGAATATTTCCTTCCTTAAAAATTTCCTGCCCAATTTATATCATTTCATGTATCATCAGAGTTCACCCCCTGTGGTGCCTCTGTAGCAAAAACGGGCGTTAAACACCATTAAAAACAGTAAAACTTAAACGTTAAAGCTAAATGCTATGTATTGTAATGGAACTATTCACAATGAATCACGTAACCTAAAAATAAACGTAAACTTAGAAACTTGCAAGGTCCAAGGTTTTACGTTTACGTATAACTTAACTTATCAGCCAATAAGGACATAGCTCCTCTGTGGTAGAAACAGCTGGAGATTAGTGCTTCTGTAGGCAGAATGACGTCAATGGACAAAAAATAAAAGTAAAATAAAATGTTACCTATGCCGGGACGTGCATTTATTATATTTTCTTTTTCCCACATAACGTAATAGTTTTACAGATTGATCTTATAATTATATATACAAAATAAAAATATATCTTAAAAATTAAACTTTCAATACTAAAAAAAAAACTAAATTAAATAAAATTACAGCTGTACTGGAAACTAATAAGCATAACCAATATTTACTTAAACTAAAAATGTTCCTTCGGAAGCCGAACGGTACCCAGCATCTTCTTCGCCCCTTCTTCCATATACTTCTACTACCCCATCTCTTCTTCTGCTTGCTTGTCGGTCCTGGTGGTGTAGTGGTTACCGTACTTGCCTACTAAACCCAAGATCGCGGGTTCAAACCCGGCCAGGATCGATGGATTTTTTCGGGCGTAAAAATCCTAAGTATGACTTCCTTCGGAAGGGAAGTAAAGCCGTGGGTCCCGTGTCGTACATTTACGGCACGTAAAAGAACCTCAAGCCTGAAAGAAGAGGCCTCTGAGCAAAATTTGTCGGTCGTTTCACGCCCTGTGTTGAATGGGACGCTGATGACCTGAGATATTAAAGAGCGTCCATAAATAAATCAAATCAGCAACTTCTGCTTCTTCTTCTTCATCATCGCTGTTTCTTCTCTATTTCTTTCTGCCTCCTGTCTGTTTTTTGACTTTTCTATTTCTCTTCTCGCCCAGTTTCCTCTTGCAATTTGTGTAATTTAATTTTCATTTCTTATAGACAAATATCTCCTTCATCCCCGATCTGTTCTTCCGATTGTAATCCTAAAAACCAAATATATTTCCACCCATTTAGTGTATTTCTCTTCTTCCTCACCTTCATTTCCTCCTCTGACATTCTCTTCCTGTTGATTAATAAAGTTATCTTATATATTTTCTATTCATGTTGAATTAGTTGTGTTTTGAGGTTGTCTTTGTATACGTATGCGTTCTTCTTACTTCTTCTATAATTCTTTTTATCTGCTCTTGTGGTATGACCTCTTCCCGTGCTAGGTTACTTATTTTCAATGCGGCCTGCTCAAGGTATTTATATAGGCTCTTATTTCTAAGTATATGTTTCACCTGATGACCACTTAAAATTTCTCTTTCTTCTCTGACATGTTCCAAATTGCGTGTATATTCAAATAATACATGCTTTGGGTTATCCTGTATTTTACAAAATCTACACATTACGTCCTATGCTTTGTTAATAGTTTTCCAATAAGTTTTGTAAGGTCCATGGCCTGTAAGGTAATGTATCATGCCTTTGTAAGGTTGTATAACATTTAACTTTAATCTCTCAAAGGCGTTATTAAAAAAGTTGAAAGTTCTCCTGCCTGCCTCGGAATTTTCCCATTCGTGCTGTCATTGTTTTTTTAGTTCGTTTCAATCAGCTGTTAGTTGATCTTCGTTTGTTCTTTCTAATACGTACGTTTGCGTCTTTCATTGTATATATCCGCATATAAGTAAGTTTGAGTTTTACGTCTTATTTTTATTCTGTTTACGCTTAATTTTCATTATGAATGGGACCTTAGAGTAGTTTGAAGTAAAATAAATATTTTGGATGGCAACTACAGCATTGACGATAAAGAAAAAGTGTCGTTGCTAAGGTTATAAATGAGATGCATAAATTCTGTGAGCTATGTAGGCTTCATGTATACCAAAAATATACCCGGAGCCGTTCTTAATGCCCATAAAGGCGGATTATAGACGTTCATAGTAATTTAAAAAGAAATACTTCCTCAGTTCATAAGTTTCTCTGATTTTGTGGCGTAGCGAAGTTATTGTGTTGACTGTTAAGTCGAAAGCAGAGGGCAGCACTGCATGATAGCAATCGATTTCACCTCCCTGCGCTGCAAACCGTAATTAACAGAATATTATGTGTCAAACATCCAACCGGATTGGCATAGAAAGGTGTGAAGCATAGCCGACAAGTTTGACAATAGTAGACGGGTAGCATCGTGCAACACTGCGTAACCTTGGTCCCATCGGCTCAAATTGCAACCGAATCTCAGGTTTCCTTTGGCTGAATGAATTGCTGAGTGCATGGGACACTTGTAAGAACAGACAAAGAAGAAGGTACTGGAAGGCAATGCGTTGCAAAATTTGAAATCTTTAAAGTAACGGTGTAGAGAGAATAATGAAATTGTAAACACGTGTTATTCCCCAGCCTCTGATTTTTCTCACAAAGTGTACAGTTTTTAACCTAGAGACGCCTGGAAGAAATTTATCTGCACGAGGCGAATACCAAGATATGTTCAGGGGCAACAGGGGACTAATTATTTCATTTGGTACTCATACAAATTAAGGTATTTTGGTATAGGTAATTAAAATCTTACTGATATAATGCCTTTATTTTAATTTACGAGGAGCATTTCAGAAGTAATGGCTGGTCCTTCAAAACACAACATAAAATCACGTTAAAAACTCTATTTTCATATACCGAGGGTGCCAAAAAATGTATACACACTTTCACAGTGGTTATCTATTTAATATATTTGAAAGTTGAACCGAAAAACAACAGCAATATGTAGTATGATGTTCTGTAAACAGATGTGACTCACATACATTATGATAGCGTTGCTACAACAAGATGGAGTCAAGATTATCGTTTGAACAGCGGAAAGAAATTTTGAAGTGGTATTGGAAAACCGAGAACGTTGTTGACGTTCAAATGCAATGGAGAGTGTGTACAGAACAGAACCGCCAACGCGAGTAACAATTGCACGCATTCGAGACAAATTTGAGACTCATGGTACCCTATGCGATATTCACAAGGGCAGATCTGGGAGACCTCGCACAGTAACAAGCCCCGCGTCCTCGGCTATGGTTTTGGAACGTTTTGAGCACTCACTGCAGAAACCTACAAAGCAATGTGCACGTGAGACTGGGATTAGCAGAACCAGCGTACGTCGTATTATTAAAACAGCAAAATTGAAAGTTTTCACTCCAAGACTTTTTATAGATAAATTAACTATAAAAGTGTAAGATGATTAGTGACCATCATTTTCTGTTTGTGTGAATTCAGTTTAGTTATGTTAACACAGTTTTTTCTTTGTTTGAAGTGTGTATGTTTTTTGTCACCCTCTGTATTTATATTCCAGCGGGGGTGGGCCGTTAGGTCTGTTACATAATTCAAATATCAATGAACTTGTTCTATGGTTAAAAGAGTATTACATGAAAGTATCCAAGTCAAGTCACAAAATTGAATCTGGTTTATTTTAAAGTTCTTGGCTTATGCATTAATTTGATATGAAACACAATAATGCTGTGATAATTATTTAGTTTGTATAAAATAGAAGCATTTAAAAAGCTCAAAGAATCTATCTTAATTTTAAAAAATGCTAGTTTTTCTTAAAAATCAGCACTTATTTCCTAAAACTTTGAAATGGAGATAAATGGGTTCTAAGGGATATAGCAATACGGGTAGCCGAGGTCGTTACGACACGGACTGGTGAGTTGCAGTTTAGGGTTATATTTCCGCCTGGATTGCCCTACCATACTTGAAGTTTCTCCTAGGTTTTACTCATTCCTCATAAATGGCAGATGCCGAGGAGGTACCTTAAACTTACATTTTGAACGCTTTCTACTCCAAAAAAAAAAAAATCCAAATTCATAATTTCATCTAATGCATCACTATATTCACCGCCTGAAATATCTCAGCAGCAAAAATAGGCGTTAAACATTATTCGATTCAATTGAATTTCATGATGTATTTTTAAATATGAAACGGTTACATAATGGTTCTACAAAAAAAAAAAAAAAAAAAAAAGATCGGCATTCAGGCGAAAAAAGAATAAATAAATGAATGGTGTTTAACGCCCATTTTTGCTACAGAGGCATCACAGGTGATGGACACTGTTGATACAGGAGATGAAATTATATATTGGGAAAAAATTTATTTTTAAGGAAGGAATCGTTCCAGACCAAGTTTAGGGTACCTCCCCGGCATTTGCCATTTACGAGGACTGAGGAAAACCTGAAAAAACTTCAGTTAGGGAGGACGGTCCTGACGGTATTCAAACCCTGACCCACCGCTCGTGACCCCGCGCCTTAACCACCTCGACCACCCGTGGCGGTGTACGAAACAAGGATATTTTCATATAACTATCTGTGGCCGAGGTCGCTAAGGCGCGGGCTCGTAAGCGGGAGCTCTGGAATTCGATTCACCACGGTTGTTCTCCCTGACTGAGTTTTTCCAGGTTTTGCCCAGTTCTCATAAATGGCAAATGCCGGGAGGGTACCCTAAACTTAGTCCTGGAACGTTTCCTTTCTTAAAAATATCCTTTCCCTATATATCATTTCATCACATGTATCATCAATGTCCACCGCCTGTGATGCCTCAGTAGTAAACACGGCCGTTAAACACTATTTAAAAAAAATACAACTCATATTCATATTGCTGAAATATTTTCTTGCCTAAAATTAAAATACAGCGTCAAACTAAATCATCATGTAACCTATTTTAGGTGCCTAAATATATATTTTTAATGTCTTAAATTTCGAAGTCTTTTCTCATCACATGTAATTTATTAAGAACCGATTTCCACAGTATCTCAATAACAAAGCACTTAGTTCCCTGTTGCCCTTAGCGGCTAACCTCCGCGAGCGAGAAATTCGAAGAAAAAGAGAGGGCTATGGATGACTGGATCGGCGACTGGCGCCCCGACGCCGTCAACTGCTGAATCATATCCCCTTCCACGTATACGTCACCCTACTTGCGAGGGGCGCGCTTTTCCACTATGACCCAAGCTTTTTCCACGGTCTTTCCTATTACCTCTATTATAACTAAAGAAATGCTCCTACAGGCAAAATAGATCGCTGAATATTTGCCTTTGTTGCTTGAAATCAGACATTTACGGGAAAACTTACTCATTTAAGAGGTAGAGTTTTTTTGTGTTAAGTACAGGGGGTGGTGAAACAATAAGCTCTAGGACATTGTCTTCTGGTTCGGACCAGATATGACTTTTTTTTTTTTTTGATTTGTTTATTTATGAACTCTCTTTAATATCTCAGGTCATCAGCGTCCCATTCTATTTAGGGCGTGAAATGGCCGACAAATTTTGCTCAGAGGTCTATTCTTTCAGGCTTAAGGTTCTTTATTGTGCCGTAAATGTACGACACGGGACCCACGGCCTTACTTCCCTTCCGAAGGAAGCCATACTTAGGATTTTTACGTCCGAATAAATCCATCGATCCTGGCCGGGTTCGAACCCGCGATCTTGGGTTTAGAAGGCAAGTATGGTAACCACTACACCATCAAGACCGACCCAGATATGCAGAATTGGCATTCTTCGCCTCCTGATAATAATAGAGAAATTGTTTTTCTTCGTTTAGTAAAAGTATTCGATGATTTATTACGTAAAGAATCTTACTGAAATTCTTTCAAGTCAAATGCCTTTTTTAAAAGTAGCTGTTTTCAAAAATGTGCAACTTAAAAGAAGAAAAAGGAAAATATAGGACGCACTGAAGTCGTTAAAATTCTCACATTTTTAAATGCTTATTCTACACAGTTAATAAGAAATGCGACTATTTGTTAGAGAATTGGTGAAAGCAGACAAAATTATTGTATAAAAACCAATCCATCAACATTAGATACACAATGAAATACCGAGGGCGCCAAAAAATGTATAAACACTTTCAAAGTAGCTATCTATTTAATATATTTCAAAGTTGAACCGAAAAACAACAGTAATGTGTAGTATGATGTTTTGTAAACAGATGTGACTCACATTATGTTAGGCTAGCCTTGCTACGTGACAGGTGAATATCAATTGACAAACGAAGCCAAGCTTATCGTATGATGTTCTGTAAACAGATGTGACTGACATTACGTTATGCTAGCGTTGCTACAACAAATGGATTCAAGATTATTGCTTGAACAGCGGAAAGTAATATTGAAGTGATATTGGAAAACCGAGAATGTTGTTGATGTTCAAAGGCAATGGAGACGTGTGTACAGAACAGAAGCGCCGTTGGACTTCTACCTATGGGGAACTCTTAAGGATGTTGTATACCGTAGAAAATCAGCTACACAGACAACACTTCGGGAAGAAATTGAAACGGCATGTGCTGCAATCGCTGAGGACACTTTCGCAAACGTTGCTCAATCAGTAGTTGAACGTACTCAGAAGTGTATCGACGCCGACGGTGGGCATTTTGAAAAGCTGTTGTAACTGTAAAAGTCTAAGGTGATTAGTGGTCATCATTTTTCTGTTTGTGTGAATTCAGTTTTGTTATGTTAACACAGTTTTTTTATTTGCTTGAAGTGTGTGTACATTTTGGCACCCTTTGTATAATCTCATACAAAGTAAGCATTGCAAAGGGGAAAAAAAAAAAAAAAAAATCACGAATTGAGCGAAGTTTTAATCAATTTCTTTAACGACATATAGACCCTTCCAATGAGCATTTAGCATCATTGGAATATGTCACAGTCAGCTGCAAACCTTCGCCTGAATCAGAAACATTTGATGTTCCTCTGTTTGCATTTCCTGAAAAAAATTGCTCGGATTCTTTGCCCTAGATATACTTGTATCTTTCCCCTTCAAGCATTTAATTGCACTGCTTTTGTATGCCCTTATTTCTTGCTTTACTCTTTGCCGTCCCAATATTTTTAAATAAATGTGTTCAAGAGAATAAGAGGGTGTAAATATGGCATAGTGAACCTCTCTAGATGTCCCTTATTGGCAATACTGCAGGTTTCACACATTTTAGCTTATTTTAGCTAAATCGCAAGCAAAAACTAATTCAACTGTAGTACTTGAAAGCAGTAAAACGACAGATATATATTACACCGAGCTCAATTAATTGTTTGATAGAATATAACACGATATCTGCATATCTTGAAAGTATGTAGAAATCGATTTCCAACAATGCATTCAACTATAAAACTTGCGGCGGTATCTGTACAAGTACTGATCGTTCCAATTGCTTACGACAGGGTTTAGCATTTATAAAATTGAGAAACGCTGCTATCTCATATTGCACATGATTTTTTTTTTATTGTATTTTACCCCAAAATTGTTTTATCTATTAATGGAATGTGACGTCACTAGTCTTCCTGTGTCGATGCATATTCCATATATATGAAGAGCTGCTCTCTTATTCAGATATCTTTTCGTTACTGACGAAATGAGTATGGACCCATTCGTAATGAAAATTAAACGTAAGCTAATAAAACCTAAGACGTAAACTTGTAGGCATTCACGTTGAGACACAAACGTACGTAACAAAAGCAAACCAGAAATAAGAACAAGCGAATATCAACTAATAGCTGATTGAAAATGGCTGCTTCTAAGCAAACGGCGGTAGCGTTTATGCACATGCAAAGTGCTGCAACTAATTTACTTGGGGTAATATGAACAAGGATAGCTTTCTTATAATCCATTGACGCCATTCTGTCTACGGAATCACTGATCTTCAGCTGTCTCCACCATAGAGCTCTACAGAGCAGCTGCGTTCTGATTGGCTAATTTCTTAAGTTTAAGTTAAACGTAGACGCAAAACCATTGACCTTTCAAGCTTCTGTGTTTATGTTTACGTGATTCATTGTGAATGATTCCATAACAATACATAACATCTAGTGTTAAGTTTACGTTAAGTTTAATTTTCATTGAGCATGGGGCCTAGCTCACAAGTTGCTTCGCAGCATGCAAACGTTAGTTTCTGGATCGGACAAGTTCTAGTGAGTTATACTATCGTCTATTTGCTTATTTAAACCATCTTTTCGCATGCTAATGGATATTTCTACTGTGGTTTTCATGCTGCACCTGCTAGGTACATTATAGTACGAGTTAAATAATATTAATTTTGCAGTGCATTTAATATTTTGGTATTGTGAGTGTATTCCAGAAAATCCAGTATGGTGTCGCTCTCCAAGCCACATTTGTTATGATCTTATGTTGATTCTTGCTTCATATCAATGCCATAAATATCATTAAAGAATTGTTTTTATTTCTATAACAAATTATCTCTTCTGAACTTGGGCATAAGTTACAGTTGCGGGTTATCTGTGCTTCTCGATATATCTCCCTTTTTATTTGAGGAGGGGAGCAATATCCTCCGCGTGATGGTTTGAACTGGGAAACATCGTGAGCTGGCGTATCTCTTATGCGTCATCTGGATAAACTCGGTACAAGGAGGCACATTTTATCGCAGGCAATCTTCTTTAGCCCTAACCCATGACGTTCTTTCCCCTCGAGGACGGGTTTTGCGCAATGTTCGTTAAACGAAAAATGCAGCATAACAAAAAGTAGTTGGGAGTACGAGGGTAGGTTCAAAAGTTTCCGGCCTGACCATTTTCTAGGTATGATAAAGACAAAAACTATATTTCACGTTTCAATATAGTTACCCTTTATTGCAACACACTTCTCACATACTTGAATTAAATTTTCAACCGCCCCTACCTAAAATAGTCAAAAGTCTTGTCTGCAAAATGGACGTAAACAGCATCCATCACTTCTTCGTCACACTTAAATTTCCTTCCTCCTTCCTTTTTGAGTTTCGAAAAGAGGAAATAGTCACTGGGAGTTAGATCTGGGCCTGGGAGTTAGATATGGGCCTGGGAGTTAGATCTGGGCTATAGGGTGGTTGGTCGATCTCCTTGAAGCCAAATTTCTTCACAGCTTCCTTTGCACCAAGAGCTGTGTACACTGGTGCGTTGTCGTTAAGAAGGCGCACATCACCACTCAGCTTTTCTCGCCTTTTCTCTTTGATGGAAGCACGTAGTCTGTGCAGTAGGCTAACATAGTACTGCCCATTTACTGCCCAAGTGGTGTCCCTCTGGTGTCCCAAGAGTATTCCTTCACAGTCCCAAAAGATTGTGGCTATGATCTTCTAGGTTGACTGAGTGACCTTGGCCTTTAGAGGCGGTGCTTCGCCAGGTTTACGCCACTCATTAATTCTCTTTTGGACAAGGGATCATAGTAGAGGACCGTAGTTTCATCTTCTGCAACAATGGTTTGCAGAACTTCTCTCTCGTAACCACGACAAAGCTCCAAAAATGCCTGGCAACAGATGACTCGTTGCTGCTTTTGGACTGGGGAAAGAAGTCTAGGCACCCATCTTGCACTAACCTTATTCGTGTTTCAATGTGTATGAATAATTCGAGGGACTGTTGTTTTAGAAAGGCCCAACCTTGCTGCTATTTCTGTATCTTTGAGCTGCCGGTTTTCCATAATTTCTCCTAGCACAATTCCACAAAAGCGATGTTTTCAGGAGTGAGCACTTCCAGGGCCGACCTGCATGCTCTTCGTCTTCAATGCTTTCTCGGTCCATTCTTTTACGGTAGAATATGAGGGGGATGCTTCTCCATATACATCGTCCAATTGCTGTTTATTTTTATTTATTTATTTATTATTATTATTATTATTTTTTTTTTTTGGTAAGTCGTTTTTTGTGAAGAACTTAATAACAGCTCGAAGCTCCATTTTGAACATGTCACAATCTTCTACGCATATCCTGCTTTATGCAACTATATCTGAACAACTGAACAGTTACAGCTGCAATCATTTACTTAACAGACAAGGTATAACACCAGATAAGGGTTTTGTGAAGGCGATACTCCTTATCAGCGAAGCCGGATCTACCCTTGTACGTACACTTTCACTTTACATTCCACATTGTCCGGTATACATTCACTTATTTCGTTTTTAGCTAATGTTTAATAGGTATCAACTGTTCTTTTCGTGTTTTTGTATATAAACTATGCTGCTTTGTCTAAGATGTACAAAAGCATTGTCACATTAATGTTTCTTTTCTGTGTTACAGGTAAGTCCGCTGTCTCCGTAAATTGGGTGCCTAATGGCTTAGCAATAAGAAGCTTGGTTACGCAGTAAGTGAAATTTTGTAATACCACCAGGTAATTTAAGCTCAAAATTAATTTTTATTTTCGTAATATTTCTTGAATGATTCAAATGTTAATGTTACCAGAAACACCACGACAATGTGTTGTTAATGACGAAGGAACTACTTATTCGTAAGTTGTATTTGCTAGTGCAGCAATAATTCTTTTCTTCCTGGCAGCCCAACTGTTGTTTACCCAGAATAGGCGCAGTTTTTGCGCCCCTCCAGATTAATACTGCGCAATGTATCTGCCTCTGCTGTTGGGATTGTAATGGAATCATAGAGGTTTTGCATTGCTCGACAGTAGAAAAAGTAACGTTTTTCTTTCACATTTAGGTTTCAAATGCTTTGAGTTAGCATCTTACAATCACGGAATGTATGGTACCGCTAAATTTTCTCAAATCGTTTGATTTTCTATCAGTATAGTAATATTACCTACATGCTTATCACTTCAACACTTCTGTGTATTATTTTCCTATTACTGTTTTCAGATGAAGTATTATTTGGAATCTGTAGACACAACCATTTCATTAACAGAAGTTTTCACCTCATTCTTCTCCCATATCGTGGTCGTGCAAACTGCGCAGTCTGAGTTTATTGGTTTATTTACGGACGTTCTTTAACATCTCAAGTCATCAACGCCCCATTCAATTCAGGGCGTGAAACGGTCGATAAATTTTGCTCAGGGGCCTCTTCTTTCAGGTGTGAGGTTCTTTTACATGCCGTAAATCTACGACACGGGACCCTCGGCTTTACTTCCCTTCCGAAGGAAGCCATACTTGGGATTTTTACGAGAAAAAAAAAATAATAATCCATCGACCCTGACTGGAATTGAACCCGCAATCTTGGGTCTACAGGACAAGTATAGTTACCATTATACCACCAGGGCCCTGTTTCACAAAAGCATGGTATAATACATTACAAGTATATGAACTTGTAACTTGTAGTTATTAGTGAAATTCTGTTCCAGTAAGATTTCTGCTACACTTGTGCTTTACTACTCCATACTTACCGCCACGCATGTCTTTAAGGCGCGGACTCGTGAGCGGGAGGTCTGGGGTTCGAATCCCACCAGGACCGTCCTCCCTGACTGAGGTTTTTTTCCAGGTTTTCCTCAGTCCTCATAAATGGCAAATGCCGGGGAGGTACCTTAAACTTAGGCCTGGAACGTTTCCTTCCTTTAAAAAAAAAGAATTTCTCATTTTATCATTTCATCTCATTTATCAACAGTGTCCACCGCCTGTGGTGCCCCAGTAGTAAAAACGGGCGTTAAACACCATTCAAAAATGCTCCATGCTTACATATTTACAATTGAATTTTCATAGTTCTGTTGCACGAAAGTATTGTATTAGTAGGGCACTGGTAGTTTGTATAAAATTCTCTACGAGTGTAGGAATATCGGTAACTTCAAACACAAGCACTGCATTTATTATCTTTTCATGAATTTGGTAGCCATTTGACCCAAACTGCTAAGTATTTTCGAAAGTGATGATAATGATGAGTAGGAATATGTATAAAGAACGAATAAATATTTATGTATAATGATAAACTCAGGTTAAGTGCAAAATAAAGCAGATTTGCCACCGTTACAATTATTTTACCCGTCTATTTAATAGGCCTATCAATTTAAAAGTTACAGAGGAAACGCATAGGTTACATAGGTTTAACACAAAGATAATACATGCAATATTTACATTGTTACAAGCGGCCACACGAACAGTAATTCAAACGATAATCTTGGCTCCATTTTGTTGTAACAACGTAATGTGAGTCGCATCTGTTTACAGAACATCATACGATATTCTTGGCGTCATTTGTTTATTGTTGATTTACCTGTCACGTAGCAACGCTAGGATAATGTGAGTCAAATCTGTTTACAGAACATCATACTACACATTACTGTTGTTTTTCGGTTCAACTTTGAAATATATTAAATAGATACCTAGTGAAAGTGTGTATCCATTTTTTGGCACCCTCGGTACAGTAAAATGCTAAAGCAGTTGTGTAAAAATTGAGCATTAATCATCTTTCATTTACATCCTATGGCCATGTTTACATTTAAGAACATTAATATTTTAATAATTGTTGATTTCTGTGCACTGTTACATCGATTGTAAAAATGAAATATTCCAAAAATTTAAATGTAGTTTAAATAAGAAAGGGAGATTTTTGATTTTTACAGTATTAATTTTAGTAATTAAAAATCTACAATTATAGAAGAAAATCAAATTTACATACCGGTACATCTGTTGATTAAAATGTTTTAACTTTAAATATTAAAAAGAACAGCGAGTTACAGATTTAATTATGCCAAATGATTTGCATAAAACAACGTAACTATCCATGTGTTCGAGCTTGTGGGGAGAGAAAAACCCTCAGCACATTCGTGGAACTCCATTGTCTGGTTTATTAAGCTCATTGTCTCAAACATAGCTCTGTATATGATGAAAGCAAGAACAAAATCATCGTTTACTTAAACATGCTGCATGTTAGCCCTTTAGCCCATGGAATCCATCGAACTGCTCAAGTAATCCTGGGCAGTTTCTTTAAGGAAGAAGATTGAACGTTACTGTGCTGGAAAAAGCGCAATGGAGTGCATCCAGGAAAATCTTGTTGGCTCAAAAGTTTTAAGGACGTAGATATTTAAAAAGAAACCAGGAGAGAACGACAGTAATGGGAAATGACATTGTCGCTTAGAGTTATCTAAGATTCTTCCGAATTATACACAAAAATAATGTACTTCTATTAGGAAAATAATGGACATTTTAAATTGTGATGGTAACTAAAATGGCCGCTATAAAATCAATACAAACAAACCCAAAATAATAACACTAATTTTAGTAACTGTTTTGACAATAATGAATCAAAAGCACTAAATATTTCATGCTGTAAGAGTAAATACTTTATTACACTCTATTCATTTATTAATTCAAAAATCTGAAAACAATATTTTAAAAAGCTCTTTGGTATAAATTTATAAAAGATTAAAAAGTATTGTCATACATGGATTGGAAATGTTTTCTTTACCGTGTGTGTTACATATGATATAAGTAAAATACTTATAAAATAGGAAAATAAATTGCTAATCAGCTTGCTTTTTTTCTTCTTATTTGGATAAAGTCCTCTTTAGTATGAATCCCATAATTCACAACCTTTATTTTCCACAATTTTCACTTAATATAGAGGTATATCTATATCTTTGTGTTCTTAAAAACCAAAAACGACTATCTGTTGAATCTTTTTTTATTTTAGGAAAATCATAAATACAAAAATATAATTTTCTGAAACAAGCGCAGGATCGTATGTAAGTTATCAGTAAATAATAATAATAGTAATAATAATAACAATAATAATAATTGTTGTTAAGCCTAACATCTGTTCCGAACACTACAGTTGTGCACACTTTCCCCACAGACAATATAGAACAATACCCAACAATGGATAAGGAACAATATAAACAGTTTTTTTTTCAAATAAACAGAACATGGAATCCATTACTGGTCAACAAACAACATTTGAGACACAACTTAACCACCTCTCATACCTCCTCCAACTTCTAACAGCTCTGTCCCTCTGCCTTTCCAGGTACACTCAGCTCACTGATGATGCTTGCTGCAGCAGCCAGCGAAAACTTTGGTTTTTAAATCTCATTTACACCAAGACTATGACAATATATCCCAGTAATGATCTATTTTAATAATTACATTAAAAGACACTCATATTCATGGCAGTACTAGAACCAGCGACCCTTATCAACTATCGTCGAAGGGCATGGCTACAATAATCGATAGTTAAAAAAGTAATAATGAGCCCATAGCACTTGCACAGAGTTGACATCTTCAACAGTCCAGAGTTCAGGCTCTAAGCGTTTGTTAGTCAATTAGCAGGTCGCGGTTCGTTTCCCTATCGGCATTAAGTTGCTTGGGTACGCGTTTTTTCTTAGGTTTCCATCACTCTAATGGGAGAAATGGTACAAAGCTTATAAGTGTCAATGGATTTTTTTTCACTCGTTTTCTTTTATCATTAATCCGGTCTTTTTTGGGTAAACGCTTAAAGATGGGTCGTTGCTTTCGGTAAGTTATCATCGGCATTATCGTCGCATTCGACTGCAGGGATTAGTCCTAAGGCCCGTTCCGGAGACTTGACCCCAAGACCTTCGATTGCCTACCATAACAATTATTACAATCAGGCCTGCGTTCAGTACGCAATTTCCAAATCTTGTTAGAGGGGATTGATATTAGGCTCTACTAATCTTGCCACTGCAACACTCAGGTGTTCACCCGTGTTTAAGCGTACACCCGCGCTTCTAGGGTGTGCTTTATATTTGTGAACACTTTTCAGTAGCGTTTACTAAAATGCTGTAGGCCTTAATGTTTTAGCCACTTAAGCATGAAAGGAAAACACGCACCCCACTCCCAAACACACACAGACGCAAAAATCCTGGGCAGTGGCCCATCTCTCCACCTGTTTATGTCGTCAGGGATCGTGATATGCTTTCTGAACACTCGACCACAGGGACTTAATTAAATTTTGCTATGTTGCCAACATATATATGTAATAAGGTTTGGTCAGACTCTGAATTTCTGTCACTCCGTCTCAGATGAAGAGAAATTCTGCCTTTTAAATTTAGAAATTGTTTACTTATTTCATTTTTCTTGGACTTAAGTGGCATTCCTAAGTTAAAAGTTTCATATTTTCCCAGATATGTTTAATGATACATGAATAAATTTTAACATTTCAAAATGTAATACATTTTTATTATACTGATTATTATCCTTTTCTTGTTCGCAAGGTCATATATCCATAAGTTACCTCCCAAGACCAAGAATAGAAACCTTTTTACTCGGCAAATAACCTTATCTTTGTTTGTTATGAGGGCCATTTAAATATTTCTGGGGATGAATCACAAAATAACGGCATGGCTTTTTGAAAGTATTCTTATTTTTCAAAATAGTCCCTGCTCCAGAGCTTTTATCCTATTCACGAAGATCACATTCCTCCAGGCCTGCAAAATATCCTTCCGATGAAGGAAGGATACAGATAGAAGTTTAATGGAGCCCAGACAGGGGAATAAGGCGAATGTGACAGCAAATTGTACCGCAGTTAATTGATTTTCGCCATTCGACATGTGTGAGGGCGAGCGTTGTCTTCATTCAAGATGTCGGTCCTCGTGGTGTAATGGTAACCATACCTGCCTCCTAAACCGAATATCGCGGGTTCAGTCCCGGCCAGGATCGATGGATTTTGGCGTAAAAACCTTAAAAATAGTTTCTACCTATGGGGAACCCTTACAGATGTTGTATACCGTAGAAAACCAGCTACACTGGCAGCACTTCGGGAAGAAATTGAAACGGCATGTGCTGCAATCGCTGAGGACACTTTCGCAAACGTTGCTCAATCAGTAGTTACACTCAGAAGTGTATCGACGCCGATGGTGGACATTTTGAGCAACTGTTGTATCTGTAATAGTCTAAGATGATTAGTGCTCATCATTTTCTGTTTGTGTGAACTCAGTTTCGTTAGTTAACACAGTTTTTTCTTTGCTTAAAGTGTGTATACATTTTTGGCACCTTCTGTATTTCGTTGTGGTTCAGTAACGTGCTATATAATATTTTTATTGGAAAGAATAACCTTCGTTAAACTGTAGTAATTTACATAAATGTATAATAACGACTTTATTATTGTAATAATAAAAGTTAAAGAAGAGCGAAGAAAAGTGTTTATTTGCATATCAACACGTTATTTATAATGATTTGAACTCATTCATTTGTTTCAGTTCTACACTTGTTAAGGAATGTGTTTCTACAATAATAAGTTATGTAATTATTTCGCTTTCGCTTTCGATTGCTTTTTGTTTATTTCATAACAACCTTTAGTTTGTTCCGTTTTCCTCGCCCATTCCCTTACGGGCTTTCCCTTGCACAAATCACCATGGTGATGATGGTTTAAGTCTGCATGTAGTGTGCAATTCGTTACCAACGCCGCCAACGACTGTGCGCATCTACATTAACATAACAAATATGACAGAGCGCTGAGCTGGTAAAGTTTCGCGTGATAAATAAACCGCAACGGGTGAGTTGGCTCCGGTTACACGTCAAGTCGATTAAGCAAGGTCGACTTGAGGCAGAACATGCGACATAGTACCCCAGCAGTGTATCCATTTAAATGTTTGAAAATATTGTCGTTAATGTCGTATCTTTAGCAAAGTAACGACAGGTTGATGCTGAAATATTACCCCGTTCTTTTGTTTTCCACTTCCACGCTTGATCGAGGCCTTCGTAATCAGCAAGCACGCTCGTATATTTGGGTAGTAAAATCAGGTCCATCCTAATTCAGGTGCACACTTTTTTTTTATTTATAAATGTAGTGTTTAACGGCAGTTTTTACTACTGAAGCTCATACATGAAATGGTAAATTGGGATTTTTTATTTGTTTATTAAAGGAAGGAAGCTTCCAAAATTGTCCTCTCGGCTAACTTAGACATATTTCTAAAGTGGTAGTTCACAGAGAGAGAGTTTAGGCGACCTCCCTAATGTGTTACAGAAGTCGGTGCCTATTTCTATTGTACGCAGTGGAAGAAGGGTGCGTGTAGAAAAACAAATAATAAAAGATAGAAAATGAACAAGAATAAACAAAGGATTAGAGAGGAAGAGAAATCACAAGCCGAAGACACAAAGATTAATGTAGCAAAAACTAATAACAAAATGTTCGGATCGCGATGCATGCAAACGGACAAGGCAGACAACTAGCTTATACAGGAGTTGGCTATCTGAAGGAAGGACGCTAAGTAGTAGTAGTAGAACTGTGTGTGTGTGATAAGCACAGCCACCTGTTAGGAACACCGGATGTAGAGCTCATGTCACTTTAACAAATGTCACACCGGCATTTGTTTCTTTGGGAGGGGCCCAGCTGCGGAGTAATCCCTATTGGAGAAGGCTCTCTTCTGTAGTAGGAAAACCTGGGACGCTATATTCCAGAGCCATGTTCAAATGCATGGACTTGTAACTTGTAGTTATCAGTAAAATTCTGTTTCACAATGATTTCTGTTACACTTGTATTTACTACTCCATACTTCCTAGTGTATACAAGTGATTTTTCGTTGTTCTGTTCCACAGGGCAGTGGTAGTGTAAGAATATTGGTAATTTAATCTCTTTAGACACAATTTTCCTAACTTTTTGCTTACGATGAGAACGTGATTGCCAAGCAATATACAGAGGCTGCCAAAAATGTATACCCACTTCAAGCAAAGAAAAAAACTGTGTTAACATAACAAAACTGAATTCACACAAACAGAAAATGATGAGCACTAATCATCTTAGACTTTTACAGTTACAACAGTTGCTTGAAATACCCACCATCGACGTCGATACACTTCTGAGTACGTTCAACTACTGATTGAGCAACTTTTGCGAAAGTGTCCTCAGCGATTACAGCACATGTCGTTTCAATTTCTTCCCGAGGTGCTGCCAGTATAGCTGGTTTTTTACGGTATACAACATCCTTAAGAGTTCCCCATAGGTAGAAGTCCAACGGCGGTTCTGTTCTGTACACACTTCTTCCAATTGCCTTTGAACTTCAACAACATTCTTGGTTTTCCAATACCACTTCAAAATTGCTTTCCGCTTTTCAAACGATAATCTTGGCTCCATTTTGTTGTAGCAACGCTATCATAACGTAATGTGAGTCACATCTGTTTACAGAACACCATACATAACCTTGGCTTCATTTGTTTATTGTTGATTTACCTGTCACGTAGCAACGCTATCATAATGTAATGTGAGTCACATCTGTTTACAGAACACCATACATAACCTTGGCTTCATTTGTTTATTGTTGATTTACCTGTCACGTAGCAACGCTATCATAATGTATGTGAGTCACATCTGTTTACAGAACATCTTACTACACATTACTGTTGTTTTACGGTTCAACTTTGAAATATATTAAATAGATACCTAGTGAAAGTGTGTATACATTTTTGGCACTCTTATGGTATGCAGCAAGAACCCTAAAAATATAAACTAAGAGGCTGGACTGAAATAAATTCATGCATTCTTATTTTATTGTTACTATTATTAAAGATGCCAAAAGCCATAAGTAGAATTTACGCACATTGTCCGAAGAGATGCTAGCAATTGCAGCCAGAGAAGAACGTATGTCGGTAAATAGCGCAGCAAGGGATACAAAATGCCTCGCATCACTTTAAGGCATCATAAATTATAAATATAGATATAAATTAAATATAGATATAAATTAAGTACATTTTAACCAATAGTGTTAGGAGAGAGAGAGAGCAACTAAATTGGCCAATGTTGGTCATTCGTCAATATCAAGTTTTAAGAAGTGATGGGGTACACATTTTGTGAAGAGAATGGAGTGAAACACAATTTAAACGATAGCTTTAGGAGTTAGTTGACCTAAATGTGCGAAGTATTAACGAATAATGTTATGAAAGTAGAAATATATATAAAAAAGGAATAATTCAATATTTGTGTACGATAAAAGGTTAAGTGAAGTGCTATTAAAGTACTGTTTATGACTAGTATTGGCGTTTCTTGTTTCAAATTTATATTTCACTCCAGCGTCTTAGTTTATACGTTTTTCCATCTAATCATTGCCCTGTAAAACTTTCGTGTGTAAGATTGAGCAGAAACTATGAATATTTTTTGTTTTTCATATTATTAAGAATACCTAAGGATTTTCATTAATAAATAACTAATAAATGATGTTAGCATAAAACAATACTGATAGTGATTGCAGAGATGTGACAACGTTGTTTTCCTGAGCGAATTCTGACATAACCCATTCCTCATGCGTATCATATCACTGAAATATAAATAAACAGTTGGATGACTGTAATCATAGTTCCAAGAAAAAAGGTCATCAAGGCTTGTTCCGTGCTATACCCACATGACACGATCTTTGTAGGAATTTGGAATTTTTTTAAATTTTAACCACAAAACCTAAATAATCATGACTGTATTTAAACGCCGGATAAATTAATACGAATTTAAATGTTGGCGGTAAAAAACGATAAAAGGCAGGTTATGGTATTTAATTCTATATAGGGGAGGTTTTCTATTTCGAGCTGGAGCTGCCAACTTAAACAAAGAATAAAACCGTTTCATACTTGTTTCGGTTTATTTATGGATGCTCTTTAACATCGCAGGTCATCAGCGTTCCATTCAATCCAGGGCGTGAAACGGCCGAAAAATTTTGCTCAGAGGCCTCTTCTTTCAGGCTTGAGGTTCTTTTAGGTGTCGTGAATTTACGACACGGAACCCACGGCTTTATTTCTCTTCCGAAGGAAGCCGTAAATAAGATTTTTTACGCCCGAAATAAATGCATCTATCCTGTGGGGGATTGAACTGGCGATCTTGGGTCTACGAAGCAAGGGGTGGTTGCGGTAGTCGCGGTAATTGCGTAGCGCCGGGTAGATAATTTGTTTTTCTTTTTCTTCTTAGTAGGAGTAGGCAAACCTTTAGTTGACTGGCGAAAGTAATTCATCAAATGTCGCCACAGCCGCACTTGCTCATGTGTATCAGCGTGAATGGTGCAGCACTAGAAAATTTAAAGCACGCCATTTCATTCTTTCTTTTAAAAAAAAAAAAAAAAAAAAAAAAAAAAAAAAAAAAAAAAAAAAAAAACCATTATATATGATCTGTCCATCGTTTTGATGATGGCAAGTAAATTGAAAACGAAGCAGATAGAGATTGGGAGGATGTTGAGAAGCCTCAAGTTACATCAAAACGTATTTTTAGAAACTTTTTTTTTAAGCGCCGTTATGTTTCATTTGCCGCATGTACTATAAGAGCAGGTAAAGTTTCGGTCGACAGGAAGTAGCCCCTAGGTTTGCAAAGGTGGGCGAGACAGTGACAGGCCTTGGCACTTGGAGGTCATTGCATAATAGCGCGCTACTCTGCAAAACCAGCTCTTCAGGCACTTCTTAGATGATCAACGTTTAACGTTAGGCTGTATATATCATTGAGCGTATGAAATTGCTATAGACAGTAGTTATGTACCATACAGCTCCAGCGGTAATTATAAAGCAAGGGTGGTAATGCAGGAAAGACTTTAGAAAGGATTCGATTTGATTGTTTTGATTAATTGGTTATTTGCATTCTCAGGGGTAATCATCATTTCTTCTTCTCCGATGATTGATTTGCCACAACTGTTGAAACTCGTCGTCTGCTGGATATTTTATGGTCTTCTTGATACTATATGGAAAAGAGTCAGGAAATGAACCAGGTGGTTAACAACATATGTATAATTATGATATGTAGCACGATTTTGAAATGTGCCACCGTTACTCCTTGGAGAATTTCTTGGGCAATATGTGCCACTTTAGCACTAACTCATTCAACTGTTCACTAACACTATACAGCTATAATGCTTAAGTTATTAAGGACCGATGCTGAACTGAACTAATCCTGAGATGCAACTGAATTCTACTAGCTCTGAGACGAAACTTCTCCTCCACAGACTAAACTGAACTGAACTGACTATGCCCTTCTTCCACACTTCTAATGCCCCACTGGCGATTGGCCGCTAAATTACAAGCTTAAATAATCATGGCAGTCTGACGGCCTCCCGAAGCTGTCATTATTCTTTTAAAATGCGTTTTAAGAAAAATCTAGAACATTTTCTTCCATCTTTGCGTCTCTATTGGGTAATCTGTTTTCCCCAGTCTTTTTCTTGTATACTATAGGTTATATGGCCTACGTGATTTTTTGCTTGTAGATATCAACTTATGCTGCTAGCTTCTTCCCTTAGAGAGGTTATCGGCCTGTCTTTTCACCCCCGTATGTTTATTGTTTTTGCCCTTGACTCCCTAACTGTAAACAAAATAAACGCTAGTACATTACAAGTTTTCTCGTACTCTCTTTTAGAAACTTTCCGCAAGTAATATCGGCACGGTTTTGCTTGGGTCGTCTTTACAAACATTGTTTATGATGGGCGATAAATTTTTCTGTTCTCTTTTTCAGGTTAAGATCAGGAAATAGGTGATAGATAGATCTTTCTGGTAAGAAAATCACATATTACACAAAGTTTAAACACATGTACAGGAGATAGAAATGTTACTACACTCATGACTATAATAAGGAAGTTACATAAAATTAATTAGTATAACTAATTTAAATGTAAGCGACAGCTCATAAATTCCATTTCACAGCATACAAGAATGATTGTCAATTTACAACTTAAATATTTTATGACTGTAAAAAGAATCATTTTAAATTACAAAACAGTCTAAAAGCCTACTGGGAATTAAATGTTTTAAAAAACAAGTCCAGTTAAAATTTCAAAGAAAATTTATTGCCAATCCTGAGTATCATGTAAACAAAATAATTCAGTCTTATCTAATCTGTATCTAGGCAAGTAAAAACTATTATTGCGTTTAATATTGTAATTATGTTTTTTTATTATTTCTATGCAAGTTATAAAGATTTCACAGTCATAATTTTTAATTTATTAAACATAGGTTTACAGTGGCTTATAGGAGACACTTTACAATATCCCTTACAGTCTTTTTTTTTTTTTTAATATTTATGCATATGCACACAGTTACCCCATAACAGTAAACCATATTTGATATTACTTTGAAAATAAGCAAAACATGACACCGTAACCATTGGCAGTAGATTTATCAAATCATATAAAATACATTTTACTATCGAAGGTTTATTGTACAAATAATCGATATGATTGGCCCATTTCATGGAATTGTCTACAGTTCTGGTTTTCTTGTTTACTTTTAAAATTAAAAGGAATATTTTTTAAATTTTTTTCTTCATTTAAAAACGCCATTATTAAAACCAGACATTTTCAATACCTAGAATATGATTACTTTTGCTTCAAGTTCAGATTGAATGTTTCTAAATCAAAAAGGTTTTTTTACACATAACCAATAGAGTAAGTTGGTATATTTTCAAATAAATCAATGATCGTAATTAAAATTAAATCGGACCAAGTCGAATCCAAGTGGCACTCCAGTTTAATTATACCAAGATCTGAACAAATATAATTTATTTTCACTCGTTGTCAAAGGTTTAAAATATAAAAACTAATTAATTTCAGTTATATGTCCTTGATCACAAGACATTCAATTTAGGTTATAAGTTCATCATCTACAACACAGTTAAACGCCTAAGTGAACACAATCATATTAAAAATGTATGCTCCATTTGACAGTGCGACACTGAACATCTATTAACTACCTTCTTTCATTAAGCAAATGAACTGCTTGTGTGGCGTAAAGCATAATGCCAAAGCTGATGTTCCGCAGGCCGCGGGTTCAATTCTTGTTATGCCGTTAATTTTTTTTTTATTAAATACGAAATGCTGCGATACGCTTGCTAAAGAACTATAAATGAAATTTACTTAATGCTTTCAAGCTTTCTCTCTTTCTCAACAATGAATGTATTACTAACATACAATGGCTTACTACTAACATGATGCCTAAAACTTAATTTACATAACACATACTCAGTACATGATTCTGATTGGTAAATACAATAACAACTACAAAGGTTGTAATTATATGAATTGATATGTTAAGGTTTAAGTGTATAAATTTAAACATCAACTTAAAAAACGCAGGATAAAAGCTGCATTAATAGACCAGTCAGAAAACAAATAAAATAAAAAAAAAGTGAAGAACGAGAGTCGAACTTGAAAACAAATGACAATCTCTTACTTGAAAACTAATGCCATAAACATGACGCTAGGAGTGATACGTTCTGAAACCTCCCTTCGTTATCGTGTGTTGTGCTTTCGAGGAGCATCATTAGTCAGTGGCGTACTGGCACTTTAGAAACTTACAGCCATAGCTTCAAAATTTGAACAGATAGGCCATGCATTTTCTATCTCAAATTTCCTGTCTAACACAGCCGCACACTGTCTGAAATTATTTCGGTGTAGTTCATTAATACATGTACGCAAACATACACACAACTAGAAAAGCGGACAAAGTTTAAGCACTTAGGAATTCACAGATATATTGATGCTAAAGACGAAATTGTGGGACTCCACACCAACCATCACTGCTCCAATACTAGTGTAACGCAAGTGCGTACAACGGAGTGAGGGCACTTTATGAACATTTTGTAAGCGATTTCAGAGCGACACTTAAAGAGAGCAGCAAGTGATAGCGATCAAATAAATACATTTAAAAAAGAATACACCCGAAATGGAAATAGCTTGACTTGGGCGATATTCCTCATATTATTGTAGATTATTAAGACCTTTAAATGCAAGCGACATCTATGATCAGAGGATTCCTCAACTAAGTTCATGAGGAAAATGCTAGAGCGAGGAGAAGGACTTTGATATTGCAGTTGCTGACTCAGTGATGTCATAGTTATAGTGGCGTCTTCTTTTTTTCGCAAATTAAGTATTTAGGCTAGCTAATAGGAATGATATGACCTTTGCTAACTTGGACACTGCGTCATCCAGTATGTGTCATAACGGCCAGTCCAGAGAATTTAGAAAGCAATTCTTATTTCCCAGTCGTGGAGCTGAATTGAGAGATTCTGAATTGATGCTGCCGCCCGCTTAACTCCACGCATTTCTCTTAGTGTATCAAATTTATATGGAAATATTAAAAACAAGTTGAAAGGAATGATGTATTCAAATAAGAATTATGTAAGAAATAGGCTGTTCATTGCAAAGTTACTTGTAGTCGGTTTATTTCATTTCGATGATCAAAATTATATTGAAAAACTACACAATTTTAAATATATGACTGCTCTTAAAAAGCAGAGTAAAAATTACTTCATCAGTACAAAGCATTTCATGTTAAGATACTGCACAACAATCGACAACATTGAAAATGAATTTGAATGGAAGAAATACATTAAGAATAAAAAATTAAAGAAACACGGGAGAGAAATATAGAGTTGCCTTAGTACTTTAGAGAGTAATAGAAACGCATAAAAATACGAAAAATATAATTCTAGCGCAAAAACAATATAAAACGTTATTTATTTTATTTAACAAATGCCATATACAATTTAGGGCTCTCCAGTATTTTTAACAATACAATTAAAACCACTTAATGCAGAGCACACCTCCGTCATAGGTTGACAAGAATCACAAATTGGAGAGAGGTGGGACCTCAGACAGACATGTTTCGTCAACAATCGAAAGCAAGCGACAGCCGTTAGGTACACAAGTAGCGTTCTCATGAATAACTGCCCACTTTTTGTCTTTAGATGCCACTGTAACTTCCGATTTTAAATTATGTTTAGAGATCAAGCTTAAGGGAATGAAACGATACTGTCCTCGTGGATCTCTAAGTAAGCAAGACTCCATTTTTTGCAAGTAGGTCTGCGTGTTCGTTTCCAACGAAGCCACAGTGTGCAGGTACCCATTGGAAAGAGATTTAATGAGTAAAATCCAGAATTCGTTGTAAATCGCAGTGATAGTTTTGTGATAAGTGTGGGCTTTGAATCCGAGAGAACCATTGCTCTATTAAAACCAGATCTCCTCAATGATAATTGTTGGACCGCCACTGAAATAGCCTCTATCTCACCATCAAAGGCTGTAGTGCATGTGCCCATAGGTAAGCAATAACTAAAAACCTTACAGAAAACTCCAGCTCCGGCTCCATGGTCTGGAGCCATCCGTGAAGACATGTAATCATTCACTATCCGGAAATTGACATCCAATAGTTTCAAGAGAGCTATATCTTTTAATTGTTCCAGGATGATATCCTTCTTTAGCACCTTCACAGTAAGACCGAGGTTTACATCAAGGTGCATATAATCCAATGGGCACATAGGCAAGGGCAAGGCAAAAATCTCACAATAGAACCCTTAAGGTCTAGCGACCTTCAGAGCCGATTGTATAAAACCATAAATCCCTAACTCTATTTTTATTACTAATTCCTCCAGAATGGGCTTTTTGGTATGGTATAAAATAACTGCCCTTTTCTGTGTAGTTTTATGAACAGGTTCTGTGTTTGTCAAAATCTGCATAGGTTGGTTTTCACCGCACTTGTTATAATAGGAGGGCTTGATTTTGAAACTATATAAGAAGTTACAAGAAATGGAAGTAAGACAGAACAGAAAATGCATAGAATGAAAGGAGACGGCTCTTGAAATGTCGGAAAACCCCTCTCCTCAAGACAGTCAAAAAGTATTACGTTTAAGATCACCTCCTAATAAAAATATATCTACCTCAGAAACTGGGAATTGAGCGCATTTCAGATTCATTGCATCGTTAGGCGATTTTAGAATCAATCTCGTGCTTCCCTGCAAGAAAACAGCATCGCTAACTTCTCTGCAGTATTAACTAACAGCTCACGAAACAGTTTGTTCAATCCGCTCAAAGCCATTCGTAACGCACTGTGCTTTGAATGCGGTTTACAAACTTTCATCAGTGAAAATTGGGGATCCGGTAGTGGGCAGGCATTTTAGGCTTAATCGAAATTTATGGTGAAATGCTTGTTAAGAGCCAAACTATTGTAATTGTATTTATTTGCTATAATATCTGTACAAATATCAAATACTTATAAGGTTGTTATTGTCTGGTTCAGCGGGTTACATGGCGTTTGATTCCATAAGAGGTCGATGAATTATCCAACACGTGTGCACGCTAAAGAACTCGAAACCTGAAAAACGAGAGTCGGTCCTGGACAAAGTTATAGTTTCACTTGAATACCATAGTTGCCTACTACATGACTATGGCCTGCCCCTGTATGAAAACAAGGGAGGTCTCGGTTATTCATGAGCTGTGGTGCCAGTAAAGAAAAAATAATATATTTTTAATTAATTATAATTGTAATAGTACACGTTTACAATAAAATTTTACATATCCATTCAACATTGGTTAATATTTAAATTTTTAATTGTATATACAGTGAATCTAAATACTTCCATGATATCGGGGGTCGATAGAACAGAAAGAATGACAGACATCGCGGGAATGTTTATATCAATGGAAAGAGTATATCGCAGCCATAGCGTTCACTTATGCACATGAAGCTTTCTGCATGTTCCATTCGCTAAATGGGAGTTCTTTGTGACGTTACACCTATGATTTCACACGAAACATCAACAAGAACCACCTACACTCAAAATAATTCGTGCAAGGTACAAAAAGCTTGAAGCGACTAGCTGCCTAATGATGGATAACGAACAGACCGGGCCAAGAGTGTCGGTTAAGACCGTTGAGAGTGTGCGAGAAGCATTTGTCAGGAACTCTATAAAAAGTCGATATGTCGCGCGAGCCAGAAATTAGATTCTGCAGTCAACTGTCTAGCGTATTTTACCTCAACGACTTCAAGCGAAACCATACCGGATACAGCTGTTGCAGGGCTTAGTACCGAGGATCTCAATCGTCGTCTGCAATTACGTGTTGATTTTCAAGAGCGGCTAGAAGGAGGCGGTTTTACTGAGAAACTGGTGTTTAGTGTCCGGCAAAGTAAGCCGTTACATTCTACACATTTGGGGCAGGTAAAAATCTGGTGTTGTGGTGGAACACGTCCGCGATTACCCCTAAAGCCAAAGTGTTTTGTGCTGTTTCTTCGTCAAAATTGTTACGTACATGCTAATAGCCAGGACTTTATTTATCAGCAAGATGTGGCTACACCTCATTTTCATTATGACGTCCGTGAGTACCTCGATGCTGAAAAATTTCGTCGTTGGATTGGACGTACTAAGATGACTTCTCTTCTTCTGTGACCTAACCCCATGTGTTTTTTTTCTCATGGAGTTATGTCAAAGACCGCGTGTTCTGCCACCTTTGCCACGTGATTTCGCACAGCTGTGAGAGAGGATCACACATGCAGTCGCTGGTATCGTGGGACGAGTGTGGCAAGAGCTTGACTGACATGATTGATGTCTGCCGCGTTATTAACGCAGGACATATAACACCTGTAAGATATGAGACAATCAATCCACTGATATAAGCGTTTCCGCATGTCTGTCGTGCCCCCTAAAACAGGAAGTACTTTAGAGTCATCCTGTACTTATCAATAGATTTTATCGTTTGCTTTATATGTTCATTAGTTTTTAACAAATTTATAAAATTCCCTACATGGATAACATTAATATCTGTTTGTGTCTATGTTTCTATAAGCAGATAAGGGATATATTTTTAAAATGCTGGTTCTGGGATTTTACTCAAAATATGACCGAAATACGGAGTAATTTGCAATTCATTTCCGACAGAACGGGCTCATATTCTGTGCAGTAATTTCCATATATAAAACTCGTAGTAACTGTAAACACAAATATATGCTTGCAGAAGAAAACTAGCGGTAAACAAACCCTTTATTACAGAAATCAAGTTGTTAAATAAAATGGATTGAAACAGAACACTAGTCTTCATTATGACAGAGATAGACAGTCAGTCAGAAACAGAAAATTAGCGGAAGCAGCAATTTTTTCCCCCTTGCTTGTTTTGCGAGCAGTAAACAATGGGGCTTACGGAACCCCCTCCTATCGGGTTTCTTGCGGCCTGCATGCAACATGTCCTTCCTGTTTGCTGATAGGAAAATCTCGAGAACGGATCGATCGTTGGAAGACGCCATGGACGTCGTGCATTAGAGTTTTCTAACACTGAGATTCATAAAGAACCGAAACCATTTCTTTTATAATTGTTCCGATTATCTAAAACAAAATCCTTATGTGTCATAAATCTATTTTTAAGAGTGTATTCTCTGCAGTCTTGGGGGAAATAAAGGTTCTTGCTAATCTACTAGTATTAATATAGATAGTATTATCATCAAGGACTGTAATTACTGACATTCTCAACCATTGCGCCATTATTAACAGTACTGATCTAGTTTTACGTCATCTATACAGCCATTTAGTACCTGTATGGGAGTTGGACTGCATTATTTAAAAATGACTGGAAATCCAACTTTCGCAATGCATTACAATAAACTGGCAACGTTAAGGATTCGCATTACTTTTGCACCCTAAATTGAATCTTAAAACTGTTTATTTATAGAAGAAAGCTGTAATGTCGATGAATCAGATGCTAAACTTGAGGTCCAGTTGGGTTTGTTACAAACACATGTCTTAGAGGCAAGGTTTGTTAACGTATTTTAGAAGCAGGGTTTGTTACAAACACATGTTTTAGAAGCAGGGATTACAAACATGTTTTGGAAGCAGGGTTTGTTAACATGTTTTAGAAACAGAGTTTGTTACAAACACATGTTTTAGAGGTAGTGTTTTTACCAATATGTTTTAGAAGCAAGGTTTGTTAACATGTTTTAGAAGCAGGACTTGTTACAAACACATATTTTAGAAGTAGGGCTTGTTACAAACACATGTTTTAGAAGTAGGGTTTGTTACAAACACATGTTTTAAAAGCAGGGATTACAAACATGTTTTAGAAACAGTGTTTGTTACAAACACACCTTTTAGAAGCAGGAATTACAAACATGTTTTAGAAGCGAGGTTTGTTACAAACACATGTTTTAGAAACAGGGTTAAAACGGAATTGTGGCCTTTTTGTGCCTAATGGAGGGTGCCCTGCTTGTTTTTATGCAAATACTGCGTTTGTCTCGTTGACGTTGCATTGGTTATAAATAAAATATTTCATTATTTCCATGTTTACAATGTGAGAGTAAATGAATTAAAAGAATGTCTATTGCCACTTAAAAGTATGAGTAATTTTAGGCAGGGTAAAGCAACATAGCTACCAACTGTGAATAGAATTATTGCTCAGTACGATGGACTGGAACAATACTTTCTCTAGCATTCCCTAAGTTCATTTTTCAGCAACTACTGGTAGCATTTCCTACTTTGTCATAGCTTCATCTAAAGCCAATATAAAATATTCTTCGGAATAATAATAAATATTGAAGAAAAAAATGTATTTTAGTGTCCAAAACGGCAAAAAAAAAAAAAAAAAAAAAAAAAGGACTTAGATAAAAGCATAAACAATTAAACTGATAATTTCCAAATTTTCAAAACGAAGTAATTATTTCTTATATAGAAGTTTTTTTTTTGTCCTAGAATGTTAGAATACATGCACTGATCACTTCCAATCACTAAGTGTAAGTGCACCAGTGATAATTATAGGAAGTTATTAAACGATGTCGTTTGCTATCAACTTTTGAACTCTTTGATGAATGTTTTGAGCAGAATGGAAGAAATCAAGTGGTGTGAAGTATGTAAAGTGCTCCAGGACAGAGACACACTTGCTAGTTGAATTTTTATGGCAGTTCTAGGAACAAATAAATGTAGCATTGGAAAGAATTTATTTCACTCAAGAGTTTTCTATGGATAGATGAAAACCATTTCATTGTCGGTACTGGGAAGAATTTGATTATTATAAAAACAATTTTAAGAGTGTTTCTTCTTTAAACTTTCGCAAGTGCATCATAAATTTTTCAGATAAATATATTGGTAATCTGTAAATGCATTTCGATTCTAAATTTAAGAAGAAATTGTTTCTATAATATCAATCGCATAATTGTTGTCAAGAGAAAACGTCAATAAAAATGATTTATTTTAAAAATTTCAAAATAGCATTAAACGTTATACATTTAAGTGTGTGTAGCGAGTCCATTTTTTAACTCTTGTTTTATTTAAGTCCCGAAAAACTGAAATATCCCTTTTAAAATATGGTCAACCTATTTAGAAATATTGTCTGTTTATCTGACATCTCGATAACTCAGATATACACATTCCGTTCCAATTTTCTTTGATTACATCTGTTGTAGACAATAAAGTTATCTTAATAATAATAATAATAATAATAATAATAATAATAAATTACAATGTAGGTAAAGGCTATTTAGCTTGCTCCGTCGTCCTTTCAAGTTTGTCTTTTTTTTTCCAGTCTTTGCCCAATGGATATAAACTGCAGTAACTAGAGCTGGATGACCGAAATGATCTATGAAAGACCACAAGTTTATGAAGATATGACACAAAAAAACAATACCTTAAAAGGTTTTTCTACTAATGTTATCAATAAATTAAGGAAATTAAGAGGTTATGGACGTACCTTGCTCAGCATTGCAATAAGGAACGTTGTCATTCGCAGATACCTAAACTTGGAGGTCTGCATATGTTCTCGAAGTGCATTTCTATATTCAAAAACTTGTTTCCATATCAACTGATGCCAAAAGCATGCAGTTGTTGTGTAATAATTCTCAGGCACATTCTTGGCACTATTTTCAAAGCATTTTACTTTTTCAAGAAGTGAGTGAATGTTGTCATCAAGTTTTTGCAACGTGTCATCGCTTTTATGGAAACTTTAAACTATTAACATGCAATAGGAATATAGCAGGTCATGTGCTATTGCTGTGGAAACAATACCTGTTTGCATATTATCACAGTGGTAGTAATAAGAATACGCAGAATATATAATGCTCCGGTTATTAGAGTTATGAGCCTGCAGAGCGCGCCTGCATTACTGGAAGCCAGTCGTTACAGCCGAATAATGCATGTGCAGGTAGCAACTAGTAGTCAGAAAGTGACTGTGAGTTCGTGCATTACTCGGTGCTTTTAATATGTGTAAATTTTGTGCTAATTGTTCTTCGTTAGTTATCGTTACGTTAATTTAGTCTTGGAGAACGGGATTTTACGTGTGAAAAACGATATTTACCGAAAAGTAGTAAGGCCATTGTTAAAAAAATAGAATCTCTCAATGCAAGAAATGTGTTGCGAACTAATATGTTATTACTGAAGGAAATTTAGAGAAATAGAGAAATTTTCTGCGCAGATGCCGGAAATTATGTTTTAAATACAATATCATTTCAGTAATAATATAAATACAAAACTAACTTTAGGCGCGGTTGCAGCGGCTGCACTTTCCCAGTCAAGTAGCCGTGCTCAGGCGGCCCGTAACTCAAATAATCTTAAGTATAAAATTTACAAGCTCTCTCCGATTTTATGCATGTTCGTAACTATTTAGCTGCAATGTATAATGGCTGTGTTTACTTTTTCCTTAAAGGGTTATAGAAGTTAAATACTGGTCCTTGTTACCTATGTTCTTTCAAAGCTTTCTTGTATGTAAATACACAATTCTCTTATAGCGTACTAGCTCTTTAACATCACATCACATTAAGCCTTAAGATATTCAATTCATATGCATAACTTATGGCCGAGGTCGTTAAATCGCGGACTCGTGACCGAGAGGTCTGGGGTTCCAATCCCGCAGGACCGTCCTCCCTTACTGAGATTATTTCCAGGTTTTCCTCAGTCCTCATAAATGGCAAATGCCGGGGAGGTACCCTAAAACTTAGGCCTGGAACGTTTCCTTCCTTAAAAACATAAATTCTTTCCCAATATACCATGTCATCTCATGTATCACCAGTGTCCATCGCCTGTGGTGTCTCAGTAGTAAAAACGGGCGTTAAACAACATTCATTCCGTCAATCTTAAGGAATCTCGCCATTATCACCTCTTAATTAAATTTCATCAGCGTTTATTTTGGGCATAATCACTCTACGAGGTGGCATCAATATGTGATTTTCGCAAAAAATGAGCATTCGTTGTTTCTACCCACATGATCCGTTGTCTGTTATACGCACACACATAAACTCTAGATCTAGTTTACCCGCCCCACCTCTTTAAATATATTGCATATAGTTTAAGCTATTGGAGAGAGTTGTATTGAAGCCACACTCTTTAAACAATGTAAATACTTCCTTAACTTGTTGATATCACCTCATATAATGGGATGAGGCTCTGGTAGTTTCCAGCACGCAGTGTTATTAAATGATTTGCCCCGAGTATTAACCAGCTTGAGAGACACTGCCTGGCAGCTAACACCAGCGCAGCGGCAACTAACGAAGTTCATCAAAAAGTATGGACCATTTTTTTTTTCTTTATTTCCTCGTATCTTTTAGGATACAGATGTTCAATAATTTCTCGACTTTCCCTAATGGCATTTGAAGAACGCGCCTGCTCTGTCACTATAGCTCCATTACCTTACTCTTTACGAACTCTATTACTAACTAACACTTGCTGTCCATAACATTCTCTCCTTGAAGATTCGTGTTAAACATAAGACAATAATGAGCGTGCAACAGAAGCATCTGCTTTAACGCCGAAGAAATGTTTTGGCGAAGTCCGCTGTGCAATTTTAATGTTTGATCTGTTCTATATGACCGTGTAGTGGTGGCTCTTTAACATCTCAGGTCATCAGCGTCTCATTCAATTCAGGGCGTGCAACTGATGACAAATTTTGCTCAGAGGTCTCTTCTTTCAGGCTTGAGGTTCTTTATTGTGATGTAAATGTACGACACGGGATCCACGGCTTTACTTCCTTCCGAAGGAAGTCATACTTAGGATTTTTACGTCCGAAAATATCCATCCATCCTGACCGGGTTTGAATCCGCGATCTTCAGTTTAGAAGGCAAGTATGGTTGCCACTACGCCACCAGGACCGACTTTTTGTTGCATGACTTGATGGGTTCATGTGCGCGTCCGGCTTAAGACAGCCAACCGAAAGAAACTGCATAATTTATGGGCGGCTTTTGCGAACAGGCAAGCAAGTTTTTTTTTTATGATTTATTTAGAACATAGAACATTTGTACAGAAATACATTTCCTTCGTGGAAATTAAAATGATGATGATGATGATCCCTCTTCTTTTTGTTCTCTCTCTCTCGCCCTCAAAAGATGAGAAGCAGTTTGCCGCAAGGGGATGCATGCATTAAAACGAGGTTAATGTGAGTAAATCTAGATCTGGGCTGTAGGGTAGATGGTCGATCTCCTTGAAGCCACGTTTCTTCACAGCTTCCTTTGCAACAAGAGCTGTATGCACAGGCGCGTTGTCGTGAAGAAGACGCGCACCACCACTCAGCTTTCCTCGCTTTTCTCTTTGATGGATGCACGTAGTGTGTGCAGTAGGCCAGCAAGTACTCCCCATTTACTGTGATGTTCCTCTCCTTGAAGTCAATGAAGAGTATTCCTTCACAGTGCCAAAAGAGTGTGGCCATGATGTTCTTGGTTGACTGAGTGACCTTGACCTTTAGAGGCGGTGCTTCGCCAGGTTTACGCCTGTCACTCCATTGATTCTCTTTTGAACAAGGGATCATAGTTTCATCTCCTGTAACAATGGTTTGCAGTAGTTCTCTCTCGTTGCCACGGCAGAGCTCCAAAAATGCCTGACAACAGATGACTCGTTGCTGCTTTTGGACTGAGGAAAGAAGTCTACGCACCCATCTTGCACTAACCTTATTCGTGTTTAAATGTTCATGAATACTTCGAAAGCCTGTTGTCTTAGAAAGGCTCAACCTTGCTGCTATTTCTGTAACTTTGAGCCACCGGTCTTCCATAATTTTTCCTTCCACAAGAGCGATGTTTTCAGGAGTGAGCACCTCCAAGGGCCGACCTGCACGCTCTTCGTCTTCAATGCTTTCTCGACCCATTCGAAAAAGTTTGACCCAATCTTTTACGGTAGAATATGAGGGGGATGCTTCCCCATATACACCGTCCAATCGCTGTTTAATTTCATTTGCAGTAAGTCCTTCTTTTGTGAAGAACTTAATAACAGCTCGATGCTCCTTTTTGATCATGCACATAGTCTTCTTTATGCAACCTTATTTGAACAACTGATAACAGCGGAGCGGAAGTTGCAGCCGCAATTATTTACTTAACAGATAAGGTATGATATCAGATAAGGCCGGAAACTTATGGATCTACCCTGCTAAGTTGTCAATTGTTTACTTCATTATGATTTTCATCTGGCCGGGTAACGATATCGTGTTTCTGACAGATATAAGAAAAATCTGTTAATATAAACCTGCTTTTCAGCAATATACTAATATTCATTTCTCATATAAGCGTTATGTTGCTTAGGATTTAGGAACCTACAGTTTCTTTCTCAATGTCAGTCGTTTGGTATTTAGTACCGAATAGAGTTTCTTCATCGCTCCATTTCAAATTCAGTAAGTTCAATTTGCCCTTTTCCACAACCAAAACTATTTGCTTCATGAGCGGAGTCATAGATAAATACAAAGAAATATTTCTGTAAGTAAAAATAACAAACTACAAAATTTGTCGATAAAGGTGTTCGTGTAGAATATTTTACTTTAGTAGATCACCCTCTTCTCCATTTTTCTCACCCCTGTAGGACGGATGTCCATCTGTTGGCGGTTCATTAGTGGATGGTTTCGAGTTACCTCTCATTAAGGGCTGCCGAACGGAAATAATCTACAGTTTCCACATGTGCTCGTGTGTTACCATTTTACGTGAGAATTCGTAAAACTACAATCAATTAGGGAGCTGAAGATGCAGCATTAACAAAGAGCTTGAAGGTATAGTTAAAACGTTGTCATACTTTTCATTAGAATGCATTTCACACGTTTAATTTAAGTGTATTTCAATAATATTTCATTAAATTAAAATAAAAATGATTTATATATAATCTCAGTCGTTGTTATTATTAAACTACATATTGCTACCCGTATTTACGAGCGCTGTACGATAAATCGTGCAAACTTAAAAGGTAGTTTTCAACGTTACCTTGCCAACTTAGTGACTGTTGAGTGGTATGAAGATACGAAGGTCTGTGTTTGAGAGCCATTTTCCTGCTTAAAATTGTAAACAATCGCTCAACAGGGAGAAACACGAATTTCATGTATTAATAAAGCATTACTTTTTGAAAGGGGCTATGCAAGAGGAACTGTATAAACATTATGGCAAATCTGCACCTTCGCTTAGAATGACGTGTAAATGCTGATGTGGTCAAACGAGCACAAGCGATGCGCACCTTTTCAAGCCCTGTCGAAATCCCAAAATGATTGAAAAAATGCTGAAGGTGCGGAAGATTGCTGAAGTTGTGGCAATTTGTGGAGGTCGTGTGCATAATATTTTGTGAGAGGATGCCGCGTTTACTACCGATAGACCAGAAAAGAGAATGAGATCATTTCCGCGAGTTGTTTAAACGGAAACCAAGTGAATTTCCGAGAGGTATGTGACAGTCGACGAAACTTGATTCCATCACTACATGCCGGAAACGAAGGAACAGTCGAAACAGTGGGTTACGACTGGGAAAAGCGCTCCGAAGAGGGCAAACGCACTCCTCTCAGCAGAGAAGGTAAAGGCCACTATATTTTTGGGATTTCCACAGCGTAATTTTGATGGACTTTGGGGAAAAGAGCTAAATCGTAACCGGTGAATATTACTCTAAGCTACTGGAGCTATTAAATTACTCTATCAGAAGAATCGTGGTCATTTGGCGAAGAAAAAAGTCCTGTTTTATCACGATAACGCGCACACAAGTCTGCGAGCCAAATGTATTGGACAACACAGCCTCCTAGTCTCCAGATTTGGCTTCATAGAAATGACCAATAAAAAAGAAATTCTCATTAAAATGAACAGTTTGTAAATGAAACAAATGGATATTTTTGTACAATGAAGAAATCGCATTTTGTGAATGGGATAAACAAATTAGGAAATCATAGATGTAAGTATATGTTTTTGAAAAGAGATTGTGTTAAGAAATTAGACAATTTTTATCAAAAAATTTATGTTTTTATTTTTGTAAGGACTAATAATATGAACAGGTTATTCGAACATAAACGTCTAGAACTTTACAGGAATACTAATATAATTACAGGTTGCTTAGATATTAGTGCAGCATTTTGTTCTGGAGTAGAAATGTGATTTTCTTGTTAAAGTTTCTTAAACATTCTCCAACATTAGTAACTCAATGACCTTAGCTTTAATATCCATTTTGCAGATGATGTAATGGTGACATCCAGCATGGTAAACGAAAAAAAGTCTGATAGGATGTTCCACTACAACATAAAAACCCACTCAAATTTTAAACGTCTATTGGTTATATACAGGGTGTTAAAGAACTACACCGAAATATTTTCAGAGTGTAGAGATGTCGTATATAAGCAATTTCAGTAAGGCGATGTATGGTCCACAACTAAACATAACGATTATATGGTTTTGACATCAGTTGATAATAAGTCGGTGTTAGAGCCAAGCCGAGTGAAAAATTAGTTTACAATGTCTGTAAAAATTCCTTGTGAGCATAGAAAGATAGATTTTTCTCAGTACGAACTGAGTTTTCAAGATTTAATATAATAAAAAATCCCTCAAATCTTGAACTAATCACGTGACAGTGCGACACTGATCATCTATTAACTGCCTCCTTACTTTATGAAGCAACTCTTTGTTTGTGTGGTGTAATGCATAACGCAAAAACGGTTCTGCAAACCGCGGGTTCAATTCTTGGCATGACGTTAATTTTATTTTTTTTTATTAAATATGAAATGCTGCGGTATGGATACTAAAGAAATATGAATGAAATTTACTTCATGCTTTCAAGTTTTATTCCCTTTCTTTACAATGAATGTATTACCAAAATACAATGATAATAAGCTTATTACTAACATGATGCCTAAAACTTAATTTACCTAACACACGATTCCGATAGGTAAGTACAATAACAACTACAAAGGTTGTAATTATATGAATTGATATGTTAAGATTTTAGTGTATAAACTAAAACATCAACTTAAACGTAGATTAAAAGCTGTATTATTAGACCAGTCGGGAAACAACAAAATAAAAAAGTGACGAACGAAAGTCCAACTCGAAAACAAATGACCATCTCTTACTCTAAAACTAATGTCATAACCATGGAACCAGAGTGATACGTTTAGAAACCTGCCTTCATTATCGTGCGTTATGCTTTCGAAGGGCATCTTCATTAGTCAGTGGCGTACTGGCAATTTAGAAACTTAATAGCCATAGCTTCGAAATTTGAACAGTTAGTCAATATGTTTACTGCCCCAAATTGCTTATGTACGATTCACTCTCTGAAACTATTTCTGTGTAGTTCATTAACACCCTGTATATAGATAGATCCTTGTGACACCTCGTAGGATATATTTTGAACTGAAAATCAACAAAGTGGATACGTTTATGTTTGGGTACATCTTGATCGATTACAGCATCTTCCCGCACTCTACCCTTATTTTTACGGAATACAGAATAATGTGTTTGCATTGCCTACCTGAGGAATTAAAAGCTTTCAGTTACGCCACTGCATCGGGCAAATCTTATGTGATGGTATGGAAGTTTTCGAGTTCCCACTCGATAAACGGAATTTCATTAGCATAAAACTAATTTACTGATTAATATATATGTATTGAGATCTTGAAGAGGTAACCAAGCAAACAACATTTTCCGATTCCGAAACACTACTCTTGTTTGGCAGCTGGGAAAATGGACCAGTTAACAGCACTCGCCACTGCTAGCCGCTTCCGCCCAATGAATGATTTCATGAGAAACGATGATGTCAATTTTGCATTATCAATTCAAACCAAACCATGGCAGAATGCATATAGTAAGTTAGCGACGTTGTTTCATGTTTACATCCCGTTCGAGTAGCCAACAAACTTTGCTTGTCGGATGCAGCGCTTGTGTTAATTGTAAGTTCCAGGAAAGAATGCACTGCTCTTGGTGCAAATGAGCTTTATGCCTCCCATTTTCTCAACGATAATGATAGTAACCTTAATTTATTATTGTAATGTTTATATTTAATTTAGCCAACAAAAGTGAACACGCTGTAGCTTCCTTGTATTTACGATATTTCAACTTTGGCATTAGCATGACAGCTATTACCTTTTTATTAAAGCAGACTATTGAAATATTGAAACCACGAGTGGGAACCCGAAAGCTTCCCTCTTTTAAGTGCCGAGAATTAGGTCCCATTCACAATGAAAATTAAACTAACTTAAACTTATTTAACGTAAAAACTAGATGCTGTGTATTATAATGGAACCATTCACAATGAATAACGTAAACATAAAAATATCAGGACCGTCCTTCTTGACTGAGGTTTTTACCAGGTTTTCCTCAGTCCTCATAAATGACAAATGCCGGGAAGCTACCCTAAACTTAAGCCTGGAACGTTTCCTTCCTTAAAAAAATCCTTTCCCAATATATAATTTCATCTCAAGTATCATCAGTGTCCACCGCCTGTGGTGCCTCTGTAGCAAAAACAAGCGTTAAACACTATTAAAAAAAAAACACGAGCGTATTCGATATAGACATGTATATTATAAATAAACATTCGTTGTGTAATAGAATAATTTGACCTACTATATGTCATTTAATATTTCTAGCAGACTTTACTCTAGCATTAGACACGCATTATTTCTTTTGACTATTCAAACGACACTGAGTGGCGCAAAATTCGGGGCCAACGTAGCAACCGCAAAAGCCCACCCACCATGATTCATGTAGCCCGGTTTTGAGCAAATGTTTATCGGTCGATGGTCCCGCAGACGCATCAATTACTGGATGAACCCACTTGCTATAGCCGTTTTATTGAGGAATTTTTAAATCTAAAAATAGCCATCTGTCAGTGGTGAAAAGCATTTGAATGCAAATAGTAACACAACAAGGCCGTTTTATTAATTTTACCAGCAGCATCATGAAATAAAATAACTACAAATTAATGAAATCAGATGGTGTGTAATAACGGAGCAGAGACAAAGAAATAGATACAGAGAGGCAAGAGGAGATATAAAGGAGATACGAACAGATGAATGGATTTACGGATGGATAGAATGGATGCCAACCTAAAGAAGTTAGAATGAGGAACGTGGTGCTGCACAACACTTGTTTCTTTCAGCACGTACTCGGAAGCCGCAGCAGTGAAACATTACAAAAACACTTGTAAATGACTTCACCATATGGAGCAGATGTAATGCAATACGTGGCATAAATCTCGGTCTTTGTGGGATGGCATTGCTTAACACTTTGGTTTAGGGCTCGGGCTCCAGGTTGACTGCATACTTCTGTACGTCTTTTTTTTATTCCTCTCTTTTTATTTCATAAGTAAACATCTCAGAGGGGAGAGAGGTCAGAGTCAAAGAGGCACATATCTACCTAATTTAGTTTGCAGGAATTCCATAAGAGTGCGTAACTCTAATAGAATCACCTGTTTTTTAACACAACCGCCGTTAGCGATCATTTAGACCATCGTAATACGTTTAATATATACAGGGTGTTAATGAAAAACACCGAAGTATCAGAGAGTGCCAAAGATGTACATAGGCAATGTATGATCCACTACTAAACATTTTAGCATCAGATGCTGATAAGTCGGTGTTAAAGCCAAGCAATGTGAAAAATTGGTTTTAAATGTCTTTAAAACTGCCTTGCGAGCATTGAAATGTCGATTTTACGGGCGTTTTTAAGATTTGCTGCCGTAAAAGTATCTCAAATCTCGAACTAATCTTGTAACAGTGCGACACTGAACTTAAAATGTTTTTATGGGGTAATGCATAATGCAAAAGCTGATGATCCGCATGTTGCGGATTTAATTTTTGTCATGGCATTGACTTTTTTTTTTTTTTTTTTTAATTTAATATGAAGTGCTGCGATACGCATACTAAAGAATTGTGAATGAAATTTAGGTAATGTTTCAAGTTTTATTCTCTTTCTCAACAATGAATGTATTACCAACATGCAATGGCTAATAAACTTACTAATAACATGATGCCTAAAATTTTATTTACATAACACATCCTCAGGACGATTCTGATTGGTAAGTACAATCAAACTACAAAGATTGTAATTATATGACTTGATATGTTAAGATGTAAGTGTATAAATTGAAATACGTACTTAAAACCTACACTAACCGCTGTATTATTAAGTCCTAGTCAGAAAACGGAAGAAAAAAATGACGAACGAGACTCGAAAACAAATGATCAGCTCTAACTCGAAAGCTAATGTCATAACCATGGCGCCAGAGTAATACGTTCAGAAATCTTCCTTCGTTATCGTGTGGCATTTTCATTAGCCAGTGGCGTACTGGCGCTTTTGAAACTTATAGCAATAGCTTCGAAGTTTGAACAGATAAGCCGTAAGTTATCTATCTCAAATTGTTTATATACTCCATCTCTACACTCTGAAATTATTTCGATATAGTTCATAAACACCCTGTACTTAATAAATCTAATATACTAAACGAAACAATAATGTATCCCTTTATAACCTATTTAATAATGAATACATAGGAAAATGTCACAATAAAATACAACAATATGGTTTATTTACACATTGTTCAAAGTGCCTTTATAGTGTTCTACATCATTTTCTATTATATATAAATAAGGTTAACACAAAATATAATAATATGATACAAATGTTTTATTTACCTTCAATACTAATTGCTTTTTCATTCTTTCTTTTGCGCAGGGTCTGCAAACGTGTTTTCTGTATTTATTGTAATTTTTTATTTGTCTAGCTTCGACATTTCTTCATTTGGCTGTGCTGTCTGTGATGAAATATTTTTTTGAGTTGCCCCAAATATTGTTCAACTTCTTCTGTTATCTTTTTTTTTTTTTTTTTTTTTTTTTTTTTTTTTTTTTTTTCTTTCTAGTTTCCACATATTCTGTGGGTATTTCTTCTGTGAATTGTACAACTTAAATTTTTTCCTGTATTTGTCTTGAAAATAATTTATGAATTTATGGCAGCTAAGTTAGGGATATTATGCAAGACGTGTTCATCAATGTATTTTCACTACCTGGTTCCATGACGTCGCCTGCAAACATTGTTTTATTCCAGAAGCTAATTGTGTCCGGCAGTCGTTTTACCGTTATTCTGTATCGTAACATCTGAATGCATTGTACAGAAGAATATTTCTATCCCCCCCCCCCTTTTCATAAGCAAACAGCATAGTGTCTAATTTTTGGGAGAATTATATGTAGAGAGGAATTTTCTTGCTTTTTATATGAAGTATTTCCCTATATTTGAGCTATGATTCATGTAACGTCATCTTAAAATCGATTAATGAAACGAAGCAAAAAATTGAATTTTGACCAATCCAGCCGGATTACAGAGTTGTCGAAAGAAAGAAAAAAAAAAAAAAAACTATCATTATGACGCGATGTGCATTTGTCTTGTAGTTAGTGTAGCCAACTCTATACCTTCACTATATAATTCCTGAACACCCCATCACTGACCACTTTTGCTAGAGGTGGTGGGGAGCTACTTGTAACAACAAAAGCGTGGACAACCGACAATCATGACGCGTTCTACAAAACATTTTGATGATGCTTCAAATGTGCAAATTATCATTAGGAGTTCCACACCACAGAATACAAAGAAAAATAGAGACAGTGTATGTTATTTTTTTATTTATTTCTTATTTATTTATTTTTGTTCCTCAATGGTATTACAAAATCAAACGGTAATGATTGTAACGATATGCAAGTGTTGATATTATGTGCGCGAATTTCAAGTATATATATTTATTCTTATTCATTTCATGAAATAGTCCTAAACACGTATTTTACTTTCCTCTCTGTTGGCATTTACTGACAAATGCATTCTTCAGTCGCAAGGTTGTTTGAAAAGGTTAAGTACAAATATACAATTATTACAATTTTGTAAGCCAAGTTTAGAGGAATTATATTTAAATTTTTATTTTATTCGTGAAATAGCCCTAATAAATATCACTCGAGGGTCTGAGCTTTCCAGATAAATTCAAAAACATAGTTAGTACCCAAAATTTAGACCTGAAACGCTTCCTTCCTTAAAAAAAATCCTTTCCCTATATTTCATTTCATCTATCATCAGTGTCCACCGTCTGTGATGCCTCAGTTTTTAAAACGGGTGTTAAACACTATTCAATAATGTATATACATTACTCTAACTGGCAACATTTGTTGAATCCCCAAGATTTGAGCTGTATTTAAAACGCTTTCAAGTATTTTCATTTTAATCGCTTTTAAAATTTTAAACTATTCGTACTATTGCTGCCGTAAATCTTTTATTTTATTAGGAATTTAGGAAAAGTCATAGTTCTTTAGCTCATTTAAGCACTATTAACTTTTCTTTATATGGAATTAGTTGTTGGCTAATCCTGGAGTTTATATTTAAATCCGCCAAGCTGTCATATTGACCGTTGGTTTTTCTAATAACAATTGCTATGTTTTAAAGGGAGAAGGTGCCTTCTATCTCGGTTATCATTTTCAATGTAAGTTTATCTGAGAAAAAAAAAATGCATTCCTGTACTACAAACTGTCATCTATAAATGGAATATTAATTGCCCTCTGGAACCAGTACAAGGTTACTCTACATAATGAACATCTAAGTGAGGGATTTCAATTGGTGGTAGAAAAACATCATCCTAACTTTTATATTGCCATATAGCTGAGCTCCAAAAAGAACAAGGGCAGAGGTAAGTAAAGCCATTATCAAGGAAGAAATGTATAACATTGCAGAAAAGGATGTTGCGGAAATATTGGCGACGCCGACGTCGTAGACGTGACTAATACCAATATATGCTCGGCTAGTTCCGGGTTTGATAATTTTCAGATTGATGTTTCTGGGATTTTAAATATAATAAAAGCACAATGGATAGAACTACGGAGTTTATCAGTGTTTTGTTATTACCACACAACAGTACACTTTTCTGATTACGATATACTCTGAGAATATTATTAGATGCAAACTGAATACGAGACAGACGTTTTATAATTTATATTTCTCTCCTGAAAACTGTGCTTTTTTTTTTTAATGATTTATTTATGGACGCTCTTTAACAGCTCAGGTCATCAGCGTCCCATTCAACTCAGGGCGTGAAACGGCCGACAAATTTTGCTCAGAGGCCTCTCTTTCAGGCTTGAGGTTCTTTTTCGTGCCGTAAATGTACGACACGGGACCCACGGCTTCCCTTCCGAAGGAAGTCATACTTAGGATTTTTACGCCCCGAAAAAATCCATCGGTCCTGGCCGGGTTCGAACCCGCGATCTTGGGCTTAGGAGGCAAGTATGGTAACCACTACACCACCAGGACCGACCCTGTGCTTTTCGTTCTGTTGTAACTTGTATACTATTTTCCTATATAGATAACAATTCAAACTCATAACTCCTATGATTCAACTCAAATAATAATTTTGTAATTTCTTCCACGAAATATTAATCTCCACTTATCTTTACGTAATGATAAACGCTGTTTCTTTATACGGAGTACGAACCACGATTTCTGCTAATGGAATTTAAAACACAACTTCTCTCTACGGAATCCATCGCATAACTAATTAATTTTGTAATAATACTATACATATTTTCAACGTACGTATACTAAATGAATAAAATTCGTTAATTTCTATTTAGTCTCAACAAAGCTGTCTGTCTCGTGTTTCATTCTTGGTACACATTAATGTTGTTACGCTTGCCATTGGTTGATTCACTTAATATTACAATTTTCTTATCTGTAATTTTAATCTTTTCATATTATTGGCTATGTATGTGTTCCTTTGAACCGTTTCATTTTTATTATTCGGTATTGTCATAAAGGTTAACAAACAAACATTAAGGCATACATTGTAATAGCCCTTATCTGATACATGAAATTTATACGACTTAAAACGTATTACCAACGGATATTTGTGATTTGAGTTGAAAATTAAAGGCCTTACCTAACATAAAAACATTTGCAAATGAGCTTATTTAATTAATATATTTAAATACATATCAATGAATGTTTTGGGTTTCAAATAAAATATTATAGCCTTTATCTTACGTAATTACATACGTAAATAAACTTCTTAAATTAACATGGCTAAATAACTATTACAATTAAATGCTTGTAGCTTTATATTGAGCCTTTACGTAATATACAAGCATGTGAAAATGAACTTATTAAAATAATATAGTTAAACAACTGCTATCAATGAGTGTTTAGGGCCTTAAATCAGATATTTTCCGCTTCAAGGATTAAAACGATTGACCTATAATATCAGCAATAAGAAAGAAAATATTTGTATAGCTTCATTGTATATTAAAATATTAATAATAGTAACTTACTGCATTGCTTTAAAATATACTAAACATGTTCGCTAATAAGAATCTTGTAAACTCTATTAGGAATTAATAGTATTCGGGAAACGCACTTTCGGGAGAAAGGCGGCAATCGTTTAACTACGTAAAGTGATGGCCAAATAAATAATTACACTTGTCAGTTGACTCTTTTTACGCACATTTCAGCTATTGTGTTCACAGAAGTTCTGTAGAACGTAAGAAACAGCATTGATTTGGGAAACGGCAAGGTACAAGTATGCATCCGGTAGCCCTTGTAGCTTGGGTCCTAACGTTTTAACAAGCTCTGTTGGTTTAACAAGATGCGGCGGCGATGTGTACATCAGAAAGAAAGGTTCGTTAGTATGAAGGGCTGTTGTGATGATGAGTCATGAGGGGTTGCTTTTACAAACGGCTTCCATTAGCAGAAATCCTTCCTTCCGTCTTTCTCCATATCCTCTCGAGCCTTTATATTCTCGCTAGGAGCTACTTAAATCTTAGCTAATGGGATCACCTCACATTCTCTTCTCGCAAAACAGGTTTAAGTCGTGCTTTGATTCCGGCTATTTCAAAACAAAACCCCTCTCAGCAACATAAACTATTGTTTGCAGGAAATATAAGAAAAAAGGTTAACTTCTTTATAAATCAGCGAGTGAAGCATAGAACCTAAATTTAGGACTGATATTCTTTAGTGTATTCTTTATGTGTATTGCAAGACACATCTCACATCTTTGAATTACATTTCAATCCCCCCTCCCCAAATAGTCAGAAGTCTTGTCTGCAAAATGGGCATAAACAACATCCATCACTTCTTCGTCACATTAAACGAACGCCCTTTTCGAGTTTTGAGAAGAGGAAATGGTGACTGGGAGCTAGATCTGGGCTGTAGGGTGGATGATCCATCTCCTTGAAGCCACATTTCTTCACAGCTTCGTTTGCAACAAGAGCTGTGTGTACAGGCGCGTTGTCGTGAAAAAGGCGCACACCACCACTCAGTTTTCCTCGCCTTTTCTCTTTAATGGAAGCACGTAGTCTGTGTAGTAGGACAGCATAGTACTCTCCATTTACTGTGGTGTTCCTATCCTTGAAGTCAATGAAGAATATTCCTTCATAGTCCCAAAAGATTGTGGCCATGGTCTTCTAGGTTGACTGAGTGAGGCGGTGCTTTGCCAGGTTTAGGCCCGCCACTCCATTGATTCTCTTTTGGACAAGGGATCATATTAGAGAACCATAGTTTCATCTCCTGTAACAATGGTGTGCACAACTTCTCTCTCATTGCCACGGCAGAGCTCCAAAAATGCCTGACAACAGATGACTCGTTGCTGCTTTTGGATTGAGGAAAGAAGTCTAGGCACCCATCTTGCACTAACCTTATTCGTGTTTAAATGTTCATGAATAATTCGAAGGACTGTTGTTTTAGAAAGGCTCAACCTTGATGTTATTTCTATAACTTTGAGCCGCCAATCTTCCATAATTTCTTCTTCCACAATAGCGATGTTTTCAGAAGTGCGCACCTCCAAGGACCGACCTGCACGCTCTTCGTCTTCAATGCTTTCTCGAGCCGTTCGAAAAAGTTTGGCTCATTCTTTTATGGTAGAATATGAGGGGGATGCTTCCCCACAGCTGGAAACTCCATTTTGAACATGTCACAATCTTCTATACATAGCCTACTTTATGCAACTATATCTGTACAACTGAACACACCAGATAAGGCGATAATCCATATCGGCGAGGTTGCAAAATTATGGACCTACTCTCATAGGTTCAACATTGTGGTTTTGGTTTATTTAGACAATCAGTACTCCTAACAAAGAATAAATCTGGCAGACTGTTAAAATATTTTAAAAGAAAAGTGTTCTTCAGCGCTTGGAAGTCAGAAATCCGATATAAAACTTATGAAATAGTTGCTTACCAATGCAGGTATAGATTCAGCAATCCCACGCCTTATATCGTAATGCTTTGTTAATCTCAGTATGGACAGTGCCTACTTTAATATTGTGAACATGTTTCATGATAGAAAGTAGAGGGAGAGAAGTAAGATAAGCATAGCATTGTTTATTGGAATATACCCTTTACAAGTGTTCATGCCTTTTGTTACTAACCCGGTCACTATTGGATGTGCAGCACTTAATTTCTGCTGGTACGAGCTCTTGAAACGCTGACGCTATCTGCCACAACAAAGTAATCTACTTTTGCAGCATGCGAGGTGATTTTTTAGCGTATATTTGCTACCGTGTTGACGACCCGCAGTTTTGGCAAAACATCTGCCAGCCAGCAGATGTTTGCGGAGTCTGCAGGTGCCAGTTTAATATTAATTGGACACGTGTGCTATTGAGGGAGCGAGATAAACGATTGAACCTTGAAAAGCAAAGATGCTGCTGCATTCTTTTGTTTAGTGTTCTTTGATGAAAGGGATATCCTTTTAATCATCTCTTCTTTAATGCAATGATTGTTTCTTGTTGGATTGTCGATCCTAGAGGTCTAATTGAACCATGCTTCTTGTCTCATAGACCCAAGATCGCGGGTTCAATTCTGGCCAGGTCGAGGATGTTTTTTCTCGGGGGTAAAAGTCGTAAGTGTGACTTCCTTAGGAAAGGAAGTAAAGCCGTGGGTCCTATGTCATAGATGTATTACATGTAAAAGAACCTCAAGCCTGAAAGAAGAGGCCTCTGAGCAAAATGTATCGGCCGTTTCACACCCTGAATTGAATGGAACGCTAATGACTTGAGATTATAAAGAACTTCAATTGAGCATTTCACAGTTAAATAACATTTACAGCTGTAGAACTGTGATAAAACTAATACTTGAAATGAAAAGCTGGCTACCGAATTGATAGTAAACACGTGTAACTCATTTTGGCCAAAAAATATTTTTGTCAGAGACTAATTTAGTTTCAAAACTCCATTCATAGTACACTTGTGAATATCTTAGATGCCAGATAAATTTATCTCAAATATAAAAAACAAAATAGAATCTTTATGCTTAAATTAAGTATTCATAAGCTGAAGGCTATTACAATAACAATATAAATGGAAGGAGATTCTGTTATTTAATTTCCATTTAATTGCAGCTTATAGAGCAGTTACAATATGTAAAGGAAGTTCCAAATGCCCCCAAAATAAAGATATTGTAATATTCATGTCTTGAAAATGAAACCCCTGAAGGTTGTAACGAAATTGTTTCTAATGTGCACCGCCAGCGTAGAAACGATTTTACTGGAAGTGCTGATGGATGCCCTAGTCAAACCGAGCATAGGAGAAAAAAATCACCCGAAAAAGAAGAAGCCATCAGGAATCTATGACGTAATGTTCCAGTCAGCAGCAGATGGAAGGCAGGTGTGACACAGCTGCTAAAAACTCCTGGAAACCCTTCCGAGAGAATTTTCTTTTGGAAAGGGAAATAAATGTTTTGGTGAGAGGATAATGTCACTATCGCAACTATTTAGGGGTTTATAGAAACTTCTGAAAACAGGAAAAGCAATTCAATTACAAAGAAAACAGTTGGCATTAAAACCAAGATATTAATAAATTGATTTACTTTGGTCCTTTGCAGAAAAGAAATACGGTTTAACAACGAAAATGAAGAGCAAACAGATGAAGATCAAACAGATGAAGATCGAGCTGTGTGGCACAGGCGGTAACAGTTGGTCCCAGGTTCAAATCCCTGAGCTGGCCATCCTGACCTTGGGTTTTTTCATGGCATTGGGATTGTTGCATAATTGGCTTTGGATATACAGGGGTGCCAAAAATGTATGTACACTTCAAACAACGAAAAAACTGTGTTAACATAACAAAACTGAATTCACACAAACAGAAAATGATGAGCACTAATCATCTTAGACTTTTACAGTTACAACAGTCGCTCAAAATGTCCACAATCGGCGTCGATATACTTCTGAGTACTTTGAACTACTGATTCAGCAACGTTTGCGAAAGTGTCCTCAGCGAATGCAGCACATGTCGTTTCAGTTTCTTCCCGAAGTGCTGTCAGTGTAGATGGTTTTCTACGGTATACAACATCCTTAAGAGTTCCCCATAGATAGAAGTCCAACGGAATTAGATCCGGAGAACGCGGTGGAAACCTCTTAGTCCTATTGTCTTTGAACTTCAACAACATTCTCGGTTTTCCAATACCACTTAAAAATTGCTTTCCGCTGTTTAAACGATAATCTTGGGTCCATTTTGTTGTAGCAACGCTAGCATAATGTAAAACGAGTCACATCTGTTTACAGAACATCATACTACTCATTATTGTTGTTTTTCGGTCCAGTTTTGAAATATATTAAATAGATATCTATTGTGAAAGTGAGTATGCGTTTTTGGCACCCTCGATATTTTTATCTGCGGCTTGTGTCGTAAAAACAGTAGAGCAATTGTGTCATAGCATGTAATATTTCCTAATTTGTGAATTTTTCCCTTGAGTAACTTTTGCCTTCAGTCTGCATTATCATAATCTGGGTACCAAATGTATAAAAATCCTTGTAAATCTTCTAAAAAAAAATCCTTACTTAATATCCGTTAAATATTTTGTTCCTTTCTAATAACCTCTAAGTAAAAGTCAAGTTCCAATCTCAAATAAATTCTAAAAAGGACATTATTTTGCATATACTTTTCAATGTTTATATAGTAAATAATCCTAATATTTCCCAATTTCAAAACATTTCATTAAAAATAAATAAATAAACTGTCATCTTAAAAAAGAAATAAGGGCAGTAAAGTTTCCTGAAAAATCTTCTCGCGGTCATTTAGGTGTCGTAATAGTAGTAGTAATGGAATTTATTTTGTACTGGTTTTCAAGTACAACTGTCGTATTCTTATACAAGCATTTAGATAATCTGACTCACTCAAAAAATTAGTAGAATTGCATAGGAAGAAAAGTTGAACAGAAAGAGATACCAACAGCTACGGTATAAACTAAAGATGAAATTAGAACATCTGCCAGACCACAAATACTAAACTTAGCAAATACAATACCAAGTCATGAGGAAGCAGAGAATGAAAGGAATAGTGAAGATAACGAGGGCAGAGAGTAAGGAGGAGAAGAAAAGAAGAGGAAGAGGAAGGAGAGAGGGGAACAGAGGAGCCAGGAGTAAAAGAAGAAGCTGGTGATAATTATATCAATGATTACAAAGCAATAACTAACAACATAACAATTAGAGAGAAACAAAGGGAGGGAGGGAAGGAGAAGAGGAAAGAAGGCCGAATGAAGAGTTAGAATAGAAGAAGGGAGTGATAATCGATCACAAATATATCATTAATACAACACCACCAACTACTCAACTAATGAAGAAGTAGGAAGACCGGGAGTAGACATGGTGGTTATTATAGTAAACAACATACTACAAAAGTAGGAGAGAACGAAGTCGGGGGAGGTAAGGATCACGGGGAAGAAGGAGCCACAGGTATGCGGTACAAGAAGAAGGAAATGGTGGTAATTAAAAGGGGGTAGTAAAAGTGTTTAAGTGTTTGATGAGTTGGGTGATAAATACGAGATAAGTTTTATAAATTGAAGAGTAGAGGGTAAGGATTATATGTACAAATAGTGTCAGTGACAGAATATCAAGAGTAAAAACATACTTAAAGTGAATGTTCAATATATTAAGCTAGGAAAGATAGAGTTCAAAGCATGTATTAATATTATAAGTTTAAGAACACATAAACATTAAAACTAAAGAGAAATAATGATTTATGTAGGAAGTGAATACAGAATGTGAAACTAAAAGTAAAATAGGATTTTAATTGTCTTAGATAGTTTGGGTAAGGTAGGCACTGGTTACCAGCGCCCTGACCGTTCGTTTTCCGACGGTCAATTTAGTTCTGTAGTTAGCTGGTTACCAGTAGCAAGTAAATTATTAAATTGTTTGATTCTATGTTTATTATTATATATTCTTTTTATAGATTAAGATCTGTAAAATGTATAATGAAATAATTTACAATAATGTTTAATAAATAATAAAATTTGGGATATACGACCAGGTATAGGTAACAAGGTGCCATGGATGGAGTATTGCAGATTTTGTTTTATTTTATTTTTATTTTTTTGTCGCATGGGCTTTACGACTGTACATGCTCTAATATCGTCCTTGTAACAATCAAAATGGCCATACATATACATACACATACTTACATACCGACCTATACGCATACATACAAATACATAAACATAAATAAAACCTTTACTCTCGAGTTCCCCTTCCATGTACTCACACCTCCTCTCCAACTCCCCCCCCCCTCTTCACCATGGCCATTGTCGGTTCTTTGAACCAACAATCGATGTTAAAACTTCTATTGGGATTCAAAATTTGGTAAATGCTCGCTTCTTAAAATGTGCTGTTTTCCCTGCATTCTGCCAAATTTTGCCTCCAGGTATCGCTTTCTCCACACAATGGACAAATCCTTTTCCCGAGAACATGAACTGTTTTGTTTCCTTTCCAAGCCCCTAATCTGAGCCATGCGAGACCACTTTACTTTCTACCACAGATGTCTAGATACCCCCCTCCCTCCCCCACACTAAATGTATTTGAGCCTGCCGGTTAAGTGATACCTTTTCTGCGCGTTGACTCTCAGCATTCTGCCTATCTATATATCGCAAACGTCTGTTCATTATTTTCCAACTATTTTGGGTAATATCCTCTCCCCTTAACCAAAAATACCATAGACCAATTTTGTTTAAGTATTTCTTTATTTTTATGCCCATCCCGTAACCCCCCCCCCCCCTTCCTGTAGAGCTTGATCCATTCGTATTATTCTTAACCAGTACTTAATTGTTGTTATTTTTAAATTCACACTTTCGTTAGAAATACCAAACTCTTTAAGAAACGTAATGATATGTAGGGAGAAATCTGTTGTCACGTTAAGGGCAATAACTCTAAAGATAAGAAAGGTATTTTATACTCAACTAGTATTTGATCTGCTATAGGCCTAGTATAGATCAGTCACATAATGACGATGAATTTCAGCATGATGTAGACAGTGAAGGTCCTCAACTCTTTACCTCCTTTTTAACTGATTGACTTGATAACAAATTTAGGAATGTGTAAGTAAGCAGTTAATGCATGCAAATTCGTCTGGCGCCTGTGGACAGCTGCTAGATTTGTGAACATTGATGGTTTTGTTGCAGACATTCGCGTCCAGTTAAACGAACAGCTGCGATGTCTGGATATGCGGATGGAGTCGCAGGTGGCCCTGGTGGCCGAGCTGCAGGATTACTTCAGGCGCCGCGCTGAAGTCGAACTGGATTACAGTAAGAACTTGGATAAACTTGCCAAAACACTCCAGTTGCGACACAAGGAACAAAAGCAGAAGTAAGTACACATCTCTAATGGTTTATTATTATTATTATTATTATTATTATTATTATTTAGCCTTCAAAGAAACTAGGAGAATGAAACGATATTTATCTCAAAGCTGTAAGATTAACGGTAGGGACGATAAATACTTCGTTCCCAATTATAACAGGCTCCCTGAATTTTTCTAAAACCAAAATACGTTCCCAAAATAATTGTTATTCGTTCTGGTGTTAAAAATATTAAACAAACTTAGATCTTTTGATTTTTGCGCAACACGCGAGAGAAAGTTCGTGTCCTAACAGGAGCGTTATTGTTCCTGCAGTAAATGTTAATAATTTTGCTTTACTTTAAAAGAAATCCACAAGTAAAATTATTTATGACTTGCAATTTAATCCTTATTTCTCTGACTTATCATTAAATTCTCGCTCAATGATTTAAAAATTCTGACATTTACATGTGATATATTCCTAATTTTGGTTTTATTGTTTTCTAATTACATTTTTTTATCTTTAAGCTAACAACATTTATCTGCGTTCATTATTTGAATATATCGGACTAAACGCGACAGAGCGGATTAAAAGTTCCTTTGCCGCTGTCCAAGATGTAACCCTTGACCTTCCAGTGTATTAGTATGGTGCCTTTCTATTTGAGCTACCCGGCCATCAAGTGATAAGTGGCCGTTTGATAATATAGGTTTTGAAAATTCAACATGATATAGTTTTACGTAGTCATCAAAATTAGCATAAACCGAGTGAAAGAAAATATTTCTTACTAGGAACATGTCACTACACTCATATCGAAATATGCCTCAACAATTTTCCTGTGTCATCTATGTGCTATAAGACGTCAGTGTTCCAAAAATGAGTTGCTGTTTTCAACTGTAAGTACATTAAAATTGTTGACAAAGTCTTGAAACATCACATGGTACTGTAGAGAAATAACTGAGCGGTGACAGTCTTTCGTCCACGTGTACACATAACAGGTATTATCACTGCGCACATCGTTTGCCCAGCTGGTATCAAAAGAGGCAACAAACTTTTGATAATGGCTGTTACTCTAACCCAGTAATAACACTGATAAACTCTCTCACAGCTATACGTTTGTCTGTTGTTAATCCTAGGCTGTTATTGGCTCAAGCTAAAATATTATTAGTGCGGTATAAGACAGATAAAACATGCCGATTATAGGCTACCATACAACATCATTCCACATGTAGTATGTATGCCTGTTGTTAAATCCTAGATGTCCAGGTTCTGGAGGAGCGGGTGTTCGAACGCAAGGCTTCCGTTCACAATATTAATCTCGCCTATCCCTGTGGAAATAATGGTGATGAGGTGTGGAAGAGTACATATCTGCCGTAATCAGAGCTGCACTGTACGTTTATTTATTGATTCCAGCTTCTCTTTTGCCAGAACGAAGTGGGAGCAGTGGCAAATAACGCCATAGCACCGTAGAGTGCAGACGTTCTATTCACAATTACAGAGCGACGTGGCTCAGGGGGTGCGAGACGCTTGTTCAGAACCACCGTTATAACCGAGTTCATATTGATTTCTCACAAATACCTTGCTACTTGACCAAGGGCAAAGTTAAGGTTATTTTTCTCCACCAGAAAATAATACAGTGCGAGCAGTTTTGTTGTTCCCCGGAGTGTTTACCTACGGGCGAGCCGTTATGGCTAAATTAATAAATAAATAAATTGTTCAAATTCCTTCACAAGGTCAGTTAATTCAAGCTGAATTGTCATATTGGGATTTCAAGATACTTTGATTATGAAGTCAGAATGCATGGATATAGGTAGGTATAGAATTTAGCATAGCTGCGTAACGTTCTTGCGCCTCATATTCCTCGTCGTACATGAACGGGTCGATTCTGGTGGTCTAGTGGTAACCATACTTGCCTTCTAAACCCAAGATCGTGGGTTCAAACCCGGCCAGGACCGATGGGGCGTAAAAATTCCAAGTATGGCTTCCTTCGGAAGAGAAGTAAAGCCGTGGATCCCATGTTGTACATTTACGGCACGAAAAAGAATCTCAAGCCTGAAAGAAGAGACCTCTGAGCAAAATTTGTCGGTCGTTTCACGCCCTGAATTGAATGGGACGTTGATGATCTGAAATGTTAAAGAGCGTCCGTAAATAAACCAAATCAACCAACCATCAACGTACATGAACGGAATAAGATTCCAGAAGTCGTTGAATAGGCATAGGCATAGGCAAACAGGACGAAAGCTGTTGGGATATTGGAGTAAATAGCAGCTCACTTGTTCTTTCAGAAAAACAGTTGAATTGGAGGATGCGTACATATATAGCCGTTTTTCTATGATTTGTAACCTTCTCCAAACCAGGAGGTGTAGCGAAGGTCCTTTTTCGGTTTGTAGTTGCAACAAATGCGTGGTGCCCATTTTCGGTCCTTATCTCCTACATTATAACCAAAATACAAATATGCACTCTTTATATTTGGCTAATGTTTCTATTTTAATTAGAAAATGTCACTTCGTTACAAGCATAACAAAAATTGTTGCGTGGTTACAGGTTTGCCTGGCATGTTTAAGAACAGCAAGCAAATTATTACTCACGCAAAATTACCGCGGGCGAATGTATAACATTGAAAAAATAAGGCAACACAAATACCAGTAGACTCACAAAATCGTCAGTAAAAGCTGATTAGTGTTGTTGGTTTATTTACGGACCATCTTTAACATCTCAGGTCATCAGCGTCTCATTCAATTCAGTGCGTGAAACGGCCGACAGAGGGCTCTTCTTTCAGGCTTGAGGTTCTTTATCGTGCTGTAAATCTACGACATGGGACCCAAGGCTTTACTTCCTTTCCGAAAGAAGTCATACTTAGGCTGTTAAAGCCTGAAAAAAAATCCATCAACCCTGGCCGGGATTGAACCCGCGATCTTACTACTTGTGTTGTTGCGAGATGTCACTTTATAAATGATAAAATAAGGTAAGATAATGCAGAAGTGATCAATGCAACCCCTTTTCATTCAGGGTTGGTAAAACTGTTAACAGACCCTGATTGGGTAACATTTAGGATGGATTTAATTCCGCCATAATGCATATAACGCCAAAATCAGAACCATTTGACTACAATAGCTGTCATATTTGACAGCAGATATGACATATGACAACCACAAATTAGTATGGTTTGATTTCTTAATCTCCGAAGCATTTTCAGTGAAGCTCATAGTTGGCCAATAAGTGATAATTACATCCGAGGAACATTTACTGGGAATGGTGGGTACTAAATATCTTGCCATTTAAAATATTCACGGTGTTTGTTACCATGCGCCGCTGCACGTAAAATAAGCAGGATGTTGATGAAATCACACCGCAGTTTTAGTTTTGTAAAGCTTTGAATCCTTCGAACAAAAGGAAGCACATATGTATTCGGGCTGATAAAGCTATAAGTCTTTGGAATATAAAATGCGCAATAAGAACTTAATATATTCGAGAAGCAGATTAATTTACAGTTAATACAAAATAATTCTATTTGGCACCTATCCGGGTATTTGGCCACAATTACTACTTAACAATATATGGCAAGAAGAAAGGGCCACAAGCAGCTTGTTGAGATTAAGCGATAGCCTTTTGTTTCAATCCAGACAATGGCCATTGTTTTTTATTTTCCCACAGGTAGCATTTATAAGATGACACTTCCTGTGTATTTCGGTAGGGGGACCTCATCCCAATTCTTCGTCAACGGCTGCTTAAAATGGATGTCAGCTTTTTTTGAGCGTAGCTTAAACTAGAAGCCGAATGGGGTAGTGGAGTCGGTGACGTCAGAACGCTTTGCCTCTGGAGTCCTGGTATCGATTCCCATTTTGCGGTCGATGTTCCTGACGGCGCTGTACTGTGGCAACAGAATGCGAGTAAGGAAAACGCGACAGGTTGGAAGGCAAAGCTTTCAACCTTAAGGTTTACTAAAGAGTTAGGTTATGTTTACAAGTCATATACGAAACATACAACATGTTTCATACTTTGTTTAATAAAATAACCTTTAATACGCCTAAAAATGCATACAATATAACATCTAATTAAATTTGGGCATTTTAAACTGCATTATTACGGCAATTGCAGCTATTTTTAACAACTCACAGTTCTATAATAATTATTTACTTATTAAACTCAACGTTAATGTAAATGAAAGTACTTCTTAAACTGTGTATGAAATTACATACTAGTTCAAATTTAATCAATAATTATTTAAAGTTTAATGTACAATAGAAAATGTGGCTGATTGTCCTTATGTTGTCCAGGATTTAATGCAACGACCTCTTTCACTGTTCATTTTAATACTAAAAAATACGCAACTGCAAACATTCGAAAATATAGTTTAACCACCCCCCTCGCTCCTTTGCGATTTTTTGATTACATCATAAAAGCAACGTTTTGCATTCAACTCTAACCTGCTTCCACGATCCACGATACTAAAATAACCCCATCGGTGACCGAGGTCGTTAAGGCGCGGACTCGTGAGCGGGAGGTTTGGAATTCGAATCCCGCCAGAACCGCCCTCACTGACTGAGTTTTTTGTTGTTGTTTTGTTTTGTTTTTGCAGGTTTTCCTCAGTCCTCATGAATGGCAAATACCGGGGAGGTAACCTAAACTGGCCTGGACGTTTCCGTCCTTAAAAAATATCCTTTCCCAATTCATCATTTCATTTCATGTAGTATCAATGTCCACCATATTTGGTGCCTCAGTAGTAAAAACAATCGCTAAACGCTATTAAACAATCTGCCGAATCATTATATAATGTATTTTAGTTCTGTTGATTTAAATGTAAATGTTATAGAAAGATGATTCTGCTTTACTTTTATTTTAATATTGTTTAACGTCCGTCTTTACTACTGAGGCACCACAAGCGGTGGACACTGATGATACATGAAATAAAATGATAAATTGAGAAAGGAGTCTTTTTTTTTTAAGGAAGGAAGCGTTCCAGGCCTAAGTTTAGGGGTACCTCCCCGGCATTTGCCATTTATGAGGACTGAGGAAAACCTGAAAAAAAAAAAAACCTCAGTAAGGTAGGAGTCCTGGTGATAATCGAACCCGAGCCTCCCGTTCACGAGTCCGCACCTTAACGACCTCGGCCACCCGTTGCGGTTTATTGTTATGTGATTCCGTACAAGAAAAGATTCCTTTTCTGAATGTCCTTCACGTTTCCAGCCGGCAGACTATGAATTAAAATAACTGTAGAACCACTATCGGGTTGTCGTCTGACACACAGGCAAGGTTCTCAAGTCGCATTTGTTGAGGGGGAGGGGAGGTTGTATTACATAAAACGAGTTTGTAACCTAATTCCCTTTCATTTTAACAAAGTGATACTTATTGCAAAAAAATAGATATTTTAGGATCATTCTGGTTTTCGTGCTAGAAATTTCATTTTCGTTGCGGACGTTCGGTATACCCATGGGGCACCATCATTCGTGCTTGAAACAAGAAACGTAATGCATTGTATACTATATGAATTATTTTAATTTCACTACTTCTGTGGTTATTACAGTGTCACACTATGTTGTAGTCGGTCCTGGTGGTGTAGTGGTTACCATACTTGCCTTCTAAACCCAAGATCGCGAGTTCGAACTCGGCCAGGACCGATGGATTTTTTTCGGGCGTAAAAATCGTCAGTATGGCTTCCTTCGGAAGGGAAGTAAAGCCGTGGGTCCCGTGTCGTACATTTACGGCACGAAAAAGAACCTCAAGCCTGAAAGAGAGGCCTCTGAGCAAAATTTGTCGGCCGTTTCACGCCCTGAGTTGAATGGGACGCTGATGACCTGAGATGTTAAAGAGCGTCCATAAATAAATCAATAAAAAAAAACACTATGTTGTTTCATCATTTGCCAGTTTTTTCAGAGATGCTTCGCAAATTCAAAGTTATAATAGCAGATCCCTAGAGGCCGAAGGACGGCACGAACCTTCATATTGACATCTTCATCCTGTTTCTATGATGATTTTTGGCTATACCATTGACTGCGATGAAACTATAGATAACGTAAGGAGCTTTACTGTTGTAGAAAAGGCACAGCAAATACTGCACTTGACAAGATTTGCAAGTCACAGTCGCTGCTCCTTGGTTTAAATTTTGGAAGCTGCAAATTCGTGCGTTTACAGGAGGTTGTCAGGGGTCCATTTTTAAATTGTTACACTATTACGTATTTATTATCATTAATAGTTTTTATGTTTATTGTAATCTTAATATCTATTTTATATTACTTACGAAATTTGTTGTCTTGCCGATAAAGGCACAGTACAAAAAAATAAAATGTATTCACTCTTCACTACACAAAAACACTTGCGAAAATGTCTAACTGCTAGCAGAATAACTCATGCTAACGGTTTTCCGTTTGGTACTGTGTTGTGGCACACTCTGACGGAAATGTCACAAACTTTAATAGAGAAACTGCCAAAGGCAGAAAAGGCGTAGAGCTCTTGAGGCTTTGCTACAACACGGAGAAGCGACCACGCCTCCCAGCTGTTTTACAAAGGAAGCATAGGAAGTCTTAAGGTTAAGTGTACAGCTACGATCTGTCTCGATAACATCTACTGATATTATCTACTCCAAATATACAGAGGTGCCCAAAAATGTCTACACACTTCAAGCAAAGAAAAAAACTGTGTTGACATAACGAAACTGAATTCACACAAACAGAAAATGATGAGCACTAATCATCTTAGACTTTTACAGTTACAACAGTTGCTCAAAATGTTCATCATCGGCGTCGATACATTTCTGAGTACGTCGAACTTCTGATTGAGCAACGTTTGCGAAAGTGTCCTCAGCGATTGCAGCACATGACGTTTCAATTTCTTCCCGAAGTGTTGTCAGTGTAGCTGGTTTTCTACGGTATACAACATCATTAAGAGTTTCCCATAGGTAGAAGTCGAACGGAATTAGATCCGGAGAATGGTTCTATTCTGTACACATGTACACACGTCTTCGTTACCTTTGAACTTCAACAACATTCTCGGTTTTTCAACACCACTTCAAAATTTCTTTTTGTTGCTCAAACGATAATCTTAGCTCCATTTTGTTGTGGCAACGCTAGCATAAAGTAAAGTGAGTCACATCTGTTTACAGAACATTATACAATAATCTTGACTTCATTTTTTCATTGTTGATTTACCTGCCATGTAGCAACGCTATCATAATGTATGTGAGTCACATCTGTTTACAGAACATCATACGATAATCTTGACTTCATTTGTTCATTGTTGATTTACCTGCCATGTAGCAACGCTATCATAATGTATGTGAATCACATCTGTTTACAGAACATCATACTACACATTACTGTTGTTTTTCGGTACAACTTTGAAATATATTAAATAGATATCTACTGTGAAAACGTGTATACATTTTTTGACACCTTTGGTATTACTTCCAAATGGGTACAACAAAAGCTTTGTTCTACTTCTTCCCATTCACATGTGAATTTCAAAAGTAGTAATTACTTAGGTTTAAATTAAAATCTTTACCATATTTTTTTAATTTTCATTAGAAATATTTAGGGATGGCTCCTCTTTAAAGCCTTCAATTACAAGCCGCGACTGTTGCACAGTCTCATTTATCTTTGCATAATTGATGCATTTTGCACCATGCCAACAGCTGCATCGAACATTTTACTTGGAATTCTGCCCATATGTTAAAGCAGAAGCCAGAGTGTTAGCTTATAGAATTGATAGTTTGGGCAGTTGTGAGAGAAAACCTTCATAATGCTGGACAATCTTCAATAAAAATGACAATATTGTCTAATACAGTGCTTGACATTCCATCTACTACATGTTTACAAAGTGTAATTTTACACAACTATTCAGAGTCAGAGTTGGAGAACAATCCTACTGAATAGGAGAAAATTCATCGATTCTGCTTAAGGGGCTGGTCGTCTTTTCATATGACTCAAGAAGTGGAAACTCTTTATGTGTCATCTCTAAAAATACAAAGCTCTCTGTAAGTCTTTGGAACTTTGTTATAGTTTTTCAGGCCATTGCACTTTTTACCTGCATTTACTTCTACAAGAAAAGAAATACTGTTCCTTTCAAATTGGACAAAAGTTTAAAAACTGACCTCTTATTTTTTTAAAGTCAATGAATTTTTTTAATATATGAAGTATAAAAAATTAATAATAATTGTTAAAATGTGAAACCGCTGATCCCAGTACATTTTATTATAATAAATGTTAAAATGTTTGGCATTTTAAGAAAAATCATTCCTTTGAAAATAAATATATCTGGGACTATGCAGTGCAGAAACACAAATTAATATAACACATTACCTCCTTTTTGAAGTGTTCTTAATGGTATATAACCAATACTTATTTATTTAACCAAAGAGTTGTTATTTCATCATAATGTAATTTTAAAGATCTGCATTCACTTTAAAATTGGAATAATTATCAATTTTCAAAAATATAACCCAATATCAGAAACAGTTTATAAAAATAAATTACTGCTGAATTAAATAAATAAACTGCACAGTTTATTTATTTAATTCATTAGTCATAATAAATGTTTAAATGCGTGGGGCAATTAAGAAAAATTATACCTTTGAAAATAATATGTCTGAAACTATACACTGCAGAAACACAAATTAAAATTATCTCCCTTTTTATTTATTTAATCAAGGAGTTGTCATTTCATTATCATATTTTAAAGACCTGTGTTCACTTTAAAATTGAAATACATATTAAATATTTTACAGTAAAACTGGAGCACTCATCAGTTTTCAAAAATATTGTTTCATATCGAAAACAGCTGACAAAAATTAAATCTTCTTATTACAATTTATTTTTGTGAGCCGTGGAGGCTGTTGGCATACAACATATACATAGCCTTTCTTGTTGAGACCTAAATACACACTGTAGTTAACTGTTTAGCACACTCCCACTGCACAATCACACTGAGTACACTTGAGAAACTGCACACAAGCAGTATCTTATTCTATACATATAAGTAAGGAGTTAACATGACTGTTAAAAATTTTTAAAGCGACTGCAAGGTCATGAAACAAATTAATTCCAAAAGTAATCTCTTAGGACGAAATAATATTTAATAAAGAGCTATTAACAGCAAAGGGTTTATCAGGAGCGTTTACTTAATACTAATTTTTGTGTATTTTGAAACATTTCCAAAGTACTCTAACTCAATGCCCTTCTTGCATAAAAGTTATTAGTGATACATTTCCCATATTTTGCATCAAGATTACTCTTCCCTATCTCTATAACTTCACAAAGTTTTGGCTCATTTTATACACATTCTCACAGAAATCAAACTACATTAACTGCTTCTTATCACGTCAACTTTAATGGGAATGATCCCAATTTTTCCGCAAAAAATCTGTTAGAAATTTGTTGGGTATGACATCAAGGTAAAAAAGCAATGAGGCAGCAGATAAACAGGCAAAAGAAGGAACTAAGACTGATATTATAGGACTGGAACCTTTCTGCATCATTAACAAGAAAACTGGTAGAACGTAATTAATCATTGGGTCAAGAAATAACATAAAATAAGATGAAAGCTCTCTCCTGCTCAAGAACTGGGTAAAATTCGAATTAAAACATCTGTTAGTATCCTGAAGGACCTACCAAATGAGGATAAGAAGCAAATCAGGAAAGCAATTGGAATGATTACTGGACATTGACCATTCTGCAAATACTTGTGAATAATGGGACTCTACCATGGAAATAATTAATGTCGTTTTACGCGAATAATCTGAGGAGCATGAAATTGAAATAGGATACAATCTTTTAGGAAGTGCATTCCCTAAGCTTGTAGGGAGGATTCTGGAGTTCACAAAAACTAGTTCTAGAACTGCAAACTTAGGATTAAGGTCAAAAGACCCTTGTAGCATAAGTGCCAAGGTGTATTTACGCATGCCAAAGCTAATCAATAAACCAAGGTTCACTTTACTGAAAGGTCTTTGTACCTATGCATTTGATGATGATCATCTTAGCCATTTGGTAGAGTCTGTTGAATAAAACTAAAGAATTAGAGATAAAAAATTAAACAGTGAGGTAATTTGGGTGCCAAGACATGGCAGTATTTGCAGCAATGAGGAAGCAGACTGATTGGCTAAGGTTGGCTCTGAGAACTCATAGATAGGATAGGATCTGAACTTACTGTTAGTATCTCTATGTTTCAATAAGATAGGTTGTTAAAGTTTGGTTGAACTGAAAGCATAAAGAATATTGGCATTGTATTAAAAAATATTGGCATTTAATTAAAGAATACAAAAGCTTACTAAAGGTCACTGTTTATTAAAACCTTTCTGCAAGATGGGAACAATAGATCCCACATGTTTGAGATGTCAGAAGACTGATGGATCGTTTTCTAGGAATCTAAAAGCCTAACTAATTAAAGAAATTGCATTTTTGGTAATCATCTTCCAGCTCTGAGTGAACTTTCTCAAGCTTTCCTTAATGAACTTATGTCCTTCTAGAATGACACAGGACTGTTGGGAGGCTAAAGTAGGGATACACAAAAGATCCTAGTGGTTGAGGTGCTTGGTTCATTTAATTGAACTGTCCCTTTTTATATCCATAAAATGGTATGGGATCTCTGTTTCCTTTACTATGTCCCTGATAATTCTCATTCATCTTGCAACATTAAAGCATGCACTTTATTTATGTTTTCTTCTGTTGTAACAACTTTCAAAGCAGCATTCACAAAATATTCTGCCATATTTAAATTCCCAACAACATTCTTAGAATCAGCGATAGCTGTTATTCAATCTTATGTTTTGGCTATCCTAAGAACCCATTTATAATTTCATATTTATGCACAGCTAATTCTCCAAAATTGCTCTCATATCTTGAAAACTTTCAGGAGATTTTTCCTTCATTTTTCATCACAATGCTCTCTCTAGCTTCAACAAAACACCCTCACATATGTGCAGCAGCTCTTTAAGGTTCTGTCCTAAACAGCGTGAAATTGAATAGAGATATTTTTGTTCTGGACCGGAGGGGGGGGGGCAATAAGTAGTTACCAAAGTAAGTATTTAGTTCTATTAAAAACTAACACAGACACAAAAAAGCATAATAAACCCATTTTAAAACACTGCTGATCAGGTAATAAGTTGTCTCCTGCACATATTTTATCACACTTTTCTTTTGAGAGAAATGTATTATTGAGCACAGCAGAAAATGTATAGTTCATAACTTTTGGATGACAGGAAACTGAAGGTGGTGTGATGTTTGCTTTTTGTTGCAGGCGAGAGCAGTGGCCACTGTTTTCAAGTTATTCCTGTTGGCAGCAGTTAGTCACCCAAACGAGGAACCTGAGCAAGGACCATGCTGCCCTAAGTGAAGTATACTCCACACATCTTGTTAGTCGGCTCGCCCAAGTCATGGAAGATGTGCAAAGGATATACCGGCGGGTAAGTTATCAGCTGTCTGCATTTCTGTTTGTCTCTCTGCCTTTATTATTTTTTATATGTGCAGGGCTGAAAAAGGCAATCTTGTTTAGAATGTATAGAAGCAATTCCTTGAAGATAAGTACTAAAAGTCTCAAAGTTGTTGTAAAGATTTGTTGGTGAAAATGCTTCCAGATATGAAATACATTGTGCTGAATTATCAGCTCATGCAATTGAAGTACCATTTGACTTTATGATCTCAAGCATAAAGCAAATGAACTGTTTTAGCTGAAGGAGATATTAACAGGGGAAAACCTAGATATTACACAGTTGGAGTAATGCATGCGTGACTGATGACTTTGCACGTTTTGGAGGCAGATATCCTATGCAATTGTCAATTCAGGATCACTGAAATAGTATAGAAAAAGAGGGTAACCAAATAAGAGTCCTAAATAAAATTTAATGAAGGAAGAAAAAATTTCCACTATGGCCACTAATGGGCTTATTGTATATATCCTCCAAGGGGGCACCTCCAGGAGGAAGGAATGAGATAGAGGATACTCAAGGTGGCTATAAATCTGAGAAGTGATGCACAGGTGTAGGTGGGGTTCCTAACATTTCAATAGATGATAACTCCCGGATGCTATCTGGCCACTAGATCAACCATGGTTCCACCAAGTTCTCACTCGAGGTGAAGGACTCAGAACACATCCCCCCCTAGACAGAATCTACCAGAATCTAGGACAGAAACTTTACCTGAGCTCAAGCCACTGCCACACCACAAGGCACCATTCCATCTCATCTGACACTTCCAACCCAGCAAAGAAATGAGAGGAAATGGGGGACCAGAAAATTAATGGAATGTAAATATCCATCCCATTATTCACCTAAGTGATCTGGAGAAACAACAGAAAAACTCAAGGATGGCCAGTCTCAAGGGATTGAACAGGGATGTCTCGAATGCCATTCTCAAGAATTTCTGCCAAGCCACCTTGCAGGATGTTTCTTTTCTTTAATCATCATTATGGTACTTTTACTTTGAATAATACCTATTTCAGTAATTGGAGTACAGTTAGATATTATTTTGCATTAAGTAGTAAAACAGCTTTTAGTGCTATAAGTTATAAATAAAATTTATTGATCAGTTAACTTATGTCTAAGAGATTCCCATAAACCTTCATATTTTATTTTATGAAATACTTAATAATTTTGAAGTTACATTAAGTTATTCACACACATGCATGTGCACACCCATGTGTGTACGAACATACACATAACTTGTCATTACAGCAAAATCATATACATATTACGAAATAAAATCTATCATACCTTCCAAGTTAATCTGCAAAGGAGAAATCACGTGCCATTAGTAATCAATATCCACCACAGGCATGGCAAAATATGCCATACATACTTCATACAATTAACATGCTTTTCTGGGTGATACTTTTCTACTAGATATTTATAAATTGGCTATATATGTAACAAAATACTTGAGGCCAAAACAGAAAAATACACATATCTCTCCAACTAGGCAGTTACAACAAAGCTGAACTGGTGTGATCCAACACTGTACTTAAATAGAGCTTTCAAAAGTTCTGTAATGTTCCAAATGTTATTCCTAGTGAACCAAGCTAAATACAATGTTTCCAACATTATTCCTACTATATCTATATATGCACACACTGGGTGATCAAATATATACAGATTTTTCTGCAACTAAATTTGAGTGGCTAACATAAATACCTTGAAGAATATGAGTATGATACTATGCAACTTAGTGAGTGGTTAAAGAACTAATATAACCACATTTTGTAAACAAGCAAACTTATAACTACAATGTGATGGTAGCATTTATCTTTCTCTCTATTTCCCTCTCCAAGGTGCACTCCCACCCACCATAGCAAATGCTCAGAACTAGATAAACTAGATCACCTGATTATACTAATGGAAACTTGCTTCGCAATAGTATATGAATTATTTCAAATGGCTCACAGTAAAGTTAAAATAAATTTGATCACCCAGTATATATATCATTGTGATTTGACATAAATAGAATTGTACTGTTAAAATGTACTATTTGTTATTTTTAAACACATAATCATTGATTGTAAGGAATTTGTAGAAAGCACACTACATGGAAAGTAATCTGAGCCAAAACCTTAAACGCCTTTTGTATTTCAATAAATTTAAGTTTTCTGATTCATATAATTTATGATTGACAGTAAGGCTTTATTGTTCTAACTGGTGGATACTATGTTGACATTGACTACAGAGATATAAAAGTTGAATAGTAAGTTGTTTGGTTGTAATTTGCTGATTGTCCCAAATAACTGTATCTGCACATTCAGTTATTGTACTTGTGACTGCAATGTGCTACTGCTTGGAGCACGGATGATCAATAAGATGGCTCGACCCTTTTTTGATGACCTTCCTATAACTATATTTGGTAGAAATCTGAGTTAGAGAAATTAGCTGAAGATAAATTAAATAATATTTTAAATGTGTTCAGAAAATAAAAAGGTTAGTGAAGTTTCAATCTCAAAAATCTAACCAAATATCATAATTTAAAGTAACTTCACTGTTATAACTAAATAAAAATCAAACATTCCTGTTGTCCAATGATTGCCAGTGCTTTTAACCACTCAATACATACTTCTTAAATATCTTTGAATGTAGATGATAGTCTCATTTCCTAGAATGTTGATGATTCCTCATTTCCTACTTTAAGAAATTCATCACTGCTGTGTGTTTATAATGCACATCACTAAGACATTTGAAAACAAACTGCTTCATTGTCACATAGCAGAAGAAGATGAAACTATAAATTCTACATGTAAACTAAATGTGGATATTTTTGCAAGATTAAGTTTGCTGTAGCTTCTGTCATCAAGCACCAGAGCTTCCTCTGCTTAAAGCACAATTTTTATGACCTTAAGACAGTACTCTTTTGAATGCTACATATGTTTTGAAATTAAGCACTTGTTTCCTTAATATGTAATTTGGCATGTTTTTTTGGTTATAGTGTCGTGAGATTGGATATGAAACACATGAAGAAATACTACGAGTGCTACATGAACTACACACAACAATGAAAACTTATCATAGTTACCAGGGTGAATATCGACAAGCAGAAACAAAATTGAGAGTAGCTGAAAATCAACGGCTAAAAATGGAACAGAGCTTACCACGTGAAAAGCTTGATAGATCTAAGAAGTATCGGCTCATAGAAAAAGAGGTACAAAAGGTATGTAAGAATAACTGAGTGCTGAACATAAATATGTGTCTGCTTAGAGAAAATAAATATTTTCCTCATAATTGACTAAATCTTATGGTGCAGTTCACACAAATCCAAATCTAAAATTAAAACGTGTTAAACTAGGGTAATACTGGGATAATCATTTTTCAACCTATCAGGAACACTAAAACAGTGTAACTATGCATTAATAATAATAATAATAATAATAATAATAATAATAATAATAATAATAATAATAATAATAATAATACAGCAACAACAACAACAACAACAAAGATTGTAATAGTGTACCAAAAGAGTATAAAAGGTATATTCTTAGCATGTATTATAAACTAATGATGATAAATTTACAATTTCTCTCTTTGAAACATATCCATGTAGAGATTTATTTCAACACTTTAATTTTTTAATTCTTGCTTTTTAATTTTTTTCATTTCTTATAACAAAGTTATATTCATATATCTCTGTTTAGTTTTTGTTTAGGGTTATGAATCATGTAACTGACTGATTTCATCTATTTTAAAACTTTTAAGTTTTTAGACATAACATGTATGTGCTTTTAATCATTATTTATATCCATATACTTCACATTTTAACATTTTGCCTCATTTACAGCGAAAGAATAAATATAATGATGCAAAACTGAAAGCGCTTAAGGCTCGGAATGAGTATGTTTTGTGTTTGGAAGCAGCCAATACTACAATTCACAAATATTTTGTAGATGATCTCTCTGATCTCATAGACGTAAGTATAGTATTCCATGATAAATTATAATTCCTCTTGAAGTTGATGCCCATGTTAAGTTTTTTTACATGCACATTTTAGATTTGATAAGCCACAACATATGTTGAAACAGGAAATCAAAACTGTTTTAATGCTGTATCTTGGTTTTTAAAAATTTATATCTGGGTAATATGATCAATTTTTTTTATGCATGTTGTGGTGTATTTTGATAATAAGATTCTTTATTTTCTTTTACCATATCAACTGTTTTCATTGTACTGTAATATACTTTCTTACAGTGCATGGACTTTGGATTCCACAACTGCATGTCACGTGCATTGTTAATGCATGTGTCAGCAGAGGAAGGACGTCAAAGATCATTGCAGACTGGTCTTGACCAAATGACCAGCTGCATTAGTAGTTTAGACTCTCGCCTAGACAAACAGCGATTCTTAGAATCTAATCATTCAGCCTTTATGATTCCCAAGAAGTTTGAATTCCAGGGACAGAAAGATGAGGTAATACCTTCAAGCACAATTTATTTTTATGACTGTAGCAGTATATTTTACAAAGTTGTATGTATATGATAGTAGTCTATTTGTTGCAACTCTAGATATTTTCCAGAAACCTTTAATTAAAATCACAATTTATTAATTTGTTTCAGTCAATGTGGAGAGAAAGAAAAAGAGAAATTTGTTTTGTTTCAGGGACCAGAATCAGAGCTTCTAAAAACTCTACGTGATGATCTGGAAACTCGACTAGCTCAACTTCAGAACAGGGTAACGACATTGCGGACAGAGTCAGAGGAAGTGTGGAAGACTCTGGAAACAGCCGAGACAACTCTCTTGGATATGTTGAATGCAAAAGACTATGACTGCACTGGATATTTTGGGGAAGGTGCTATCCCAGCTCACAAACCTCCAGAGACAGTTTCCATAAAGCTGAGGGCTGATCGTCAGGAAACAGAGGAGTTTTACCTTACAGTAAGTGAACAATTAAGAATTGTGACAATAAATTGGGAATTTTTATTTCAAATAGATTGATAGGTTTATTTGGACATTAAAATCTGAAGTGTAAGTCAGGACCTTCGGCCTAATGCTAAGTCAATGAGGATGATTATTATCTATATGTGCTCTTTATAAATAATTTTTTGAAGAAACAAAAAAGAACTATTAAAATTAGATATAAACAAATTAGGGGAGGGTGGTAAGAAGGATGTTCTTTGATGAATTTTAGTATACTTAGATGTGAAATAAGAATTTTCAAGATGAACACCACCACTACATGCAATTTATCTATAAAATCAGTAATTACATACTGCAATGAAATATTAATAACAACAAACCTTAGAAAGATAAAACAATTAGAGAACCAAAGTCTCCAACTAATCACAGGAGCAATATAAATATTAGTTTATCAGTTCTCTTTGAATATGATATTATAAAAATAAACAGCGATTTAACATGAAAAATAATTAGACTTCCATTTAAATTTGGAGCAATGAATTTCAAAACTAAACTTTTTTTCCTCTAAAATTCAAGGTGTTAAGAGAAAAAATAAACTCTCCATTAAGAACAGAAAATCATATTTATAAAATGAATCCTATAGAAACTATCGAAACAGCGTATTATTTCAATTTCATAGAAGATTTAATTTTATGTCATCTAAACACTCTTAATGCTTCACTTACTTGTCATAAAATGTGGTACATGTTTCGAATTGTCTTCATCCTCGGCCATGGGATGACTGATTGGAGACTCGATTGGACCTGTAGAATCATAGAAGATATTAGAAACAGTGATATTCCAAAATATATACTGAAATTACTAGCATTAGAAATTATTACTATTAGAATTGCTAAATAGACTAGTTTTGCATTTTTATTGATGGCTAAATAATATCCAATCAAAATGGAACAGATGTTGGTGCTACATGTTTCTTTTTATAAATATTAAGGTTATAATACTTCATATTTGATGGAAAAATTGAAGCTATCTTTTCAACATTTCAAAATCTATGTTATAAAATTTCTCATTTTCAACAGGCAAATATATTCTTTGATTCCAGAGTGGTCATTGCTTTTTTAACAAATATCTAGTCCCCCCCCCCAAAAAAAAATATGTGTGTCATTTGACAAAACTCAAGAAGATGATAGCTTTTTTTATGGATGCCATTGCATTGTGTGGATTCCTTGGTAATGAAGATGTAGATCTTCTTGCTAAGAAGGAAAGTAATATTGTACAAAAACTCATGTCAAATTGATTATTTTTCACAGTTACGAGATTAATCAACTCTAAATTCCAATATATGGATTTTGAATCAATTTCATGAAATTACAAAAAATAAAAGATGAGAGTATCTCAATGAATAACAATCTTTAATTACCAAGTATCCACAGAAGAACGCAGTATCATCTATTTGATTAATGACAGGCCATGATGTTTATTAAAATACCTGAACAAGATTGGAATTTTTCCTTCACCAGTTTGCATCTTCAGTGGTGTCCACCTTTTTCTTCTAAATCTACCATGCATTAAAATATTGATAGAGTTAATGGCTTTACTGCCAAATACACACATTATTTAACAATAGCTTTTTTGCAGAATGTTAGGGGTCTGTTCTTGCAGCTTTCCATCTGACGTGGCCTCTGCAAAGAGCATTATGCCATTAAGTGACCTTTACCATCAAACTGCACTACTTGAGGGAGGATATTAGGCATTCTGTCTTCCAGTTTGAAAGCATCTTCAGGTATTGGACAGTTAACTATTGCCAGAATTTCAGCAAGTTCAGCGAGTCTTGTCCATATATTTCTCTTTAGATAATGCAGTCATTTACTATAGTCGGCCAGCATTTTTATAAAGAGTACCCAATATCATTTTTTTTTCCATGGATTAAAGTGGCATATTTCCTTGCTAACCAATCATGATGGTCCATTTCACCCATGTTCTATGTAGTACTTTATGAGTAGCAATTTCTGCTCATTGATCTTCTATTCTACCTGCTTACAGAAGCCCTGTCTTCACTACAAGAGATAAATAAATTAATAACTTTAAGATCAAACTTTGTTAACCCAGTTGCATATTTGGGGCCCTCATCCTCATTGCTCAAATAATACTTAATTATTTCACATTGATCATCAAGCTCTTTAGCAAAGCTAATTTATAATGTCCAGTACTTTGTGTATTCTGATTTAATAATACTAATAATTGTCATAATGCCTTCTCTGAAAGCAATCTAAGAACAAGAAGAAAAAAAATATGTATATAATTATCAATTTCCTGTTACCACAGGATTGCAAGAAAAGCTCCAGGAAACTTTTTTTTTTTTTTTTTTTTTCCCCACATTCAGTGTTATAACTATATTATATATTAGGAAAAATTGCTGTACTTACACATAAAACCAAAATGTCCACTCTTCAAAATACACACACTCAAATTCACTTTTATTTCTATCAATAAATCATTACTTCTCTTATCACACTTGCCCAGTAGTCTATAAATAGATCACTGATCTTTCAGTTCATATTGTTAGTATTAAAATTGCATTTGGAGGTTTAGTCCTGTATGCAGCAATAATAACAACTTCACCTTCAAGCAAGCTAAATTAGATACCTTTTGAGAGCAATTTAATGAAAAATAATAATGCCCTTTACTAGGTATTGCAATCAATTGCACCTTACCAATATGAATTGATAAATATTACTCTTAAATGAATAAATTGTACTTATGAAGCTGTAGACAATGGAAATTAATTTCCTAAACAAAGGCTTCAAAACTTGTATAGATTTTTTGGAAAAATAGAAGAATACATAGCCAACATTAATATAGGTACCCACCACTTAAATGAAGGAAAAAAATCATTCGTTAAAATGAAATGCTGTAAAATTTTGGAGAACCTAATAAACTGAAGAAATTAAAAAATTACAGTACTACATTAAAACAGTTCAACGAGAAACCAGTTATATAGACAATGATCTGTAAAGAAAATAAAATAGCCCATTTTGGCACCCTCTGTATATGATGATGACGATGAAATGGGTAACATTTTGGACAAAAAGTAAACAGAATAGAAATTATGTTAAAAGTGGAAGACTACAAACCAATTTAAAAGAATTCTGTCAATAGTTGCATTAAAAATTTAACCAAAATGCTGAAAGAAGTCAAACTGCTATCCATTGCTGAAAAACAGAAAATCACACAAAGCAATCCAATACTACCCAGACTTATTCACTTCCTAAAATCCACAAAAATGATAACAGCATGAGACCAATAATTAACAATATCAGTTCACTCACATACCAGGTAGCAAATTGACATTTTCAACCCTTTTAGATTTCAAAGCTTCAGCTTAAAAATTCATTTTAGTTGAAAAATAGCATAATTGCAGCAGGAGATATTATGGGTTGTTTGACATAAAAGCCTTATTTTGAGTATACCAATAGAGAATCTTATGCAAATGTTAAAGGAATGGTTAACCAGCTTACATTTACAAATGGAAGAACTAGAAGACTTACTGAAGCTTACCACAAAATTTCTTCAGTTTCAACCAAAGATATTATCAACAAGTTTTGGGCCTGGGTATGGAAACTCCTTGTCTCAGTTTCTAGCAGATTTATTCATGAGCTCCTTTCAAATACATATCACCAAAGCCTTCCATTTAATTTTCAACATGCATAGGTATGTGGACAACATATTTGCAATAATATCAAAAAAAACATTCTGAAACTTCTTTATCTACAACATAGTTCTACACATTTTACCATAGAAGAAGAGAGAAATGGTTGGCTCCCATTCCCATAGATTTAAAAATCATAAGAAATGGAGATAATCTGAACTTTGGAGCTCATAGAAAAGAAACACCCACACAAAAGTACATAAAAATAATAGTTATAACTCCACTCCAAATAAATATGCAGTGTTTCATAGTTTGGGACACAGAATAATTAACATCCCACTCACAGAAACAGAGTACAAATGAAATACCAACAAATGATTTAAGACAGCGATAATCAATGGTTTCAATAAGTACTAATAAAAAGTTGAATTGAAAAGACAAAAATTTATAAGAGATGTTTCCACACTGAAGAGCATCAAAGGAAGATACAAATTCAAAAGCTTCACATACCATCCAACTTACCGCAACAAATTTAAGAGGATATTCTAAGAATAAGGTATAATGTTAGCCCCAAAGGACAAATATAATATAGTACAATGTCAAAGTAATGACTATAAATAAATGTGTAAACAAGAGGGAAGTGTGATAGTGGTGGCAGTAATACTGAAGTTAAAAATAGTCGTAGATTCCTAAATTTCTTTCTCTATAGTGAATTCCTTGTCTAGATTTGATTTAATTGGTTTAACATTTACAAGTACTTCACTGTTGTTAATTAACCGACAAAAGATTTGCACAAATTTCAGTATCTTGACCAGCTGCAGCACATTTTTGAGAATTGCTTGTAAAGCAAATAATAGTAAATTATAAATTTGCTTAAATTCATTTGTAGATAGGATAGGAAATGACTTTAAGAATAGCATTTATTTTTCTTCTTCTCTGTACATGTTTTATGCAAGAAAATACAAAAGGCAGTAAATGAAAAGGTAATGTAATTTAATTTCAGAAATTCCGAGAGTACATTCTGGGTACGAGCCGTATAGCCAGATTAGATGCAAAGCAGGAGTACATTAGACAAATACTTCTTGAAGCTGCAGGAGATTCTCCCACTTCTCTGAAGGGTTTGCAGCAGCGCCATGCTGCTCAGACGAATAAACCTCCAAGACGCAAAAGAATAGGACGTTTACAAATGAATGGCCAACCCAAGCTCTTTGGGGGCAGTTTGGAGGAGTACCTGGAGACAACCAACCAAGAGATTCCTCTCATTATGAAGAGTTGCATTCGTGTCATCAACTTGTATGGTAAGCTATGTATTTCTTCTAACACTTCAGAATATGCATAGAAACTGCTGTCAATTTTATGGTCATTTTATTATCTTAATTCATTGATTATTCAATTATCATTTTAATTAATTGTGAGGTGGCAACTGCAATGGCAAAATAGGCAGGCGGTGTTGGCAGTGATGATGGTATGCATGCGTATTCAAGTCCATTGTACTAATTGCTCCACAATTTTGTGTGTAGTAGTAGCGGTAGTGGTAGTGATAGTGGTGCTTAAGATTTTTGCAGAACCAACTCCATAGTGGACTTAATCATTACAGGAAGATTGTAAGTTCAAATGGAAAATTTTATAGTAGAACATTATTCTATACAGTGCATTTTTCATTAATTGATACTTCTTAGGTTAAATTGCATGAATGTATCTTTAGAAAAAAGCAACTTAAATTTTAAATATATGGCTATTCAATAATGAGTATTCAGTAAGGACAGCTCTGGGTTATTTGATGCTGCGATTCAGTAAAATTCACTCTGTTCTGACAATTCTTTAAATTTTGTAGGCAGCAGGGTTTTCACAAATAGTATACTGAAATGTCAAAACCTTAAATTTTGAAATGTTGTATACATATTAAAGGTATGTGTGTGTTGCTCACATGTACATATTAATTTTATATATATATAACTTTATGATAAATATTGGAAATATATAATCTGCTGTTTGTGATGAAATAGCCAGTTTACAGTTAAACTTTTGCTTTGAATACTTCACACTGTAAATTGCCCAATATCAATATTTTCTTAGGATTATTAGAATTATTTAAAAATGTTTATTCTCTATCTTATACATTTTTTATTGCAGCAATATTAGTTTATTTTTGAAAAAACTGCATTCTCTTTAATGTGTTTATATAAAAAATTAAGCTTAGAGCTCATGATCATTTTTACACATATTTGGTGAGCATTTAAGTGATATGTATAAATGAAAAACTGCATGTGACTCAGAGTCACATAGAACTCGTAGGCACCGAAAAATGTGATAAAGAATTTTCTAAGAAAATAAATCCTTAAAGCAAATCCCACCTGCACAGAAATTTAAATTTGCATGGAACTCGTAAGGGAGTCAGCTTCAACAGCTTGTTGGTATGAATCTTGACTACATACAAACCCAAAATAAGCAATAAAAATACAATGATTACTGCCATAATTTCAGTATTGCCTTGCCTTATGAGAAAAAAATGAAAGCAAAAAGTGAGTGATGGAGAAAAGTTTACCTATTTGAAAGATTTTGCTTGAAAAATAACAGAATAAAAATATGTTAAAATGGGTTTAAGTGTTAATAAATATTGCACATAATAATTATTATTCCACTAGTTAGTTGTAATTTTATATATAAAATATGTCTAAGCAATATGCAGTTGAGAGAATTATTTTATTATGCATTTCCACCTACGACTCTACATTACCAATGCAAGTACTGTAATTATTGGAAACCAGGAGCAATAATGGACTAGTTTTTGCTATATAATTCAGTGTGTAGAGGGTCTCTGCTGCTTTCCAGTCATCTGCTGAGGAGCTGGCAACTTGCAGTCTAACAAGATATATAGACATTTCCTTAAAATCAACACTGCTGCAGAGTGTTCCCTGAATGCACTTAACTAATGCCGTCAGAAAACATCTTTCTTGAATACCCTCAAGCAAACACCAGCAGAATTTTTTGATACAGCCATAACACAATATGATGATAAACAATCAAGAAATACAAGAAGGGTAGCTTAGTTAGTTAGCTAATTGAGATAGAACTAAGAAGTAGTTTGGAAGCACATGTACAAAAACAAGAATGGGGTTATAATACATTTTCTTGTTTAAATATTTCAGGACTTCATCATCAGGGTATCTTCAGGGTGTCAGGCTCTCAAGTAGAGATCAACAATTTCCGTGAGTCCTTTGAACGAGGGGAAGATCCTTTGGCTGATGTTACAGATGCATCAGATATAAATTCAGTGGCAGGTGTCTTAAAACTATATTTACGAGAACTTCGTGAGCCTCTCTTTCCAATCATCTATTTTGAACACTTTATGGAGCTTGCACGTAAGTTTATATTGAACAGATTATTTTTTTGGAGGGCAGAATATATTTAGATAGCAAACATATTGGAAGGACAATGTTGTCAGTTGTTCTTAGCACTTTTGTTATTACCTGTAATGTCAACTATAGCAATATAACCCATTAGAAATTGTGGGAGCAAATTTTTCCATGGAAGGAACAGAAGGATCTGTTACATAGTTTGATTCTGAGAAAACTGGAAACTTAACCATTTTCAAGTGAACTCATCTGAATTGTGTTGTATGTTTAATTTCCTAACAATGAGCATGTCAAATGTTTCATATATTGTCATTGAAGGAAATTCTTACACTGCACATTCCTTGCTTCTAAGGCAGCACTGACTGGTTTTGCTCCATCATGTGTATCCATATCTGGAGAGCATTTCCTTACCTGGCACCTGGGGAGGTGTGCAACGGGACCGGTAACTCTACATAGGTCACATGGAACTATATATTAGAGAAAAACACATTTTATTAAAGAGATTGGAGGCATTCCACTGCTACTGTAATTTCAAAGTGTATATGTCCAAACCATCATTTTTCAAAACAAATATGGAAAATTTACTGTAGAACACAATCTAAAGGCCCTTATAAAATCAGCATTGTTGCAAGGATAGTCACAAATTAATTTTGGTTGATACATTCAAAAAGAAGAAAAGAGATTCCTAAAGAATTCTTCAAATTGAAGGATAAGCCTGTCTCTTGCAGCACATCTGGCATCAGCAAAGATGAAATTATTCTTATCTCATATGCACCTAAGTAAAGCAGTCTTGTCAACATTGTATACACCTCCTCTATAGATACTCAGATTGATGAAGCACTAAAAGACAAAAATTATAAATTAAAATGTAAATTGGAACTTGCACAGTGAAGTTAATCATATACTTGATATTACTGTATGATTTAATTGAACTACACACTCTTAATACTTCACTTACTTGTCATAATATATGGAACCGGTTTCAAAAACATTTAGTTCTCATCTTCAGCCAGGCTAAAGTCCAACTTTTATATAAAAAAAAACATGAGCAAATCTTATGAATTTCCACATCCCGGACAGCTCTTTATTCAAGTTTATACAAGACTACCAAAGTCAACCCAGATACCAACCTACTCAACTTCTACAAATGATTCAACAGTTGTTTAATAGTTGAGGATGTGACAATTGTTTCACAAAACATGTCCTGAGTAAATTTTATATAAAATGAAATCATAAATAGTATTCTAAATATTTCATCACAGAAGAGATTATGCTTGAGGTTCTTTACCTCCCACTGCTAAAACACAAATTAGGAGGAAGGTTGATGCTTCATTCTAGTTTATTGACAATGGTTGGAATTACTCTGTGCTGCATATTATTTAAGGTCAACAGCTTTCATTTTACTATATCAGGAAACTTTAATAATTATACTTGTATATCAACTAGAGTCAAGCTTCCTTAAAAAATCCTACATTGGTATATATTACAGAAAACAAAGTATTTTATATAGCAGACTGATGTAATATGAATTATATTAGAAACTAGCAGAAAAACATATTCAGAATAATATAAATTTGTATGCAATTGATATAATCAATGAAGATCTCTTATTTGAATCCCCAGCTATGTTTTAAGAATAAAGAAAGTTAAGCAGCAGTGGGAAAGTAATAATGTGGGGAAGATGGTTGAAAAAGAAGGAACATAGAAAAGAGTTTTGGAGCTCTTTTCATTAGCAAGATTAAGATGTCAGTAGTCTGTCAGAAATATGAAGGGGTAAAGGAAAGGAGGGCAATATATATTTGCAATTGTAAGAAAAAAATTGGAAGGATTGCAAAGTTAAGGTCAGGAATAAGTAGCTCAATAAATTTGGTTAAGAAAGAAGTAAGACTGTCTAGCATTGAGGCATTGCATTAAGGAATGGAAGCATTTATGACAAATATAATTCAAAGAATATTAAAGGTTATGTAGAGGGGGCATTGCTTGTAATTTTTTTTAAGAATATTAAACACAATTTATAGCTGGCTGCTTTTTAAACAAGGTGAAATTAATGGTTACGAGGCTAGTAGAAAGAAAATGGGGAAAAGGTTTAGAGAGGGATCTGCAATGAGCCCCCCCCTCCTAAAAGTCTCATTGTTGCATAATGAATAATTTTGCTTAACTTAATGGCTAATTGTATAGTTTATAAATATTTTTAATATATTTTGTTGCTTAGTCAGAAAGATATACCAGGGGCAATGGTCAGAAATTTTTAAATCCTAACATCTAAATCAATTTTGAATTTATTGTATTCTAAATGTGATATATTATATATCATATATGATATATTATATATCATGATACTTTAATGTAGAATCCTGATTAACTGCAAGTGTACATTAATCTGATTTTTGTTTTTGTTTTTTTCAGAACTTGAATCAAAACACGAATTTGTTGTGAAGATGAAAGATCTAGTCCAGAGTCTTCCAAGATCAGTAGTTGTAGTAATGAGATATCTCTTTGCCTTTCTTAATCAGTAAGTATATTTTATTTCTTATGTAAGATGTTAAACATATACATAGTATGAAAAACAATCACTTTGATTCTATGAGTATGCTACCTTTTAAAATAAGTTAGTTACATCATGTGAAAATGTGTTAGCTACAAGTTAAGGAAAATAAATTAGTATGTTTTTAAAAAAATAATCCTATAGTTTGTATGTATGTCTGGACTTTATGGTATATTCTGAGCAAATTATCTAATTTACTTAAAATAGGTTTTCATGCTTCATGTCACATATCACATATTTGGCAGCATAAAGAAATAAATTTTGAAGCTTCTGGTTTAAATTTTTTTCTGCCTCACTGTACTTTTATTATGTAAATGTAATACATGGGCAATCTATTATATTGTCACAAGCACAGTAAAGCCTACTTGCTAAATATTTTAAACTTATATATAAACAATGTAATACAGTTTTTTTCTCACTAACTCCATTCACTTACATAAAAATCTGGACATATGTTTCGGGAGTGATCCCTCCCATCTTTAGCCTGTAGGTCTACAGGGAGGGATTACTCCCAAATCATATATCCAGATTTTTATGTAAGTGAATGGAGTTAGTGTGAAAAAAACTGTATTACATTGTTTATATATATACCACTCCATTGTCAACAGCTTCGTGAGTACATTGAATTGAGTATTCTAAACTTTCTAACTTCTAGCTACTTTGTCGTTGCAATGCAAAGAAATTATCTAAGTCCAATGCACCAATATTTATGGCATCATTAAATGAGAGTATGTAAGGGATTAAACATAAAGCAAATATTCATGAGTATAGATAGACATGCTGACGATTTATTACAGTTCTAAATATTTCACATTATAATTACAAACATTCGATCTTGTCCCAACTATACCCTAAAACAGATTGAAGAGTATTTAGTTCTCTGTTACAGGTATTTTTATTTGCATAATATTCATATCATTGATTTGCTATTTTGGATCTCTAGAAATTGAAATTCAGTAAGTGTAATATTAATAAATCTCAGAAATATTTAATTTAATAATCATAAAAACATAATAGATAAATGAATGAATAAATTAATTTATATTATTATAAATATAAATACATCAAGAGACAGAGATTTATCACCTGTATCTGTACTGAAAACATATCAGTATATATAAGAATTTACTAATAATAAACTGAATTAAATCTGAAGTTAAGCTTTTTAAATGTTTTGTTTAAAATCTAGAGTCCTGTAAAAGCAGAGCAAGCTATGTGCTTCATTGGTAGTTCTTTTATTAGTATGTCACATGATGAATGTTTTTCAGAGATTTTATATTTTTAGATTTATGAATTAATCTTGTTTACATCAAATGTTTCAGCCTGTCCGAATTCAGTGATGAGAATATGATGGATCCATACAACCTTGCAATCTGTTTTGGTCCAACATTAGTGCCTGTGCCAGAGGACAAAGATCAAGTACAGTATCAGAACCAGGTGAATGAGCTCATCAAAAACATCATCCTCTTTAATGAGGAGATATTTCCTACTGATGGAGGCCTTCTTTATGAAAAGTATATCAGTCGCGAGCCTGATGAAGCGTAAGTACATGTTATTTCTAGTTTCTGAAGAGCTTATCCATTGAATGTTGCCAGTAGAACAAAGTACTTTATTTAAAATCATGTGTGTGCATTTTAACAAAAAATTAACCTTCTAATCGTTTGTATGCTAAGGGCTAGATAAATAGCAAGTTCAAACAGAAATTGAGAAGCAAATGAGTGGTAGAGGCTATAAAACAATTAACATTCTGGTTTATTCTACTAGGACACTGACAGCTTCAAAAAAAGTAGATGATAAAAATGTGAAATAAAAATTAAATAAAGCAAACAAATGAGAGATCATTATGGGACTTAATAATAAATGAGAGAATTTGACAGAGATCAGAGATGTTGTGAAACTTAGTCACAAAAGTATCAGCTTGTTCTGTATCTACAGAAAAACATAACCAAATGATGTAGAAAGGATCATTTAGTAATTGTTCATGATATATGCTTATGTGGAAAAACTGATATTTCAGATTTGTTGGAAATATTTAAATAATGGTGTTAAATGAAAATGTAAATTTTGTGTAGCTTGTCTATAGTTTAATCAGCTTAATTTTTTCAAGAAAAAATAGAATTCATTTCATTCTTTTTTATCATTCTTCCTTGATAATACACCTAGTCTAGCCATAAATTCTGTTAGTCGATCCTGGTGTTGTAGTGGTAACTACAGTTGCCTCCTAAACCCAAGATTGTGAGTTCAAACCCAGCCAGGATCAATGCATTTTTTTGGTTATAAAAATCCTAAGTATGGCTTCCTTCAGAAAGAAATTAAAACCATGGTCCTGTGTCGTACATTTATGGCATAAAAAAGAACCTCAAGCCTGAAAGAAGAGGCCTCTGAGCAAACTGTTTCATGCCCTGTTTTGAATGGGATGCTGAGACCTGAGATGTTAAAGAGCATCCATAAATAAATCGAATTAATCAATCATAAGTTCTGTTACAATATTTTAAAAGGGACTGTACTAGGTGTTTTAAATCTGATAGCACAACTGCTGCTAAGGTCTGCCTATTCATAGTGTAAGTCCAGCTGCAATGAAAAGAGCACATCAGTTAAAGGTTTAGTCATGCAGTGGGAACAGTTTGAAAGCTGTGTTGCTGTGATAGACCTTCATAGGGTTGGAAAATTGCCACCCTAAATTTTACACATTCTTAAAAAGCTGGAAATTTAGGATATTTGTGTACCACACTATTAAAAACTTCACTGAAACAAAATACCTTTGTTAACCATCCAAGATCCAGATATCCATGCTCTGTGAGGGCTAGTGCAGTGGTGAGAACAGTGGCAGTTTGTATCAGGCAAAAAGAACTTGGAAGTAGAAAGTAAATGGTACATGAGATAAACATCTCTATAATGTCCAGATTGCTCAGGCAAGACCTTGGGCTGAAGGCTTATGCCGAAGTATTTGAAATTTTTCAACTCCAAGACTTAAGCTAAAGAGAGAGCTGAAATGCATATGCTTACTTGAAGATAGCTACAATTACCAGAATAATAGAGTGTGTGCTATTATTTCCCAAGAAGCTCGTGAAAGGGTCCTAAAGATCCAGGGAGGCCACCATCTTGCCTGCGATAGTTTGGTGGGAAGTGAGCCATAACAGTGTTGCAAAGCTGTATTTCTGCCAAAAGGGAATAAATGGCCAGAGTGTATCAAATAGCTCTCCTTGAGCCTGTGGTGAAAGACTTGAAGATTAATTCATTCAACTGGCTACTGAAGCTTCTAGCAAGATTCAATACCATCCCATAAGGCAGGGCTCAACTTGAGATGAATGTTCTTGACTTTATTGCTGCTCAAGACTGGCCCACAGCCCTGGCCTTGGGACTGCAAGCTGTGGGCAATGGTTAAGGATGTTTGTAACAGAGGTCATCCCAATCGAGTCTGTCAAGTGATCCTTGGAGACAGCAGTGGCAAATTTCCCTATGGAGATGTTATACTGCCATTGATGTATTAGGTCCTGCATTAAGGCAAAAGTGGGTCATTTTGAAAAAATAATATGTGCACTTTGTAAAGAATTATCTGGGCAATAAGTGTAAAGTAAAATTTTAAAAACAGCAAAGTATATTTGCTATTATAAAAAATGTTTGTAAAAAAAAACATATGGCCAGACTAGGTATATAGCCCAAGAGAATAAAACTGAAAACAAATTTGGGTTTAGGACATTTATATATTATAAGCCCTAACTTTAAATCTATTTACATTCATGGGATAGACTTATTAACAGTAACAAAGTTTTATACTTAAATTTTATATAAATAATATAATAGCTATTAAATATGCAAATATTGAGCAAAATTGTCCATGTGTATTTGATTTTGACTGAACTCTGAAACAAAAATATACAAATATGGATGATCATCAGATCATAATGAATTTTGAACATAAATATGTCTTTTCAAACACCAATAATACATTAGCACATCCCAGGAACTTAATAGCACATTTCCATATGAAATTATGCACCATACGTTCATTGTGCCAAGAAGCAGGAAAATAATCAGAATAGCTGTTAATAAAAAGCACCTTAACACAGATTCTACATCATACGTTTTTAAAGCTGTGTAACATTCTCTTCACAATTTTCTTATAGTCCTCTGATTTGTTTATTATCAGAAACATTTCTGTCTATTTTATATGCCAGCCATGCTGACTTTTCTAATTCAGACACCAACTGAGGGAAGGTTTCATCATGCACGAGTTCAAGAATTTGAGGTCTATAAAAATGCCTGTAGCTTATTAGTTCCACTTTTGTGAGGGAACTTTGTAAGAAGAAGATGGAAGCAGCCCCTATCCTTGATGAGAGCTTACAAATATTTTAAGGAGGTTTAATTTAATATGGAGTCATAGAAAGTTCCAGAAATGTCAGTAAAATAGCTGGTTTGAAGTAGTTGTAAAAGCTAAAATCTTATATGGAGTTGAAGTTGATTTTTGGTTTATTTACGGCAGTCTTTAACATCTCAGATCATCAGCATCCCATTGAATTCGGGGAGTGAAACAGCTGATAAATTTTGCTCAGAGGCCTCTTCTTTGAGGCTTAAGGTTCTTTTTTGTGCCGTAAATGTATGACTGGGACCCACAGTTTTACTTCCCTTCTGAAGGAAGCCATAATTAGAATTTTTACGAAAAAATCCATTGATCCTGGCAAGGTTTAAACCCACGATCTTGGGTTTAGAAAGCAAGTATGATTACCACTATACCACCAGAACCGACTGGAGTTGAAGTATGGGGCTAAACAGCTGCCGAGCCAAAGATAGCTATAATCCATAAGATGTAAGGAGTTGCTTTGCCTATAGTTTCACCAATTCGCAATCCTATCAAGGAAAGTAAATATCTCGAGGGTGAGAATGGGAAGGCTAGAAGAGGTTGGAATGGGAAATATATTGCAGAAAGGAATGTTGTAGAATTCTAGAGAAAGTGAGCAGAATGGAAGATGTGGAAAAACAGGAGTTTTGGAGTAGTTTTCAGGATTAAAAAATCCTTTTATAAGGTGATAAAAAAGGCTGGGGTAGAGACAGTTATGTGGATGGTTATAATAGGCAAGGGAGGAAGCCTTTGCTTGAATGAGATTGAGTGCAATGTTATAGGCTATAAGGAGAATAATGTTTCTATACTTATTTATTTTCCTCCTTAGAACTTTATTAACAGTTACTGGAAATGTCGAGTAAAGCGCTATTATAGTTATATAATATATAGTTATATATGTATATGACACCATAAACATAAAGGAATAAAGACAAGAGAAATGATGTAATAGCAGCTGTAAGTTGAACATATAAAATAGAATAGAGTAAAATAGTTTGTGAAATTAATAGTTAACACAAGAGAACTACTTTTAGCTAACATTATCACATGAAAAATGGAATATAAAAATCTTGTTATTTCATTTATGTTTTAAAAACATTTATCTGTTACATATTTATTGTACCTTTAGAAACTTCATTTAATATAAGTTAAATCTAAATCTTTTATCTATTAACTAGCGATGCTTAAAACTAATTTTTGATAGTTGCTCATTACACACATATAAATATTTAGCTACTCAGTAAAAGGAATGAAGTAATAGAAAGGACATAAGCTTCTTTAGTGGAAGAATGTGATCTGCATGTTGTAACAGAAGGAATGTTTCATTTTTTAATGGAATGCAAGGAAACTGAAAAATGCAGAGAGGAAATTTGGAAACAAAAATGGGATATAAGGTAAGAAGAATATATAGCAATAAAAATGAAAACAAATTACAGTTAGAAAAAAGTAAAAGAAGGGATGTATTTAGGCAGAGGGTGAGAAAAATGGGTTTGGAAGATCAAGAAAAGGAGGTGAATGGAAAGGAAGTGTATAACAGATCCTGGATAAAAATATGCTAAATTATTTAGGATCTGGATTAATGTACAAGTTAGTTAGAATTCATGTAATGTGTTTGTTTTTTTTAATTTAAGTGAGTTTATAATGTTGATTTTGCAGAAAAATGAATGATAATAGATTCAGTTCAATATGGAGTCATGAGAAAGGGACAAGGTAAACCAAAGTACAGAGAATCAGATAAAGAATCTAGCAAGGGGAACAAAAAACATTTTTTTCATAAAATTAATTCTAAATTATTAAGATTATTATATGATCGAGTCAGACTACACACTCTTATTAGCTCCACACGCACTTGTTTATTTGGAGAACATTTTTGTACTGCATCTTCAGCCAACTGTCAACTGCTGGATAATTCACAGTGTTTCTTTGGGGATGCATATTCTGCTCTGGTGGAAGTGTGATGAACTTAAAAGTTTATGTTTCCATCCCTGGAAGTGTTGAAGTTCATTAATCTCTCTTTGTATTTATAAATGCAGATTTTCTCCCAAGTTGCTAGCTTTGTAGGTTCCAAAGCTGATTTTATAATAATTTTGCTTTTTTCACTCACTATGTTGCGGTTTTCTAACCAGAAATGCGATGCTACTGCTGATTTCTACATTTGTTTGTATTTTATGTTCCTGAAGTGTTCTTTTAATTGTGTGCCTTTGTTTCTTTTGGAAAAGGAAAGACAAAGAGAAACAAATTTGGTAAATAAAAAAATAAAGAATGAAAATGACTCACAGAGTAATCAGGTCTTATTGTCAATATTTGAAGGCACTGACTATGATACATATAAATTAACAGTAAATGGAAATATATGGAGGCATTGGCTATGATATATATATATATATATACATTATTGTAAATGTGGAAAATCTATGTTTAATGTAAGAATGTGAAGTAGGGAAGAAACAACTTTACTCATTACACTTTAAATAATATAGTTAACAATGGGGGGGAAGGATACAAAGTTGGCAATGAGACTTATGCCAAAGCTCAAAGCAAATGTCCTACCTCTAAGCCACATCTTAACACACACATATGCTTTTGTTTACACAGCTGATGTGTAGCAAAAGGCAAGTGACATACTCGGAGACATCGACCTGGTAAACTACATTTGAAAATAAAGTGTTCGTGGAATATTTCGTACTCTCAGAATGTGTTCACTCGTTTTTTTCCAGCACTGTACAACTGAATTTGCTCATCCCATATCCTAGCATTAAATCTTCCATTATAACTATCTCTAAGTCTGAATACTTATTTTGTAATTTTTCAATATCATAATTTAACTTTTCAAATAAGCTTTTATCATATATTGAGATTCTGTTTCATTGTACACAGTTCCCAAACATAAATCTGTCTTAATCAAAAAACAATTATGAAATAAATTCCACATGACTCCCTAAAGTGTCTTTTAGGCCAACTCTAAACGTTTTTGTTCTTAATTACCTAGTGAGTCGATTTTAATAATCTTATGCTCCACTTACTGTTGAATTATGCAAAACTAGTTTTGCATAATTCAACAGTAAGTGGAGCATAAGATTATTACAATTGACTCACTAGGTAATTAAGAACATAATAGGCGCTTCACTGTATTGGTTCCGACACGAAATTAAATGTTATATCTAAACGTTTATTTATTTTTTTCCATTGTACAAAAGAATAGCCTTCAAACTTGTTTTGGAGACACCTGACTGTTAAAAGTCTCTATATGTGAGGCATTAGGCATTAAACACACCAGTTGTTCATTAATGAAAAGGTCCATTTTTTTAATCCCTTCAGGACTGAAGTTTTATTTTTTCCTCAGTCCTCATCACTAATAAATCACAGGAAGGTACCACAAATTGGCCTGGAAGACTTCCTTCCTAAAGTTATAATTTTATCACATATATTATCTATGTTCATCACCTGTATAGTAGTTTACAGAAGTTAAAGTAGACATTAAACACTATTAGGGGGGCAAAGGATTATTCGATTCAATTCCATTTGTTCTGTGCCTATACACTAGTTCCAGATGCTTTAATATTGAAGCTACAATTTCCAAGCTGTATTTAGGGAGATAAAATATCTCTTAGCAGATTATTTAACTTGGTCTTTATAAATTGTTAAGACTACTTTGGGACTTTTATGTTCTCCAATAGGTTGAATGTCCATATCTGATGTCCATAGAGTATTATATTTTATGCTAGAGCTTGAACTGATTTTGGTACTTGCTTCCAATGAGGAACAGGGTGATTTAGAATTAAAATTAGTTCAACAAACAACTGATAATAATGAACAAAAATGTAGTAGATCTAGGCAGCACTATTAAAATGATGACAGACTCTGCTTTTTCATCAACAAGTTTTCTGTCATTTTCTTTTTGAAATGTGTAACATCATAATCTGTAAAAGTTGAATTTTGTTGCAGTGATGTTGGAGATTCACCATCTGATCATGTTCAAGATGACTTGGACTCTGAAGTATATCCGTCAGAAGATGGTATGCATGCGCTATGTGTTCATAACAACTATATTTAATCCTTTTATTTTAATATCTAGACTTCACTATGATAAAGCCCTGAAGAACATAACTAATTAAATACTATAATATTTATAAAATACTAATACTAATAAAAAGACCAGTGAATACTAATGAGAAGGGCACAGCTTTCTTTGCAATCACATATTCTGTCCCTTCCTATATACCCATCACTAAGTTACAAATCTTTTTAATTAAGCTATTACTACTAATATAACGAAATATAATACTTTAAATTATTGCACATTCTGATCATTATTATATATTACCAATTGATATTACGTAAAGGTGCATTTATTTGTCTCTCAAGAAAGATATTATAGTGCTAAATCAAATATTTAACAAGTTTTGAGGCTTTCTTGGAAAAACCTTCTCTGTTGTATCTTATTAGGGTATGTGGCTTTTTTCTTTATCTCCATTTCTTTCTAAAAGGCATTCTACCTGGCTAGAGCATTGAATAGTTCACCACGTGATCAAACCAAAGTTCAATAACTGTGACAATGTTGTTTTCATAAGGGGTTTCCTCTCAAGATTCTTAAACCCTCAAAAGGGAAGAATGGCATATTTTGACATATTTCTGCCTTTTATTTTTATCCCTTTTTTTTTAACTAATTTATTTTGCCATGTTGGTCTTTTCTCCAATTTCAAAATGTGTGATACATGTTAAGTTTAAGTTCATGTGTTACTGAAGACGTAGGTGTTGGTTATAATTACGAAGAAATTATATAATTATATCTACATATAATTATATAGAATCATTGCTTTCTGTAAAGCTATAATCATAGATTGTATTAGACAGTGCATTTACTATGGATGAAAAAGTGGTGCTGTGTACAATTAATGATCTATGTGTTATGCTGTCATAGCTTTAAACATTCCTGGGAACAAGCTCCATGTTTTCAATTTTATTTTTTCATGAGAAGTATTGCAGCAAACAAATTCCCAATGAGTCTAAGTTAAAAAGGTTAGTTAGGCATCTATTAGCAAGAGAAACTACAAGAGGTCTATGCCAATAAAATGGTGGTATGGTTTGTAAATGCTGGTTCTAAATTTTTTTAATAGTGTCTAACACCTGTTTTTATTGTTGAACCATTACTGGTGTGGACACTGGTGGTATGTAAGATGAAATGATAAATTGGGAAAGTGTTTATTTTAAGTAAGGAAGCATTCCAGGCCTAAATTTAGTGTACCTCCCCAACATTTGCCATTTATCAGGACTGAGGTAAATATGGAAAAAGCCTCAGTCAGACAGGATGGTCCTGAGGGGAATTGAACCTCAGACCCCTTGCTCATGAGCCCATGCTTTAATGACTTCAGCCACCCATATCGGTTCTGATCCCAAAGTGCCAAGTTTTGCCATCTGATTTTAATTCCTGTAATAGAGTGCAATTGTTATTTTGGATATACCCTGATATTTGTTCAGTCCTAAAGATCATATTGAACAGAAATGTTAAATGGCTTATTTATCAGCTTGTAACTTTTCATTCGTGTTCTCATGATGATTTCCCAGGTGTTTAATTATTATATTGTGGCTCTTTCCTTGGCCTATTAAGTACTAGAGGCATCTATAGTTTCTTTCTGAAATGTGAACACTTATTGGAGATAATGTATTATGCTTTTATATTCACTCTTCTGCTTGTTTTTATTAATTTATTTTGTCCATGCTTGTTTTTGAGTTCCTTCACCCAGTTCTTCTCTTGGCTCTTTTTTTTTTTTTTTCTCCCATCTTCCTTAGATACTTTATGTTACTTATTATATTTACTAGCTTTAAAATGCTTTAGGTCCCTTATTGTAGCTGTTTTTATCAGCTGGTTAACTTCTGCATGACTGAACGAGAAATTGTATTTTAATCTCCAGTTTTTCATCAATTTAACCCTATGCTCTATGAGTTGTGTTTTCTGACCTAGTTTCCAGTTCTTAGTGTTTTGTTTCATAATTGATTATATTTTCCTCTCTCTTATTTTTTGTTCAACAATGAAATATATCCTGGTTTTATCTTGTAGACTTGTCTTTGTTATTTATTGAACAAGAAAATATTTGAACTGAGGGTAATTTATGTGATTGGCTTTGGCAGATGTTGCTGGCGTAGCTTGTTGCTGATGCTTTCTTATTCATGTTCATGGTGAAACATACTATCCTATAGAATGTATTAAATATGTTCACACTAATTCCACTGATACAACTTTAGAACATGTTTTGGGGGCAATCACTCCTATTATCAGCTGTTGACTTGATAACCTGATGTGGAGGCTAGATCCCAAGGTGCTTTTATGGCAGTCTGTGATGGCTCAAATAGGAACTTGCTGAGTGTGTTGGGAGTGATTGCCCCCTGAAATATGTCCTAATGTTGTATAATTAAGTGAAGTTAGTGTGAACAACATTCTAATAGAATATATTACCACTACATTGCCTATAGTTTCCTAAGTACAATTTAATAATTATACTATCCTATGTTCAGTATCAAAGTGCAATTTCTCGATTACTTTCACAGTAGTTACATTAAGCATACTGTTACTAGGCTGTGTAAGATGCTTATAAGAGAAACATTTTTGTCTGTGATGTTCTTATATAGCAAAGGCTCAAAATATATCTTTCAAAAAGCAATGATCTTCAGTTTAAGTATAAAAGCTCAACTTATCACACAGATGTTAAACTATATTAAAAAATAGCAAATATTTTTTTTTAGTGAAAATGAATTATCTTGCCATCAGCAAGAATGTTGCCGTGTTGTCATTTTGTTGAAACTATAGACTCGGCTTCAGTAGTATTTAATGAGGTTTTAACATCTTTGTTTAAAATATTTATAAAATTCAACATTCATCTATCTAGAATACAATTTTTTTTGTACAGCAAATGGCATTAATTAAATTTATTATGTGTATTTTTCAGAATCAGAATCTCTTGAAGCAACTGCACAGTTTGACTTCATGGCTCGTTCAGAAAGAGAGCTAAGTTTTAAAAAAGGTGATAATGTTATCCTTTTCTCACAAGTTTCTAATGACTGGTGGAGAGGAAGTGTGAATGGACGAGAAGGTCTCATACCAGACAAATACATAATGCTCAAAATTAAGTAAGTAAACAACAGTCTTTAAGTGCAAATACATTTTAATGTTTTAATGTAGAATTTGGAGTTGCTGTAATCATTACTGATAGTAGTTGCAGACAACAGAGTTTTGTTCAGTTGTGCTGTTTTCACTAGAACACTTCAGTGAAGAATGGGGAGAGAAAGAGTGCAGTGCATGCATGTGTGAGAGAGAAAACCTTATCTCCAACATCCAAAAAGATATTTAATTTCCAGAAGCACCATTCCAGCATGAAATTATATTATTGTTGTATAGCTATCTGCTTAAAAAATTGCCAAATAAAATTCACACAGCAATGGTGACTTTAGAAGACCTTACATAAAAAATAAGGGGAGGGGGGAGGGGAGGTGCAGGGAAAAAAGAGAATAAGTTATTGTTTTATCATTACGATTGTTGCTTACTTGGAATTCAGCATTTTTGTAATATAAATGTAGATAATTAGACTCATAAAATTGCTGATAACAGTCCAAGAGCCAGAATTCATCCAATTCTTCATGACTGAGTTATTATTGTAAAGATTTACCACCAGTTAGCTCAAGTCATGAAAACCTGAGCTCACCTCAGCCTTTTCTTGAACTTGTTCACTAAAGATTTAAGCAACCATTTCAGATATAACATTTTTGTGTGAGAAATGTAACCAATAATCTGACCTAAAGTGAGTTCAAGTAATTGGATATCAAGTTTGGCAATGTTTTTATTGCAAGAGAGAAATTTTCAATAGTTGAAGCAAAATCAGGCAATGGAAATTTCAGCTCTTATTGCCCAAACTTCAAGTTTTCTTTAAAAATGTTCATTTGGTCTTGAGCCAAAAGCATCATGTCATCTGATCTTAGAATCAATAATGATTGATATAGATGAGTAAAGGTATCAACCAAGTATTCTAGCTGGAACAGCCATTTTGTGAGATGAAATGAACAATTTGGGGCTGGTAGTACACAAAAATAATAATAGCATTTCCCACTTCAGTGCAAATTACCTGTTTCTTTTTAATTCTTTAATTTATATTTATATTTTATGTAATATATAAAATTAAATTCTTTCTGTCTAATTTTTTTCACATTTTGATTATGCCAAAATTTAGTTAAATGTTTATTCATTGTTGTCTCCAGATATAGTGTTTTAAGTTTGATAAACCTATCCAAACTACAAACTTCAATAATTTCTCAGTAACATGAAAGAATGCTTACTTTCAATGTAAATATATATATATATAAACTCCAGGACAATCCTAATATCAGCAGACCAAGTAATCTGCATATGGATAATTGATTGTAGCATTTTAATTATTTGCACTTGTTAGCACACAGAAGAGAAAGAATTTGCTTTCATTACAGAGATGAGGATCGAGACAAGCATGAATTGCTCAAATCAAGTTCTTCAGAAGAGTCAATGAGGAGGAGGGCTTCCAGCTCCAATGATTCAGTGTTGTCTTCTGGAACATCTGCATCAGCGCATAACTCTCCCTTGACAGGGGTAGCATCCAGCACATGGCCAGACCCAGAGTTAACACGCCGTGGTGTCGTGGCTGAGCCTTCACCACTCATCACCCTACCAACACAAGAGGTACTGGAAACAACTGTTTAGCCATCTAGTAGTGTTTATGTGTTTTGCACAATGTCTGCATGTGTCCAGCTTTTAGTCTTAATAATGGCATAAATGCACTGGAAGAAATGGAAGACAGAGCTAATGGAAAGTTGTGCAAAATTTGATGTGGGTATATGTGTGCATGCGTGTGTGCGTATGTGTTCAATTTTACTAGACTATGAGAGTACATTTTTAGAAAAGAGCATTTAGTGTAAATGTGATTTCATAGCATTATAATGCTTTGGACATTTTTGTATTATCTTGTATTTGTTGACTTTGTAGCAAAGTATTCCAGCTTTAAATTCATTGATACTTTTAGGCTGCATTTACCACAAATCATTTTACGTATAGAATTAAACATTAGATGTTATCTTGATGGGCATACTTAAAGGTAAATATACTAAAGCTTTTCTTTCCCCCCCTCTCTCCCCCTCTCTCTAATTCTCTCTCTAATCTATATACAATGACTTCATTACTTAAAATGCTTGCATGGCTATCCATTTCTTTTGTGACTTTATATCAATGCACTGCTTGGAAACCATTGTAATACCAAAAGCATGGACCTAATTTGTGGGTATCAAGGACATAGTCAGTGTATAATTGCATTTACGAAGTGAGATGTTGAACAGCAATGGTTTTTATTTTCCTTTAAAGTTTAATCCATAAACACCCAAAAATGGTGTCATCCAGTTTGGAGAATTCTTTGTTTACAAGAAGCATTCCTAAAGTCAAAAAATAAGATGGAATTTTTTAAAAGCCTAACCACTCTTCTTTCTAAAAGTACACTCTTGTGTGCCTATGACCTGCCTTTTTGAAATCCATTGCTCTTCGACATTTTTTACTCTTAATTGTTCTCTTTGTAATAATTTTTGCATTTGTTTCATAAGCAATATTCACGAGGCTAAGACCTCAGTCATTTTCAAATTTTCTTCTATTCATTTTTCAAAGACAGGCACAACTTTCCCATATGTCCAAGAAGAAGGCACAAGTTGGTTTTTGCCAACACATATGTAGTATTGTAAACTTAGTATAGGTTAGAAACAGTGAAGTATAGTTTCACTTAATACCAACTTCTTAATGTTTAAAACATATTTAGTAGATGCAAAAAGCATAATTTGAAAACTGTTTCTGCATTTTTAAGAAGTTCCACTTGTTAATAATACTAGGGTCTAATGTTTCTTTTAATTCTTTAATTATATTCACAATGTAATACATTTTGATCGTGCCAAAATTTAGTTAAATGTTAATTCATTGTTGTCTTATAGAAAATGGAATTGAGATATTTTTATTTTTCTAAAGATCTATTTTAATATTTTGTAGTTTTATCATAGGTTTGATTCTTGTCTTTCCCAGTTTTGGTGTTTTTTAAGTTTGAGAAACATATCCAAACTATAGTATAAACTCAATAATCTCTGAGCAACATGAAAGAATGCTTACTTTTTCAGATTGAAATTTTCATTATTCACTGAAGGAATGAATTCGTCTCCAATACATTGCCTTCTGTATGGGTAAATTCAATCAGACCACAAACCTAATTGCATCCTTATTTATTTGCTGATGTTAGGATTGTCCTGGAGTTTGTGTGTATATATATATATTTACCTAAGCGCTCTAAAGTGAGGGAGTTTATTTGGTCATCTTAGTCTTCTTCATATCCTTCATGAACATCTTGTTTCTCTCTTTGCTAGAAAAACAGAAACATTACTCTTGATTCAGGATTGTATACCATAAAAGCAATTTGTTTTGAATACAAAGTGCATTAAACTCTGTACAACACTGTTTAAGGCATCTTGATCAGTTGATTTGAATAAAGACAATTGCATGGTAACAACAATATATGATTGAATGAGCACAGTATTGTCTTTAGTATTAGCATAGGTCTGCATTAACATTGCCATTGTTGCTAAGACTGACTCCTGTGTCTTTATGCTTTGCCTGGGTTGGTTTACACCTACAATTTAATGTCTAGGTAAAGTAATAAACATTTCATGTCACTTTTTGTCTGTTGATTTTAGAAATGACATATAATTCCCAGGTATTTCATAAAAAGCCAATTTTTAATACATTACCGATAACATAAACAGCTTATTCTTGTTAACTAGTTATATAATTCTGTAATAGGATGTTCGATGTTTGCATTTTTCTTAATTGCTGTACACACATACACTCTTACCGCCACGGGTGGCTGAGGTCGTTAAGGCACGGACTCATGAGCGGGAGGTCTGCGGCTCGAATCCCACCAGGACCGTCCTCCCTGACTGGGGTTTTTTTCCAGGTTTTCCTCAGTCTTCATAACTGGCAAATGCCGGGGAGGTACCTAAACTTAGGCCTGGAACGCTTCCTTCCTTAAAAAAAAAAATATCCTTTCCCAATATATCATTTCATCTCATGTATCACCAGTGTCCACCGCCTGTGGTGCCTCAGTAGTGAAAACGGGCGTTAAACACTACTCAAAAAAAAAAAAAAAACACATACACTCATAATAATACCTACCATATTCTTATCATAAATACTATTATAAATTTTTCAAAGAAATGAGAAATGACAGTGAAATATATTTTAATATCCCAATAGCATATGTTACAAACATGTGCTTTGATCATAAAATACTCACCATTGTTCAGAGTTACCATCTCTGGCTCCTATATAGTCCCAATGTCTCATTAGATATTCACCAATTGTGTCAGATATTGTATCTACAGGAAATTAAAAATATTTCATATTGATAACACTGGGATCCTTTTCTTGTGAGCTATTTCTTGAAGTACAGTTCACAGTTTTTACTCCAGAGAGTTGAAATCTACATTGCCAAATGGCCAGTCATAAGGGGAAATAAAATCTGCACATTCTTCTCAAGTGATTACTTACTTGTCTTAGCATGACTAATGCAGAATTCTGCTGAAAGCTCCATTCTTCACCATAGAAGTAGGTGTTACCAATATCTTTGACCACTACTTATCTCCTGATAGAATCCGACAGATGTTTTTATACCTTTCTTGTAGCAATTAAGCTCAGTGATGTTATCATAAGACATCCCTTACAACTATGATTGAAACATGATTTTTTTTAATAGTGTTTAACGCCTGTTTTTACTACTGGGGCACCACAGGTAATGGGCACTGATGATGCATGAAATGAAATTATATATTGGGAAAGGAGTATTTTTTTTAAGGATGGGAGAGTTCCAGGCCTAAGTTTAGGGTACCTCCTGGCATTTGCCATTTATGAGGACTGAGGAAAACCTGGAAAATACCTCAGTCAGGGAGAACGGTCCTGGTGGGAATCGAACCCCAGACATCTCGTTCACAAGTCTGCACCTTAATGACCTCGGCCACCCATGGCAGTTTGAAACATATTACTTCTTTGTAACCTTGGAGACTTCTCTACAGATCTTTGTGAATTTTTAGCATATACTTTATAATTCTGAGAGTTGAATGCCTCCTCAACATAATACTCCTTAGCACATTTTGCTTTTATTTCCTTCTGATTCTTAAGTCTTTTGTGAATGTGCATTGTTTGTAAGCTTTCAGTACCAACTAACTCATGCAGTTTAAACCCTAAACCACACCAACATGCCATTATAAACAGCCTTATTCATAGATTGGTAAACATCCCACTCAACAAAGAAGAATATTCAGGAAAATACTGTTATATCATCAAAACAGCCCTCAACAATGGATTCAGCAGCTCTTTAGTTGATAAGAAGATCAGACATTTCAAAAGACAGAAAGATATTAAAAGCACCACAACTCTCTCCACGATAAAAAAGGACATGGTTTTTAAAAAATTTGCATATCATCCATGGGCAAACAGGGCATTCATCATACAAAATTTGGAGACAAGGACCAAGGAACACTTCAGAAATGTAAGACATAAACAAGTGGATAAACTGCCAGTTGCAGATCATTTTTGGACTGGCTGTATAATCATGACATTGCAGGGGAAGCCAAACTGCTAAAAGCTACCACCAATCCCAAGGAATTGGCAATACGGGAAAAGATTTATATTTTAAAAAATAAACAAAGAGTTATGAATAAAATCATGTGATATATGTCATACTAAACACTCGTATTGCTTCACTTGTGTAATATTTGGAACCGGTTTCAAAGACCTTTGTCTTCAAAACTGGTTCCAAATATTACAGAAGTAAGTGAAGCAATATAAGTGTTTAATATGACTTATATCACATGATTTTATTCATATGACTTGGCTTCACTGTGTTGGTTCCATATATTTTTTAAAAAACAAGTTTCTTTTTTAAAAAATGTTTTAAAAGAGTTATAAACATTTGACATTCCACCAAGACTTCCTGTTCCATTATCTAATGAAACCACTAGAGGTCACTACGTCACCTGCCAGCATTAGTCGGTCCCCAGCTGAAGATGAGAGCAAACACTCTTGAAACATGTTCTGAAGAATTAACCAGTTAGTGAAATTTTAGTGTCGCCTAGTACTGACTCATTTGTGTATATATATAACTCATGAGACATTGGCATTTTGAAAATATTCAGTTCATAAACCATCTGTAACTGTTTCCACAACTTTTACTGGTTTCAAGTCCTTATGGCACCTTGCTCTCTCTGTCCATACTGGTTATCCATATTTCCAGCGTTAATGAAGCATATTCTAAGCTTCTGGAGGATCTTAAAAATGTCAACTTTTATCTTCCCTATCTTACGAATTGCTGTAACAGCTATATTTTTGTAATTCATTCTTTTCTATCAGGACAACTAACCATAATCATCCTCTTGTTTCTGCAGTCAAACTTTTTTCACTTATGTTTCTTGCTGCCAGGAGTAATTGTTGAATTTGGCTATGATATATACAGCCATTGTTGTCAGAAGTTGTGACGGTATTTATGGTAAGTATGTCTAAATTTTGACAAGGTGTGGTGATAATTCAGTACTTATGTGCATGATCATGGATGTGGCACATAAACATTTTGTACAAAAACTTAAAAGTTTTAATAATATTATGGAAAGTGCAGGAAAATATCATAGTACAAATCTGAGAAGAAGATTGAGGTTTGTATGATTAGCTTTCCAAAATGACATATGTGTATTGCATTCTGCAATCTAATTATCACTCAGCATTTTCATCACATTTCGTCTTGTTTTGGAATTTTAAATGTGTGTTTGGATAAACATAAGTAGCCTTTGAATACCTAAAGTACATGAAGAGTTTTACAGTTGAAGGGCAAAGTGCTTTGGAATATTATGCATTTTGTATTACCATTATACTGTCTTCTAAGTTATGGTGCTCTTTTGCTTTTGGAAATTGAAAATTTAAATCAGAGGAAGACTTACTAAGACCTCAAGTTTACAATATTAGTTTGTAGGAAATCTTAAAAAAATTGGCCTACTTATGTTGTCCATATTGTATGTAATTTGCAAATGTATTCAGCCCAAGTTTTAACAAATGCTTTAATAACTTGCATGCTTTGCATGAAATACCCTGATAAAGTGCACATTAGTGACTCAGTTGTGCAGACTATGTTTAATTTCTTCTTTTCTTGCACTTCATGCTTGAATATAGACTTTTATTATTTTACTCTTCTAAATGTCATTTAAGCGGTTGTAATTGTTAAATAAGCCAGAGTATTTGGAGTAAGAAACTATTTTCAAAGTACAAAAAACTACTTCTATTTAATGTAATTAGTGATTGGTTGCTCTAAAAATTTTAAAAAGTATGTGTCTGCCATATATATTGTGTGTATGTGTGAAAGAGAGAGTGTGTGTATGCCGCACATATTTCTTGTAAGCATGAATTTTTATATTGTAATAATTAATGAATTTGAAATAATATTTAACTTTTTTTTAATAGATAATATTTCTGTTTAAAGTAATAAAACAATGTGAAAGTTATTATCTACTGGCTGTAAAGAGTTGGTGATGGGAGGACAGCAGTATATTAATTAATTTGAAGGGATAAATGCCAGCAATTTTAGTAATGAAACTTTATGTAGAGAAACTGAGCAACCTTCAACAATTTGTAGCTAAACTTGTTACTTATTTTTCCTTTCTGTATTGCATTTTAATTTTAATGGAAATGGAACAAAGCTTTACAAGTTCCTACATATTTTAATGGTGAGGAGGGATTTTCAGATTAATTACATTTTGTTATTTTTAGCTTATTGAATTAAACAGTTATATAGAAATCAAAGAATTGGTTCAATTTCTTATAAGTTTCCTTGAATTTTTTAACTGTATATATATAATTTGGAATAATAATATTATGATTCCAGTTTTAAAAGATTTTTTTTTTTTTTAGAATTAGTGATGGTATTTTAGACAGGATTCTCTGATAAACACTCTCCTGCATTTTTCATAAATGAAAATCTATATATGGATGATAGTTTTTCTGCAATAATATTTTTCCAACTACTGCTGAGAGTTCTCTGGTGGCACTTACGTTAATTTCCATACAAATAGTGAATTACAGTTAGGTCTAATTTTCCAAAATCTAAATACTAGTTTGACTTCTATTAGCTATTTTAGTATTTGGACATTAGACCCAGTTCCAGCGAAATGTTTCTGTTAGAAACATAAAGTAGAATGCATTTAGTCATAAAGTGCATGTTATCTGTTGCATCTGTTATATATTCCATTTTAATTTCATAAAATCTGCATTTATTTATAGTTAAAATATTTTGATTAGAAGATAATGTAACTTCCTTTTGAATATGCATGTCCTGAAGTAGTAGTCAATGTATTTTTTCGGGCGTAAAAATCCTAAGTATGGCTTCCTTCGGAAGGGAAGTAAAGCCGTGGGTCCCATGTTGTACATTTACAGCACGAAAAAGAGCCTCAAGCCTGAAAGAAGAGGCCTCTGAGCAAAATTTGTTGGCCATATCATGCCCTGAATTGAATGGGATGCTAATGACCTGAGATGTTAAAGAGCATCCATAAATAAATCAATTAAAAAAAATGAGTAAGTGTAAATACTTTGTGGGTGTAATGTAGAAGTAAAATTATCTTCTAACACTTTTTTTGAAATCATTTCAGAGCTATTCAGCACAGTAGCAATAGAAGGCTGAACATAAAAGAGTAATTTGTCCTAGAGTGCAAAAAAGTACAGCATAGAGGCAATAACAAACTGAACATAAACTCAGGATCATTTTTCACACTTCACAATGTATATAACATAAGCAATAATAAACTCAAAACAAAATAGAGGCCCTCTCTTAAAGTTCACAATTATAATTTTCAGAACTAGTTATCATAGTGATTTCCACTGAGATATGCTCATCACCTTAATGATGTTCTAATATCAGTGAATCACTGTAGTCTTTTTCCAAGTGCATTGCCTTTTGCTATACATGAGGTACATATACTCAACTGTTGGTGTATGCCATCTTATGACTATAACTCAAACCAACTAATTACATGGTGAGCTATAGTAATAACAAACATTTACTGTGTTGAAGGACATGATGCATGCAAAGGCTTTTATATTGCGCTATTGTGTTTTTATGCCCAGCAAACAACTACATAATGTATTGCATTATAACTGTGAAATCAAGTACTTCTATGTAAAGCTATTTAGAGTATTTTAGCCTTACATCTACATTACAACCATAATCATGTTGTATATGTAGGTATGTCGGTCCTGGTAGTGTAGTGGTAACCATACTTGCCTTCTAAACCCAAGATCACGGGTTCAATCCCGGCCAGAATTGATGGATTTTTTTGGGTGTAAAAATCCTAAATATGGCTTCCTTCTGAAGGGAAGTAAAGCCATGGATTCCATGTGGTACATTTATGGCACAATAAAGAACCTCAAGCCTGAAAAAAAGAGGCCTCTGAGCAAAATTTATCTGCCGTTTCACGCCCTTATTTGAATGGGACACTGATGACCTGAGATGTTAAAGAGCGTCCGTAAATAAACCAAATTATAATGATAATACATAGGTCATCACAAGTTATAATTGGAAACTAAGTTAATGGGGTACATAATTTAACATTAAAATTACGGTACCCAAGGTATATATGATAGGTAAATATAAAGTATCATAAAGTGACACAAAAAACTATAAATCTTATGTTAGCAATAACTGTGCACCGTGATTTTCTATGATTTAAGATTTTTTTCAACTGGATTTTTTTAGAGATGATGGAGATATCCATGTACAATACAATGACTTCTCAATCTGATAGAATGACTGATTTTTAATATGCTTGTTCTCATTACTTCATAATGATCTTGAATGCTATGCTTGGCTTACTTAATGCTCATAGTCATTTCCCAGAAATTCAGGTGAATCCAGGTTCTCCAGTTCATAATTGCCCGTTTATAAATATTTTTTCCACATCCAAACTCTAGAATTAGTTGTGGTTCCATGATTTCATGTTTAGTTAAGGCATGCATTTTTTTATTATTCTCAATCCCTTCATGATCTATTTACTCATTTGCATCCTGTTGTGTTTTACAGGTCACTAAGATAGTGCAAAACCACAACACAAATTGGAGTAAATTTTACATAAGTGAAATATTGCTAAACTGTTTGGCTCTGAGAGAATAAGTTAACATTAAAATTTACTGCTGGCCATTAAATTGCAATGCAGGTCCTACATTTTCTCAGAAATAATGAATATGACTCATTACAGCTGGTCAGAGCTCCACGACATCCTGTTAAAAATATGACAGTAATGCCAAATGGCAAATTCAGTATTGAGTATTAATATCCCAGATTGAAATAATTGCATTCTGTCAGCATGTTTGAAATTTGGATAAACGTAAATTTGCTGCACTACATTCCATTCATTATTTAGTAAGTACTGGCCATAGTTTATCCAAGAGTGGCAAAATCATTGGTAACTTAAATACCCAAGCATATGTCCAGCATGTGCAATGGGGTTGGTGTTCATCCTGCACAAAAGTCATAAAAATGAACTATTCTTGCCTCCTCCAGGAGCTGCAACATGTACCAAGTGGGATCAGATGACAGTCATCCCTATTAGAATTTATCAAATATGTCAACACTAACTGCACATATGTTACAACATATTTCTGGGACAATGGTTCCTATCCTCAGTTGTTGACTGACTACTTGATCCTGAGGTGCTTCTCTGGAGGTATTGTTGGTTTGACTAGGAACTTGCTGAGTTCATCTACAGATGGAACAGCAGAATTCATTAATTTTTCTTTATTTTTCAGAATGAAAATTTTTTTCCCCAAGTTTTCTGGCGGGTTATGAAGCTCTTTCAGCAGTTTAGCCTCTGGTTTAATTTAATGATTTAGGTCCAAAAGGGGCTGCCCCTGCTGATTTATCTATTTGTTTAAAGAGAATATTCCTAAAATGTTCCTTTCTCTGAATTTCTAAATTTCTCGTAACGATGTATTTTTGATCACGTTCTGCACATTGAATTTTATAAATTAATAATTTCTGTTCTTTTTGTATGGTGTCTTTTACTGTAGAATGTAGTAAATTTTTGATTGGGGCCAATTTTATGCCTTGTTCTTTGGTTATCTTTTTGATTTGTTGTAGTTAGATGATATATGAAACTTTTGAATTTGCTACCTTCCTTGATTTTCTCCAGTGTGGAAAGCTGTCTTCTAGATTTTGTCTTTTAAATTTGTTATCATTTTTATTATTGTGTCTTAAACCATTGACTATTGCTGTATTAATTGTCTGTAGATATTCTGTTTTTTCATAGTGGAATGTTAACTATTCTGTTTGCCAAGTTGTTGAAATATGAGGGAAAAATAGGAAATAGCATGCAGGAGTAGAACTTTGTCAGTATACTGTCAGAGCTCCATTTTCAGCAAGTACCATTAGATATCCATTTACTAATGGTAATCAAAGTCATGTGAGATGTCAGGAAGCAATTCCATCACAGCCCTGTTCCTTTAATGCCATGTTTCTATCACAAATTTGAACAAACTTTCTAGCATTGAAGAAACTAATCCAGTTAAACCAGCAAACAGCATGAATTATAGAAAGTCCTCTCTAAGTGTAACAGTTGGAGATTCAAAGTCAGTATAACGAACACAAAGAGAAATCTCCTCTTTTCCATTGGTATCTGTAGTCTCATCTAGTAATTACAGAAATATATTTTGCCTTGTTTACTCTTTTACTGAAAACTAAACCACTGATTCTATTACTTCAATTGGTATTGTTGGACTTATCCCTTTTATGGGGACCTTATTGCTCTTAATTCAAGAGCATGATATTTAAAAATAGCACAAAAGTTCCCTTCATTGAACTCTGGAACCTCTGCACAACTTATCTAGCCATAATATTTTCTACTCTGAGAGAAAATTTATGCCTTCCACACAGAATAGCAGTTTAAATTTTAGGTATTAACTTCTTTCTATACCTAGCTCCCCCACCTCCTTCCCCCCTTTTAGGCTGAATATTTATCAAAACACTCTACCGCTTTCTTCCAATTATTAAATTTGTTTTTATACAATGATACCAGATGCTGTGAGTTAATTCCAGCTCCTAATTTCAAAAAAGCCATTCTTTATTTGCAGTGAGTCCCATCATCAGCTGCAGAATACGCCAGCCGCTTATGTTGAAATCTAAGATCTTGCCCCTTTCTTTGAAAATAAATTGAGACTGGAAACTGATACATTTGATCTGGTACCCACAAATTATTTATAACTTTAAATCTGTCGTGAACACCTAAGTTGCTTTTGTTCACAAAACAAATGACGTCATTATTTACTGCAGCAAGATCTGAAGAAGTTCTGGAGGAGGCATTGCCTGCAAAATGAACTGAATCAAGCTCACACCTAGAATTAGAAAGGCTGATTCACGTACCTCTTTGTTCATTTCTTGATTCTTTGTATCTCCTGTTGCCTATTATGTATTTTATTAGAGAAGAATGATCAAATAAAGATTCCACTGGCCTTTTTGGAGACAATTGGTTTCATTATGGCTAGTGAAACAAACACATAAAATCACTATGATTAATATTATAATATACTACCATAATGTCAGCTAGTAAGTTTGCATGGGTCCGCATTACATCAAAGTGCTATTTCATTGTTAATATGAAATATGTGAAACTTAAATTTACAATAATTTGTCGAAGTTACTCATTGCAATGAAATAATAATAATAATAACAACAACAACAAAAACAACAATAACATCTTTGACTTTGAGCCACCATATAACAGTGTATCAAAAATATTGGTTGTATTATTAAGAGAGAGGAAAGTTAATGTACATTTAAATTATTTTGAAGTATGCTCAGTACAAACAAATAATTTAACATATTAATATAAAATGGTGGTGATGGGCCAAAAAATTAGAGCATGTGTTCATTACATAGCCTTCTATAGTAAATGCAGTATTTTGCCGAAAGTGTTTTCTGGAGGTTGATAGAATCTTTTAGTTGTTTTTAGCAATATGGTGTACATCAGTACCCCAAGACATTTAGAGCTCACAGCAAAAAATTATGGAATAAATGACATTCTGCAGCATTATTACGAGCATAAGCATGTTTATTTCATTACTAATGCAGCTAAAATTAATGTATAAAAATATTTTCATTCTCTGTACAGTAAATTTGAGATGTGTAAAATGCTCCCCTTGTGACTTAGCATGTAGCATGCCCCCAGTGCCCCTTATGCCCCATGCTGTACCACATTTATCATTTTTATAATAGTTTCAATAATTTAAATTGCATTCACAAATACATTTTTCATATAATAGTTGCTGGAAAATTTGAAGTGGTAAGAATGCATACTCCTGATAAATGTACAGTGTTACTCCACTTTGAAATACCAAATGCTGTAAATACTGTACAATATTTTCTTTTGAATATTCCAATTGATTCTTTTGAATATATGTTTAAATATTTTGCACATACTTGCACTGTTCAAAGATGAGAATCTGTTGTTATCTATCACTGGCATATGTCAAAAACTTCACTTTCTCTCTACTCATAAAAAATTATTTACTTACTGTGAAGCTTCTAAAAGAAAGAGCTGCTTATTTGGTTCTATATTGTTTTTATTAATGTACTGAAGTATTAGCACATTTAAGATAAATCTTGCATTCAGAAGTTCTGCTAACTTCACTTTATTTATCGCTGTGAGATAGAATACTCATTGTATTTTGTATAATTGGATTTACTCAGTCTTATAACAAAACGAATGTATGGAAAGTTGTCCAGAAGTAGGGATACAACTAAAATGAGAGAAATTACCTTTTGACCTTGAGCAGTTATTGGGTATGTCATTAAACTGCTGGTGGCCTCAGCTTCCTGTTGGCCATTCATACTTGAATGAGATCATACAGATTGAGTATATGAAATCGGTGTTGCAACAATCATAATGCATAACTATTGTATTTTCACAAATAGTGCAGAATATCTACTTGTATGTGCATCTATTTCTTTTAGGTAAAACTTGCATTCTTGACTTAAATCAAGATGAGCTTGCTAATACAAAAAGTATTAGCCCCAAACTGCTGTCACTTTATCCATTTAAACTAAAATGGGTAAAAGTAAAGGGTTATCAGCCAGGACAACAAATTTTCACATTCAGTGAAATTTAATGAAATGACTTTAAAATGAATAGAAAAATTTCCAAAATTATTATTCAACACACAAGAGGTGTCATAGAACATGCTTGGAAGGAAGAAGCTTGTAGAAGAAGCAATTGACAGTGTTATTATACCATTAGGCACTTCAAGATAAGGTGATAATGGTGATTCTCAATGTGAAATGAAAACCAGTGATTAAGCTGACCACAATGAAGAAGAGTATTTTAGCATATAATTGTTCTGAAGCGACAACAAATGATGAGAGGCAATATATAGTAGCCAAGAGGAAGCAGAAATGTCAATTACACCAAGAGGTGATTTCTGTAACATAATGGGATATGAATTAGGGTAGTTAATAATAATATAGTAAAAGATAAAATTGCAACTAAATATATGCAGGCTATTAAATTTTTTAACAATCTAGAAAACTTCCAATATATATAAACAAAATGAACAGTGTAACAAAAACTAAATAAACAGAAAAAGGATAAAGTACTTAAAAGTCACAGATTTAAAATCGCAACATTTTGAACAGCTTGTGTTCTTCTTAGGCAAGAAGACAAATGTAGTGAAAATAGATATTGAATATCAAAGGTAACGTAATGCATGGAAACAGATTTAACAAGACAAGAGTGTGAGAGAATATAAAAATATATTAATATGTAAGATTTAAAGCCAGAGGTATATGCACTTATGCAAAAATATAGCTGCCATTTCTCTTTCTCTGAGTAAACTTTCAGAGCTATGAGTCGGTAATGCATCAATAACTATTAAATTAAATGCATCACTGAACTCCAGCGAGGCAAGGCATGTTGGGCAATTGGCAACTGAGACTTGTTTTAACAGAATGTCTATGATTGTTCATACAGAGAGAAACAACAGTTGAAGTTAAACCAATATAAAATGCTTTGCAAAGCTTACAAGATAACAAATATATGAAGTTTTTAGAAGAACAAGTAGCAAATGAAGATACCTATCTCCTTCCAGTTTAACTCATCCTATCACAGGCTCATATCCCTCCCAACATCCTAAATGTAAAACCTGTGTGCTTATTATTCCATATCATTCATTCTGCAGCCCTAATTTATCCAGAGAATTTAACTGTAACTAATGCTATCCTCCAAATTTTCCTTGCTGAAAACAGTGCGTCATCTTTTGCATTTTTTACTTCTAATATTTCCAGTCTCCTGAAATTCATTCAGAAGGATATAGGTCACTGAGCCATATGGAATATCTTTACTTTGGAGCCTTTCTTCTACAAACATTATAAACTAAATTTGTTAATACTCAATTATAGAACATAAATATCTGCTGTTCAATACTTTAACTATGTTTCATATTAAAATGCTTACACCATATAACTGCTCTTCCAGATGTCTTACTCAGTCAGAAGAGTTACATTAATGTTATTTTGTTGCAACATCATTTATCTAATTGCTAAATAATAACAGAGTTGTTCATTTGTGGTCCTACTTGTTCAAACTACCCTTTATTTGGTATCTGCAAAGATTCACATAGCTCTCTTCATTTGTATCTTTCCTTCGTATATTCTTAAGGCCAGTAATATGTTTCTGAAATGCCTTTTCTAGATAACACTCTCTAAGGTAAAATTCCTATTCAAGACAATGTATTTTGTACACAAACCATGCACATGTGAAAGAAAAAACTACACTGTCACCTTACAAGTAGTGCTTTTACTCTTACTGACAAACCAGCTGGGCTTTAGTTCCTGTTAATACTGAGCTATCTAAAGAAAGTCCTACTAAACTCCTTTCTTCAGAAGATGTAATGTAAATAGCTAGCTCATTTATAATAAAGTAAATCTTTATGTTAATATCAGCCATGTGTTCTTACACATTGTAGGTAGGGTCATGGAGTAAGTTTATTTATCAACAGATAATTAGTTAATTGTCTTTTTTGTTCAGTTACTGTATTTCATGATATAGGGCTAGGACAAATGATTGGTTGCTAATCTCTGTAGCATAAAGCTGCATTAGTTGAACTTCACTTCTCCCAAAGGTGAGAATTAGTGAGACTGAAATATGTAAATCTATTTTCCACATCATATTCATTTTCTATAATGTTTAAGTTATCCTCTTTGTCTGCCACCTCTCATTGCTCTTATAAATAAATAATAGAAACTGCACCATATAAATTTAATTTACTTTAACAAGATAGATGGAAATGGAAGAATATATTCTGCATGAGTTAGACATAGGTCAAAAGATAAGCAGAGAAGAAAGAAAGGCAACAAAACTGGATAAATAGAACTCAAATAAAAGGAAAAATATGGAATAAGTATTATAAATGAACATCAATGTTTTATCAGCAGTAAGGTGTTTACTTGTCTGATTAAGTCAACTAGTGTTATAGTCCTCTCAACAGTTCAGCAAAGGTGTTAGTACAGAATGTAGAGTATATGTTTTCTACACAATTTTTGATGTGCTGTTTTTCATTTTAAAAAATTATTTCTTTATGATCGAAGCTGTTACTCCCATCACCACTTTGTTGATATCCTATAAATGTAAAGTGCACTTAGAACAGTAAAAATTAGAACAGTAATTGCACACAGTTATATGATTGTATACATGATAGCTGGTTTATGTTGAATAGGTTGACACTCCGCAGCAGTGAACTGCACCAAAGGACTGTACCCCCACTTCTTAAGGTAGTCACCATTGGTTGATATAGCTTGTTTGCTAAGAGATGAAGCTTGTTTTGAGATGCACAGAGGCTAAATGTTAATACATGTGAACTAGCTATGAGTTTGATTGTAAATATCTGTCAGATTTGAAGGAGTTAAAATAATTTATTAATTTTCTTATATCTGATAATATAATTTTGAAACATCTGTGATTAGATTATATTCCAGTGTCATTTTTCAGCTGTGAAAGCACTGCTTAAGAAATAGCTGACAATGCTTTGCTCTTGCCGTTAAAGCTGACAAGATCATGCTCCTGCTTACTTATCAGCCCTTTCAATGTTAGGTTCACCTTGAATTTCTAAATAGGTGTTTGCAACTTGGAAGTATCCATGGCTGGGAGTGTTGTCTCTGTTTCTTGAATAATATTTAATAGGCTAGTTCTAATTATCGCATTACCGCCACAATTGGCCAAGGTTGTGAATTGGAGGTCTGGGCTTCGAATCCTGCCAGGACCATCCTCCCTGACTGAGGTTTTTTCCAGGTTTTTCTCAGTCCACATAAATGGCAAATGCCGGGGAGGTACCCTAAATTTGGGGGTGGAACATTTCCTCCCTTAAAAAAAAAATCTTTCCCAATATATGATTTCATCTCATGTATCATCAGTGTTCAGCCTGTGGTGCCCCAGTAGTAAAAATGGGCATTGAACATTATTCAAAAAAAAAAAAATCATATTCTCATTGCACAAACCATGGTTTTTCTTTTTCTTTTACTGAGGCACCACATGTGACAAACCATCTGTGAAGATCCTTTCAGTACCTTGGCTTTATAAATAGCTAATTGAAATAATTTTATTAAATGTTGACACTGTTGAAGATAACTGGCCTGCATTGCATTTTAAATGAAGACAGATCTCCTTGCAGTATACTGATATAACCATGTAAAACTCTGTACCATGTGTATAAGATACATTTCCTTTCTTACTTACATAAAACATATTCTTATATCAATGTATTGAATGGAAATCTGTTGTCATTTAAAGCAGTGCACTTTGGCCATCTGATGTACTGATTGATACCTTTAGATTTTCTGAAAAATTCATATTATTATGATAGTGATAATTTTCATTTAAGTAGGCCTAAGTACCAGAAATGTCAAAGTAATTCAGTTTTTATTTTTGAACTGAAATAAACTAAATAAAAAGCCTCCTGGACCAAGAAGAATTTAAATCTGCATGCTAAAGCAAATAATGTCTATGAATAGCTGATATTAAATGCATACTTTAAGCCATGAGTCCAGCTTTATGCTAATATTTAGATACATGAGTTGCATTAAAAAATTTTTAAAAATAAGAATGTATATATTAGAAATTACTCCAATTCATGCCCATACTAGGAGGGATCCAGAAGGTTGAGAATACAATGGACATTAGATGCCCAATAGCGAAGTATTGAACAAACCGTCAATGTTGAAACAAGAAATAAGATTTTGTGGTGATGTTTTATGATATGCAACATTCTAAAGTATAGATCTGTTTATATCTGAAAATATACATTTGGGAATGTTTAGAATACCTGACATCCTTTGCATTTTCATTTTATATTAAAATTTGCATTTAATACATAAAAAAATATGTTACTGTTAAAAACAGGATGAGCTTGATGGTTGCCACATTTAAACATATTTTGGCATTCTTGACAGGTTTTTGGCTATATTTGGAAGCAAAGCATAGCTTAATAATATAAACCCATTCTGAAAATATTGCTGAATAAAACTATGTAAGAATTTAATCTCTTGATGAAGTAATGTTGCCAAGAGCTTCAGCATACCTAAATAAGTATCTCAGTGCCCAACACACTTAAGTAGAAGTTTTAAGTTGTGAGCCACCAATCATATGTTTTGCATTGTCTGGTTTGAGGTTATGTTTGCTAATATTCTGTTTCAAATTTGAATATGTCAGAAAAAATACTGAGGACAATTGAAAATGGTGTAGGAAAGGAGAAGAAAAAACATTAGATGAAAATAAGAGGATGTGAAATGCAAGAGAAGAGCATATGAGTAAAACAAAGGTGTAGTTGTAGCTAAAATCATCCAAAGAAGTTTTGTGATGTAAATGTACACATTTTTGTAAGTGATTATCCTACTTACACAGAAAGTAGCTACTGAATTAAGTGGATCATATTAAGTAATAGAATGTTTTACTAGAACTCACATCAGTAAAATATGTAAGCAAAAGAAGCCTGGACACGAGTTCTAGAACATTTTGAGCTATCTCTGAAGGATAAAATCTGTACGTTGGGTGAACCTTAGAGGTTGTCAAGATACATAGACTCACTTGGGGAAGATTCACAGCTAATCAGGCAGGACACAGTAGATGGGCAGAGTGTCAGCACGCAAGCTGAAGTTCTGTAGTCCTGTTCTGTAGTCTGAAGTCCTGACTATAATCTCAAATGTTTCCTACCTGACTCTGATTCCAAACTTAGCCTAATATATGACATCTATGAAAAAATCACAATTCAAATAAATCAGAAGATAATGGTTCCCTGCCTTAAAGATCAACAGAACAGGAATTTCTGTTAAATGCTGATTGCTAAATGAAGCAATATAAGTTAAAACCAGTATAATTTGCAGTAATTGCTACTGAGTTTACAAGTTTTCAAGGACATACATTGCCCTCATCATCAGGGACAACATACTTGAGCCTTTTTTTTATTTATTTATTTTATTTTAATTTTAATCTACATACTAAGCAATATTATTATGACTCTGTATATTTAGTATGACCATGGGAAAGTTATGCCTGGTACCTCATTACGCACCCAGGGACTTGTGAGTGATGCTAAAAGTAAAAGGGTTGAGGAGAGTCAGGTCCTAGAACATGGCAAAACCCTGATGTGAACTTGCATTAGTGGTGCATGTATGCTTTAGACAGGTCTCGGGGTCTACAGGAGATATGTATTTGTCGTGTTGATTGAGCATAGTGGAAGTAGTCTAGGTTGGCTTTAGGAGGCCTATTTGCATAATTGTTTTCTGGGCGTATAGGTGGTGCCAGAAAGTTTGGGGTTGGTTCCTCATCTGTTGGCAATGTCTGTGTTTAAGTATGTATTTCGTCAAGTCGTTGGTGGCAATTTAATTTAAGTGTCAATTCATGTTGTCTGTCATCAGTCTTTGTTTGAGGTAATCATGGCTTTTCATTGCAGCATGGAATGCTCTGTGACCTCTTCCAATGCACCAAGGCATTGAAAGATAGTCGGTAGTATGGTGCTACAGAACTCATTTAGACATGTAGTCTGTGCAGCTAATTCTGTGGTGAGATGCTCTAGGAGTTTGATCTTGATGCTGGTGGTTTCGTGTAGTGTGGCAGTGCGATTTACTGCAATCAAGTGTCTGTAATCTGCTTATGATTTCTGCATTGTTTGCTGTGATTGAGGCTAGAGATCGTTGTGTAGGAGCTTGGTGTTCTTGTAGTATTGTTATGTGTTCTGGTAAGCGAGCTGGTATTTGATCATGTATTCCTAGTGATGTGGCTGGTAGATCAGGTTGTGAAGTATGGCTGGAAGCAAGTGGGCAAATCACTTGCACAGTGTAATGATCTGTTCTCTGGCATGTAGCACAGTAGCGATGTCTGTAGATAAGATTGTGATTTTTGCAGTCTGCTGTAAGTTGGAACATGACTTATATACAAAATCCATGAAATGGGTAGAGTCATAAATAATAAAAAGAGCTGCATGATAGGTTAAAAGTTCTGAGAAAACTAACCAATAACAGAAGTGATTAAGAACCTGCTATCTAATTGAATTGCCTTCAGTGGGTACCAAGAAGCAAAATCTGATGAGTTTGCACCAAAGCTACTTCATCTGAATATGGACAACAAAGTTGAAGTCATAACGCATTATGCATTTGTGATTTGCCTGAATGTTGGAAATATTGCATTAAGGTAAGAGAGGCAGTGAAAATCTGCTCTCTATATGGATAGCAGCTGTTTAATTTGCATAATGCATTATGCATTTGTGATTTGCCTGAATGTTGAAAATATTGCAATAAGATAAGAGAGGCAGTGAAAATCTGCTCTCTATATGGATAGCCGCTGTTTAATTTGCCTCAAAGCTGCTTTAATCAGGCTAAAGTGGCCAAAGTGTTAGTATTGTGAACATATTATTAATAGGCTTACACAAAGCTGGTCTATAATATTTGAAGGAAGTATAGCACTTTTTTCTCCAGCCTACATAAAGTAGGGCTAACAGTCCATTTATCCTCATGGCTTGATAAACATTGTAAGCCATAAAATATTAATTTGCTTGCCACTGTCCATATTAACCTTGCGTTTTTCTTCCATAATAGCTTCTTTGAATCTAAATTCCCGGTACCTATTGGACATGGAAATAAAGTCTATATTAGCAATATCAGTCTGATGGCTTTCAGTGATAAGTGTTTCACTAAATCATATTTTTCTGAATACAAGGCAGACATGACTTATGTGCTCCTTGCAGCATTCTTCAGTGATCCTTCACATTCTGGGAAGCTTAGTACTTTGTCCCTGTTGATTTTGATTTGGTTTATTTATGGACACTTTTTAACATCTCAGGTCATTAGCATCCCATCCAAATCAGGGCATGAAACTGCCGACAAATTTTGCTCAAGAGGTCTCTTTTTTTTTTAGGCTTGAGGTTCTGTAACATGCCATAAATGTACAACATGGGACCCATGGCTTTACTTCCCTTCCGAAGGAAACCATACTTAGGAATTTTATGCCCAAAAAATCTATCAGTTCTGGGCGGGATCGAACCGGTGATCTTGGGTTTAGGAGGCAAGTTTGGTAACCACTACACCACCAGGACCGACGTCCCTGTTGATGAGGGCAATGTATGTCCTTAAAAGATTGAAAGCAATTTCATTGTGCATCTTGTAGATTACTTCTACAAATACCTTTAAAACATTGAACACTGTGTAAATATTATTGTATTGTATTGTATTATATTATTGTATTGTATTGTAAAGCCAGGAATAAAAATCCCTGTGGGCCAAATTACATATTAGTAATTCTGGCACTTAGGTCTTTTTTACATTAATATTAAATCTAGCACTTTATATGAATACAGTTTTAACACTTTGAACTTTTTTATATCATACAAAGTGCAAGTAAAATTTTTGTAGTCTACGTTTTCAATGTAGAAAGATTTAATGTGTTTCAGGGAAGGGGGGGTGGAACTGTTCAAAACATGCATATTTTCAAAGGAATTTAAAGAACACCCATTTTTCTAGAAATTTTGAAAATAGCCCATTCATTCTTATTTACTTTAAGTCTTTTAATTCTCTTCCCATTTTTTAAACAACAAAACTTTATTAGCAATTAAATTATGCAACATATTCAGTCTTAACTGAAGATAGCACTTCTCTCATACATGAATAGAAGTTACTTTGAAAGCCTATACAAGTAACCGTGAAATATGCCAGCTCTATTTGTCATTGCTCATTAATGAAATAATATTGCCAGTTTGTAAGTCTATGGAGTGGCTTATTGTTTGTATACCATCCATACAAAGGAGCAAGTAATAAGCAGTTTAACCCAAGAAAAGTTTTTCATGGATAAGGAAAATTAAATGTTATTGTTAACAGTGCTAACAAAGAGCTCACTGCAACAGGGCTTCAGTGTATCTCAAGCTTCATGTCTAAATAGAGCAACAGCGCTTATCTGGATGTGAAACTTTAGTTAATACATGGTTATATGTTACTAAATTCTCAATGAAAAGACTGAATTGTGTGCTGATATTTTCTGATCTAAGTGCAACTTTTTTAGAAAGATAAAGGAATCTGGATTTTTGGCAATGCTACTTCAATATAAGTTCCTTACATTTGTTGATTTAAGAAACAAAGAAACAGATTTAATGTATGTTTGTATATGTGTAATGTGCTTGTTGTGTTTTTCCTTTAATTTAAATTTATTTTACCGGCATTAAATGTGCATTTTTAATCAAGTCATGAATTAGCACTTTGAACATGATGTATGCAAGAAAAATATGTGCTTATTTGGAACTGCTAGAATAAACATGCATTGTGTTTGTGCAGTATGACAATCTTGTTTAATAGGTTCTAGAGTGTAGTTATGAAGTGAGAACTTTCAAAATCAAAGTAATATTAAAAATAAAGTCTCATAACTACTAATATAATTTTGCATTGATCAAAAAATAATCATACCATCATTCTTATAACAGTTACAAGGGTATAGTAATACAACAAGAAAAGAATTAATTAGATACTTACAATATACAAACAAGAAAGTCTGTTCTGCACTATGCTTTTTTTAGTGTTAGATTTATAACTAAACAATAAACTTTTGAAAATTATGAAGATAGCAGTGTAAGAACATTTTTGACAGACTAGATTCTTTTGGGGGGAGGAATAAGGTAATTTTTAAAGGTTTCTTAAGGCTTCTTGAGAGACAAAGAATTTAATGATACAGAAGTAAACCATTTCTTTTTTATATGTATAATGAAAAAAAAAATTCTGTAGGATGAAAGTGTACATATTCAACTCTTCCACCAGCTTTGTGCAACAGACTTTGCTTTTGTGATAAAATACATGCATAATAATACTTTATTATTATTTTCATCATCATCCATTTTAAAAACAGGCACTTTTATGTGCATTTTCATTTTAAACCTTTGTGTCACAAAGAAATGAAATAAATTGTAAGACAAATGCTTGATAAATTCCAGAATACAGATATATTTATAAATTCTGCAAAGCCTGCTTTTCTAAATATATCTTATTCCATTTTAATATGTCTCTAAACCAAACTTTTTAAGACATTTAATTGTAGCAGTACATATAATTGTTTCATCAGTTTGCTTTGGTGGAAGTCAAGGTGATTTATATTTTGTTGCTTAACAAATCAAAGATTTTGGCTCTATTTAGATATATAAAATTATGTCTCTAATTAAATGCTGTATAAGATAAGTCAGCAATTGAATTAGCTTCTGCTCCCATCCATGTAAATTGATACAATAGTATAAATTATGTGCTATTTGTTAAAAAGTAAATATCTTGATGCTCAGAATTTTAGCACAAAATTTTAAAGTTTTCCAAATTCAGATTTAATATTTTCATAAATGATGTAGGGGTAATTAATATTTTTCTTTTTGAATTGATTCATCATTATTTTACCATTTCCCTAATATGAGATTTAGAGACACTAAAGTATTGGAAGATGAAAATAAAGTATATAGTGCAGTATGTTGTAGCATTTTTTACATTCTTTATATAAATGTTCTCAAATCAGAATAGAGTGTTGACAATAACATAAATACTGTTTTGTAATCTTAGCTCCAAATAAACATAGTAATTTCACTATATAGCAAGGTGAAACATGAATTCTGTAAGTGTATCTCTTCTGCAATGTCATGTTCTATCTGGGGATATTGCATAACGCAGTCAAATAATAACTAAATACTGGAAGAAACTGAAGAGAAAAATATTAGTAGGAACAGACACAACTCATTTTATAGAAATAAATATTATTTCTATATCAAAGGTATTAGGTACCATTGTATATACTGTGGGTTTGTAAAATGTATGTTTCTGTATACAGTGTTACCAGATTTTTTTAAAATTGTATTACTGATATTTGCAAAATGCATTATTACTAATTAGCAGTCAAAATGAATTTGCAAAGTAGATCACACAATTAATTAACAGTTCAGTATTTTACTTTTGCACTTCCAAGTGTCCAAAAAGTTGATAATTTTGTATTTCTGTCTAATTTTATTATTAGTGTGCACAGTGCCAACAAACAGGAATTATTGGCTTGTATAATGGAATATTTTTATGTTCTTTTTTTATATACTATTTCCTATTTATTTATAGCTTTCACTAAGCTCAAGCACGACTTTGCATATGTCTCATTGTTTCTGGTCATTGCCAGGTTCCTTGTACAAAAGTTGTGAGCCTCAGATTATATTTGGTGTTGTTTCAATAACATAAGTAAACATAGTAAACTTCTTTTAAGATATTTCTATCTCCATCCCTCCCTTTACTTTGATTCCCTATCCATCCATGTATATCCTATATATTTATCTAATGGTTTGCAGTTATATTTAGCTTATGATCAAATATTTTTTTCTTTACAAGGATACTATTCCAGAAAGTGTATAAATGTAAGGAAATCCTTATTTATAGCATTACATAATTACGGTTCAATGTAAAGATAAATAAGAGAGAAAAAACTAATTATTGAACTAAAGTACATTAGTATTTTACATAATAAAATCTTAAGACATTTTTAGAGAAAAGCATAGTAAACTTTTTTTTACTTAATTGCACTTTATTACATACATTTCCTGATTTACTGGATTATGTGACCTAGCAGCAATAACAGTAGTAGTAGTGGTAGTAGTAGTTTATTGGTCCAGTTGATCTCTTTAGTACATAGTAGTACAATGGATATGGACATGTGTTGATAAAATACTGACTTATACACAAGAATATCAAAACATAACACAGTTAGGTGTATACAATAATATCATGTTAAGTACATAGATGAAATACATGGTCATTCTCACACTACTAGGAAATAGTTAATTTATCATTATTTACAAGGAAATCTTGAATAGAGTAGAAGCAGTAGTAAATTAGATGTGCCTTTGAGGATAGTTTCAAACTTTTATCAGTTATATTTTTTAAGTAGTTCAGAAAGTTATTGTGGAGGGTTAGCAATGCTTGACGCAACAGCGGGACTAGCTGGCAGGGTATGTTTCCCCTCTGCTGCATGAGGCTTCAGTGTGAGTTGAAATCTTGCGCAAGTACACACTGCTGACATAACAACCAGCCTCACCGGCCTGCTGCATGCCGTGGAGCTAGTTGCTTGGAGGATTGTTTGCTCTGTACATCTTTATGTCAGGGTGCAATATGCTTCTTTGGTATAAGAAAGTGTTATGCTTGTACACATGGAGGTTTTTGTTTTGTCTTGTATTGTACTGAGGACTGCTTCATTCTTAAAAAGGGTGAATCTGTATTATTGATGGTTTTACAGATAAATGTTATTATTCCAAATATGTAGATACAAGGAAGAGGAATAATGCCTAATTTTTTTAAAAAGTGATTTACATGTTGTTCTTGAACTTGCTCTTATCACAGCTAGAATTATTTATTTTTGCATTATGAAGCATACTTTACTTGCATTTGATTCCCCCCAGAATATTATGCCATACCTGAACAAGGAGTGGACATATGCAAAGTAAGCCATTCTAACAGTCTCCGCCCTTGTACATTCTGTTAGTACTCTTATCATGTACCATGCTGTACTAGTTTTTCTTTGTTTATGTGATATTTATATGTGGGTATTGCATTTTAAATTGCTTTGAACCCATAGACCAAGAAATTTGGTGTATTCCACTTTCCCAATTGTCTGGTTTAGGAGTTTTATTTGTGGAGCTATATATTCTTTATTTTATTTTGTATGAACGTCCATTACTACTGTCTTATTGACATTTATTATGAGATTGCTTTATGTGAAATATTTAGCAGTTGTATCTGTTACTTGGCAAATATTTTAAGAAGTTTTCTTCAGGTAGAGGACCACAATGGCTAGGCACTAACAAAATAAAGTTTCAATGTTATAAAATATATATTGCATAGTGTTTTCTGGATGTGTGGGAAGCTTTAGTTTCTAATCAACATTTGCTTTTCCAGCAGTTCTCAATTTGATTAAGACCAGGGTTATTTCCTGGCCATGAATACATTTTATTGAATTCTCACAAATCCACACTTTTACCTATTAAAAGTAATTATCACCAATATCTGTAGTTTTTAAATGAATCAAAGATCAGCTATTACAACAGTTTATATGAACGAATGAATGAATTTTATTATCTTCCCATTTTAACTTTAAATATATAGTACAATATACTTAACCTAAAAATACAACCATATTCATGCAATTTAAAAAAGTAAATATAATAAAAGACAATATAATTATTTTCATGTACAATATTTTTAACTATTATTAGTGATTCCAGCACTTTTGGCAAATCCAGAAGATGCTATGGCAACTTGACTCACTGGGCCCTCAAATTTTTGTGCTGGTTGCATACCATGTCCAGCCAATTGAGCCATGCAGTTGGCTATATATAATAGTTATTCTTATAAGATACTAAAAACAGTGATTTTTCCTTAGACCTTCCTGTCACTTTTTTTAGAACTGTGGTATAATCTTTAAAAAATATTATTTCCCTCTGCAGCCTGAATGCAAAATTCCTTTGTTTTGATTGCCGAATGAGTTTGCATTAGAAATAATCATATTTCTAAAATGAGTACAACATTTTGTTTATCATTTTTTAATTTACAGTTAAATATTTGATTGCACTGGGAGGAGTATACACAATGCCTTTTCTTTATTTAATAAAATGCAAAAAAAAGTATACATTTTGTCTTTTCAGATAATCAAGAGATCATGTGCATAAACTGGCAATATTTATATATTATTGCATATTTTTATGCATGGTAAATGGTGCTACAGTTTCTTACATGCATGTAAATATTCTGTAAACTGAAAACCAAATTAGAATCTTAATGTTGTAAAACCTCTGTGTTTTATTACTATGATGGATATGTCTTCCTTTTGGTAGTACTACTTCTAATAAACTGCAAATATTAGGTAGGGAAAAGTCAAAAGTGAAATATCTTCAGAAGAGAAATTTGTTAAGTTCACATTTCTTTGGATACCTATGACATATTTTCGGAAAATGTTACAGTTTTCATTCCTGTTCTACAAATTTAGATGATATATGCCGAATATAAGATACAGTTTGGTTTAGTGTTTGGTTAGATGACAGCAGAGAAAATTTTGGTATTGCGCATTGTTTGAATTTTTTGGTTCCTTTTTCCACAGCTGTATTATTTAGGTGGCATAATTGATTGAAGTTTCGGATCCGTCAGTATGTTAATGAATTTTTTTGTCATTTGAGGTTAGCTGCCAAGAAAACAGACAGGTAGAGAGGTACAGTTTAATAATACAGAAAGTTAGAGCAATTTTTAGTTCCATTTTTTTTTTTACAGAAGGCCATGTCATTTCTAATGATATTGATATATTTCATATACAGTTCTTACACCCATACATGCAGTTTGTATATAGCTTCACATTTGCTATAATAAAATGTTTAAAGGTCGAAAAATTAGGGTGCAATTTAAAATAATGTTTGCACATTAATTTATTAAAGGCATGAACAAATAATTTTGCAGTAGTGTTCTGCTTCTAGTCTATGGTTTTCATCATATTACTTTAGCATTCATGTACTCTAAAACTCTGCTACTCCAAACCCCATTTATCCAAAATTTCAGATAATCCAAACCTAACCTTGATAAATGAAGAACATAGAACCCCATTACCTTTTTCAGTGAATAAACTAGCCATTAAGTGCATATGTAGTATTTGTTGAGTTGTATTCAGAAGATACAATCAAAATATAATGTACATTTATTGAGCTGCATTCTAAAGGTACAATTTAAATATGGACATACGTACAATGTATAACTGCATATTTTTGTACTTATAAAAACACTACACAGGTGTGTCTGTGTGCAATAAAATACTCTATATGCATTAAAATTCAAAATGCCATTCAAGAGTTTCAAATAAATGAAAAGTTGACAGTTTTTGATCAGTTACAAATAGGTTAGCTTTAGAAGTACAACAAGCTTGCAAAAAGTCAATAATTTTTTCTGTTTCAAGATTTGAATGTAGCGTTCACAATATTATGCCAGTACCTAATAAACATCCATTAGGTTGGCTTAGGTGTGTTGCTCTACATATTACAGGGCTGTCTCTAGTGCTTTTGCTTCATCTGAAAAGTGAAATTATCTGTTCCATATTATAGCACTCTTCATCAGAGTTCCCAATAGCCATTGAAACTATTTTTGGTTCAGAAAACTCATGCCCCACCCCATCTGCTGTAAATTATTCATTGAAGTCTAACTCATCTGCTTTTTGACAGCCTATAAGTTATTTCATTAGCTGCAGATTCTTATCAGTTTCACTCTTTTGCTCTGCAGTGTCAATAAAAGAAAGGTTTTTAATGAACTTCTAGGCAACCGCTCTGTGACATTGTTTCAGGCTTTTGCTAGCCAATGAATAATGTCTTTGATAGTCACTTTTTTAGATCAGATATGGAGATTGAGTTATCTTCATTTTCAATTTGTATTAAGGCTCAAAGGAACTGTTTTGGAGGTGCATTTAATGTTCTGAAGCACTTCCTGGTCCATAGATTACATTTGGTGCTGGATATAATGTATTAATATCTATGCAAAGTAACTATCTGTTAAATGTGATGGAGCATTATCTATTATAACTAACAACTACAGTGGTAAATCACAATCTTCATTGAATTTTTTCACACAGGTCACAAACTACTTTTTAAACAATAGCTTAAAGAGATCTCTATTCATCCAAGCATTTTTTTTATGGTTTCTATGTTCTACAAATTTACCAATAACCAAAGTGGTAATTTATTAGTTTCTGCAGCATTACTAAAAACTGCCACCATCAAGCTTTCTTTGCTCATTTTGAAACCAAGCTCATGAAAGTTTTATTTAGCAGTAAGGTTTTTCTTTGGCAGTGCCTGGAAATTCACCCTATCTTGTTGCAGTTGTATACTTCTGGGGTGTAATTTTAGACAAAACTAAATCTGAAATTTGAGCTACTGCTGATAATGGTTCACCAGTTAGGGGTAAATGTATTATCTGGCATCTCTTTTTCCAGCAATCTAACTATCCATTAATAGCAATAAATTTAGGATCACCACCCATCACTTGTTAATAAGGACTGCTTTCTCCTGAATCAAAGGACCAGTAAATATAGTTCCTCTCTGCCTTGCTTGGGAAAATCATAGAAAAGTTGCTTCTTCAGTTTTGTCATATTTAGCAACTTTTGATGTGTAATGCTATTTCGTTGCTTCTTTTGACGTTGATGCAAAAACTGTTATATTTTTTTCCAGATCTTTTTTTCCTATAGTTATGATTGCTTTACCAATGCAAAGCTCAGAAGCACTCTCTCCCTTGTCCAATCACTTTAGTACTTCACATTTTTCTTGTGTGTGTAAACTATGCTTTCTCTTAGTAGTCATTTGTACAGTCTACAAAAATGCTTAATGATTACAAAATGACAAGAGGCAATATTTTACTGTAACAGAGTTCTCTTGACTTGCAGCTCCCTATGCACAACACCAATCAGGTTGATGACAAGCACGTTGAATGAGCTATTGTCAATTAGTGTACAAACCTATTGTTATATTCCTACTAACAATAATTTTGAGTGCTAAATCTTTGATAATCTACACAGGCAAAGCCCAGTTAATTCAGATTAGTAGGGTTCTGGTGTAACAGAATAGGAAGGAATGTGCAATCTTGTAGGCAAAAAAAAAAAAAGAAGAAGAAGAAAAAGGGGAAAAAAGATGGAAGGAAGAAAGAAAGAAGGAAAAATGTTTTATGTTTATTTAAGAACTTTTGAAAAATAAGACATTTTTAAAAAATTCTGTTGGAACTCACACAGTGAAGCTTGTTAAATGTAAATTCTATCTAATCTGTCATCTAACACACTCTTATGCTTCACTTACATTTAAATATAGTGGGACCGGTTTTGAAGATGGAGAGGATGTCTCATCAAAACATTTAAATGTAAGTGAAGCATAAGAGTGTGTTAGACGACAAATTAGATATAATTTACATGTTTTATGTTGTTGAATTGAAATCTTCTTTCAATAGAATTTTGCCTGTTATTAAAGTTATATCTTTTATTTAATGTGATTGTTTGTTTTGAAAAATGTGCTCATAGAATCAATTAGAGGAATTTTTTTGGAAATACTGAGCTCATACTATGCTTCTTTTTATTATATGTAATGAAAATAAGACTGCAATGTATTTTTTTAGGTTTATAATTCTAGTTTCAGGGGTAAAATTATATAGAGCGTGATGTAATTATTGCTAAACTCATGGATCATTAAGTTGATTTTCTAAATTATATTTTGAAAATGAATGTCACTGATTATATATCTATAAGCAAAGTTGTCCAAGACATCTTGGAATAGCATCTACACGTCTGGATGTAACTCATCAGTTGGTTTATACAGCAAAAATGGAGGTGAGTTTGTAATGCAATCAGATTTCACTGGGGAATTGTAATCTATATAGTATATTAAATTTTGTATTATCTCTTGGTACAACTGTTTGAAGTGGTTTTGGATCTTGTTTGCATATTTTTCTCTCTTCCTTTTCTCTCTATGCTTGCAAACAAATACCAGAAAAAACAATGACTGTATGCATCCAGTATGCTTCTTTCCTAAACCTAACTAATAGAGACAATATGCACATTAGACTGAGCACCATGAAAATAACTTTTGGAAGTCTTCTTCTAAAGGAAAAAGATATTTAAAAATCTAGTTATAATTGTTCAGGTATGAAAGACTTAATTGGTACATAATTGATTCTCATACTAATAAAGGACAACAATATTCTAGGGTCACAAGTCATTTGGATGTTGATTAATTGTTTGGCATTTGTTTAAATGCAACCATTTCAAGTGACAATGAAATTATATGAATACATTTTTTTTTTGTAGAAGGGAAAACAGCAAAGGAAATCCATGAAAAGTTTTGACTACATTGGGTAATGTATGGCCTTCCTAAGAACTATTCAACTTTGGATAAATGAGTTGAAGGATAAAAGTATGCCAGAATAAACATCAAAGATGCACCAAATCCTGGAACTCCAAAATTAACTATGAGGCCAGAAATCATTGATGAAGTCTGTCATATTGTTTTGGCTGACAGAAGAGTGAAAGTGTGTGAATTAGCAGGGGCCAGCGCTATCTGAGCTGAGCAGGTTCATTTTATTTTACATAATGAATTACACATGAAAAAACTTTGTGCGAGATGAGTGCCATGTCTTCTCACTCTGAAGCAAAAGCAAAAATGTTGTGCTAACACTGGCTGACAGTTTGAAAATGTTTAAGAAGAATCCAACCATTATTATGGCTTTTTTTGAACTATTGATGAAGCATGGTTTCATTATTATGCATAAGAAATAAAATAGTAGACTGCAAGAGACCAACTGCTTTACAAAGGGCAAAAAGCATTCCATTCACTGGAAAGATGATGTTTCATGTTTTTGTGATGTAAAAGAATTCTCTTGATTGACTACCTAGAGAAGGGAAAGCCATTACTGAATACTACACATCGCTTTTGGAGAGACTGAAGGAAACAATCATCAAAAAGCATTCAGAAATGACCAAAAGTAAGACATTGTTTCACTGTGAAAATGTGCTAGTGCATTCAATTGACTAAATTATGATTTGAAATGCTGTTGCATCCACCCTATTTACCTAATCTTGCTCCCTAGAATTACCATCTATTCCCTAAACTCAACATTTTCCTTACTGGACATAAATTAAAGTCAAAGTGATTATTTAGAAGGTAAATTAGTATTTTGAGAGCACAATTTCAAAGAATTCCATTTCCACAAGGGAATTACAAATCTGGAGATACATTGGAGCAAGTGTGTTAAATTTTGAGAGCACTTTGCCAAAAAATAAATTGCATTGCATGACTTAAATTGTTCTCTTTAATCAAACCAGCATCTGAAGGCCAAACAAACAAAAAAATCTAAAAGTACTTTCTGAAGAAAATGACAAACAGAAATAAAGCATGCGCATATCATTATGATTTTTTTTATCTCTTAATTGAAACCATTTCACATGAAGCAAATCAAAATGCCACAACCAATTATGCAGTTACAGAGGGCTTATTCCACAGTGTATACATGGAAGTACCAGCATCTTGTCCTACTGTACTGACCACCATGAGCAAGAAGTCGTAAATGATTGCAAAAGCAACTTTAGTAATTATATGCAAAGTGAATGTTGCTGTGGTTTGTGTGTGCCTTTGATAAAGTAGAGATGTATACAGCCAAAGAGATGTTCAGAATTATGAGCAATAAGCTGCCACTAGAAAGGCAAAATTAGAATGTCTAATGTATAAAAATAAAATAAAAAAGGGTACAATGAAGCTTGTTAGATAAAATTAGATAGAGAAGAAAGAAGAGTTTGTATTTAATGAGCCATATGACAGTGATACATCTACAACATACATTTTTAGTGAACTTTGTCAAATATTTAAGTCATCTGTATCAAATGCACAGTTACTGGAAATAGTTGATTTAGAGCTAATGCTAAGGATTCATGGTTATTACCTTGCATTCAGGATTTGTTTTCTGTTGCTGGAGTGTGCAAACTAAAGATGCCTTGAATGAACCGTTCAGGACTTAATGCCAAATTCTGCTGAATAAACTGATAATTTTATTCTATATAGATTTGTTATGAACGATTTCTTTACCCATTTCTATAGATAATAGTTTTGTTATTTTTTGAAATCTGCCTTTTCATCAAAATGCATAAAAAGAGTTTGTAATCCTTCTAATGTACAATTGTCAATAAGCAAACAAGTCTCATTGCAAATAATTTAGAAAAGAAAGAGCAACATTCTAAGTGTCCAAAAAGGACATAGAGAATAAACATTTAATAGTATATAATCTCTTCTGAGTCAGATGTTTACAACACTCTTTATGGTTTCATTTAAATGATATTTACTCAGGACATATGTTTCGTGGAACTATTGTTCACATCATCAGCTGTTAAACAATTTTGGATCATTCGTAGGAACTGGGTAAGTATCCAGGTTGACACTGGTGGTCTAGAGATAAACTTAAATAATGTGCAATCTGCTTCTGGGATGTCAAAATTCTTAAGGTTATGCTCATGTTTTTTCATGTAAATCCTTTCCCATATGTTTAGTTCTTTTGGTTGTTGAACAGTTTTTAATAACTTGATGCCTTTTTTTATTTCATGGTTTTCATTCCAAAAATGTGGTGCCATGGAATGAAAACCATGAAATAGGAAAAGAATTAAGTTATTAAAAACTGTTCTAAAAAGAAGAACTAAACATATGGGAAAGGATTTATATAAAAAAGCATGAGCATAACCTTATGAATTTTGACATCCTGGAAGCAGACAGCACTTTATTTAAGTTTATCACTAGGCCACCAGAGACAACCTGGATACCTACCTACCCAGCTCCTATGAATGATCCAGCAGTAGATTAACAGCTGACGATGTGGATAATAGTTCCATGAAACATATGTCCTTAGTAAATCTCATTTAAGTGAAACCATAAAAAGTGTTCCAAACATCTGACTCAGAAGAGATTATTAATGGGTGTTTCATGTGTTTGATTCCAAATTGAATTAATATTAAAATTTAATAGTATTTTTCATTTGTATGTTTAAAGTTCGGGTTTGCATTTTGCTTTCATTCTCACCAATTTATTTGTAAGCTGTTTTCTGAGAAGAAGATACTTGGAGTATATCTCAACTTATATATCCAATTGCTGATTTTAATATGTAATATAAGACTGTCATGTCTGAAGATATTATGGCATACAGAGTTTTCCATAATAATGGAGAATTTCAATTAAGGCTGAATGGAGAAATTTTTGAGAAAATGCTTGGAAACCTCAAACAAATCCTGCACCCTAAGAGATTTTTTTTTCTGAAAATAAACTTTTTTGCAATGAGTTGTGCAAGTTATAGTGTCTAATATTTTGGGAGGCATTTTATTCATATTTTCACATCATTTGAAAAACAATATCTTTAATTATACAGATGTCTCATTACCTTAATTCTTTTTGACATTTATCTGAATTGTTATGATGTGAAAGCAAGAATTCCATGTACTGGTTGGAAAGTTTACCAATAACATGACAGCATGCACAGTGGTAACTTTAGAAACATTTTGTTTTCATTAAAGAATTTCTTTCATGATGTAGGATTTTGAAATACCAGAGAATTTTCTCAAAGGTCCTTCCTTCAGTTTGATTTTAATTTTACAAAGTGCAACATTATGGCTCCTAATGCTAAATGTCTTTTATAAATATTCTCATTTTTGAAAATAATGTAGCTTGATTTGCTAATAATAACACAGAAAAATTTATACTGTTTATAACTGTGTATTATCTTTCTCAAATATATACATTTAGTAGAACTAGGGCAATGTGCATGCCTGTTTTGTAGATTTGATGAGCATTTGCATTCCCAAAAAAAAGTGCTTCATGAATGTCCCCACAACCTTTACTAAGGGCTTTCAACTCTTTTTACATCAATAGATAAAAATAGTACACCATTTTTGTGTATTCACTATAGTTGTATGAAACAACACAGAGTTGACAAACTTCAAAATATAGTCTCAGTATTTGTAGTAGTTTTGATGAGAAATATCTTCTATTTCACCTTCTGTTATAGTTAAGAGATAGATAATTTCCTTATTTCTTCCCCTGTAGGCATTCAGAGTATTTTCACAGCACATTTTATTATCTGTTGCATTATTTGTTCAAGATCCTATAGCCAGTATCATACAATCTGCATGTTTAGAAATCAACAATGATACATATGTATTGTAAATGTTGCTCTGAACATATCGACTGCTCATTTGTCCCAAATGTTTTATTTTACTCCTATGTACTTTCTGAACTTGTTAAGCAAAGTTCTGTTATGCATAAATAATTTATGAAAATAACATCCCTTCCTCTCTCTCATGTACCATACCAACCAGTAATAAAATTATTGCAGAGCACGTATGAAAAGGCTCTAACTGAAATTGTACAACTTTTTCTACTGTTGTAGTTAATTAAATTTATTGAAAATAAGTGAAAAACATTACATAATATTTGACAGGGCTATTTCCAAATTGAATAATAAGTGAACAATTCTACACTAAAGATAATAGCACATTTTTTAATTGATTATGAAATGTAATACACTGCTATGCTATGCACTGCATTCTTAATTTAGCCATTTTAAAAAAATTGTGTACAAATATGCAATACATCATCTGCAATGAGTGATAAATTATGGAAATAATAAATGTTTACTTTAAACACAGTGACAATTGAACAGATGAACATAGAATTATGGAACTTACTGTAAAAGTAAGTTATTGGCGTACTTTAAGCTAAGGAAGTTGATGTTTGTTCTTTATTTGTGAGCTTAATATAATTAGGTATGTTATTTTGAAATTAATGTATAGGGTCAATTTATGTTCCATGATGCAGTTGTTCTAAAAAAAATCAGCAGAAGTATATCATTAAGTAGCAAAGGAGATATTTCTAACATTCAGATAGGATTAAAGAAAAATGTAAAAATTATGGAAGGAAGGGTTAAAAGCACATAAAAAGACTAGTAATTTAATGGAAGTGAAAAATTATACAGCAAATCACTTTAATAAATGTCTACTGTAATGTGTAAATACGTGAATGACATAGCAAAGAGCAACACGCTTTCTGAAGTAAAAGTGACTTGTGTCATTTGCTGAGGGAATTTTTTATTTCCAAGGGCCAAATCTTGATAGTGAATGTAACATAATATGTAATGTGAGGAGGAGAATCAGCAAATAGATGACACTGTACAAAGGAACTTTATTTTAAAGAGTTTGCTTTGCAGAACATTGATTATACATTTATCTGTTAGCAACAGTTCCTCAAAATTTGTGAAAAATATAAGAATATAGACTTTTAATAGAAAGTTTTGACTGCAATAGCTAAATCAGATTATAAATGTTAAGAATAAGGTTATATTCTGGAGCTACAGAAAGAGAGAGAGAGAAGATACAAAAGGGAAGGGGAGTGTTAACTGTTAATGACTAGTAGCTATTTCTGAACCTGCATAAGTAAATGTAGCTATTTCTAAATCTGTGTAAGTAAACATGTACATTACCCAGTTCTTGAGTCAAAGAAAGCAGAAATAGGTTAATAGCAGAGACTTACCATTTAAACATCTTGCTTCAAACCAGACTCTTTAAAAATTCAATGTTGATCTTAAAAAATAGCAGTCGCACATTTTTTGTTGTTCATAAGTTAAATAAATAATGTAAATACAGTGTTTGTTCTTTCTAGATTTTGCTCTATGGCTGAAATGTATTTCAGATCCTTATGTTCAGTTACTTTTCATTAAAATTCTCATAATGAATAATTATCACCTTCCACATTCACATTCTCACAAATGCTGAATAAAATGAATTGGTATCTGTTCTTATCATAGTGTATAATGAAATTTAAAAAGGTGAATTAATTTTTATAAAACTTGTAACTATTCTTAGAAAAAGAAAAATGTCAATATATTCTGTGTATATAACATTTATACAACCTGTCTTAGAGCATAGCAGGCTCATTATGCAATGAGACAATTGGTTTTATTTCTTCCTTTTACCTTGTGCTGAGTGAAACTTAAAATTTTGAGAATGAAAGTATCCATTGTCAAATAAATATTAGCACCTAATCTCATAATCACATCTTATTCAGGAAATCTTGGTTAAAGTGAATTATAAAATTCCATAAAATATTTGTTATGGATAGACAGTGTTCCACATTACAAATATCATGTGCAGCATGGAGTATCAAGTATGTTTGTCTCTGCCTTCTTATCAGCCATGGTGATCATATCAGTTTGATATCTGCAATATTTAATTTTGAATTGTAACTCACACTTTGTAGGATTTTAATGAAATATCTCTGCTGGAAAATGTTGTCATTGCTATTAGTGCATTATGTATCTTTTTGGTCAGCAGGGGTCATTACACATGCTGTAGGTATAGTTCTTGAAGGTTAGAAATAATTTCATTTAAAATCTTGTATCTTGTGTACCTAGTCCAATCATAAGTTCTGTTACAAAGTTTTTTTTAATAATAAAAACATACTTTACTGTTTTTTTAATTTGATTAGAAAAGTGGTATCCACATGTATTTATTCTGTGCTAAATGCACATATCATTTTTCAAAATGATTCCCTTTTGCTCTGAAACAGGTCCTAGGTCTATAGGGCCATTCATCAAAAGCAGCATGTACGGGCACAATGATAGTAGTTTCATATATTCTGGCCAATATGTTTAACCCCTTTTGGCAGAAATGCAGCTTTGTGACACCATCCCAGCTTACTCTGCACCAAACCTTCACTGAGGTGGGATGGTGGTCCCTCTGGGTCTTTGGAACTCTCTGACAGGCTTCTTCAGAAATCCTGGCATACATTCTGTCATTCTGGCAGTTGTAGCTCTCTTCAGTTGAAAATCTTTTCATCTGTAAAATAAATTTACTTTTGGAAGGGGGTTCCAGTTGTTAGTGTAATACTCAAGTAGGTCGTTTAAGAACTTTCGAAAAATAAGACATTTTTTAAAAAAAATTTTGTTGGAACTCAAACAGTGAAGCTTGTTAAATGTAAATTCTATCTAATCTGTCATCTAACACACTCTTATGCTTCACTTACTTTTAAATATGGTGGGACTGGTTTTGGAGAGGATGTCTTTTCAAAATTGGTCCCACCATATGTAAAAGTAAGTGAAGCATAAGAGAGTGTTAGACGACAGATTAGATAGAATTTACACTCAAGTAGGTGTTTGTATTTTAGTTCTCTCTACTGCTTAAGTGTTGGAGTTAAGAAATGTCAGTACCCTAATGATAAGTCTTCACCCAAAGTCTTGTCTGAGTAATCTAGACATTTGATCTCCTAAAAATGTTCATCTTTTGAGCCATCAATTTTTGCTTTCTCATTGGATTTCTCCTAATGTAAGCCACTGCTGCTTTTGCACTTTCCTGGTCTTCACAGAGTGCAGAATGCCCCAATCTTGGTCTGTCAGCAATTGTACCAGCTTCATTTAAGTGCTCTATGGTGCTATACACAAATGTCCTGCTGATTTTCAGCTTCTTAAGAGTTTGAAAAAAAATCTCAGGAACCAATTTTCCAACCCTATGGAGAACTATCAGAGCAACATGGTTTTCATAGTCTCCCAAATCCATGACTTAACCTTTAATTAGCCTGTTCACTTAGCTGCAGTTGAAGTTAGTTAAGAGTTTAGCAGCAAGGACATTATGTGATATTCTGAATATCTGGTACAGTGCCTATCAAAAGTTTGTAACAGGACTTATGGCTAGACTGTATATCTTGAAATGTAGAGCAATGTGCATCCATTGATATGACCAAGGGTTTAAATAATAGGAAGAAATATTTCTGCAATGCTAGATAACAGAGTTAATGTAATTTTTCTTATGTTGGTAGAAGAAAGCTTTCTATAACAGTTAGTAGTTATGAATTTTATATTTGCTGCTTCTTATACATGTTCAAATTGACAGAATAATAAAAATATTGTTACAAATCCATTGTGCAATACATTGAAAGCACTTGAGAAGTATAAATTTTTATTTCATAACTGAGCAGATGCCATTTTATTCAAAATAAATGCTGACAGAAATATTCTACATAAGAAACATAATTTTACACCTCATTAAACAAATTCTTGCTGTGTTTGCAACCTTCCTTGAACACACTCTATTTAAAACTCTTATTACTAACATTAGATATTTAATAAAGGAAGCATGTGTGTTATAAGTTTATGCCTGGTTTTTTTTATAAACAATTAAAATACACTCAATATCTACTCTTCATTTATGAATGACATTCTTATTTCATGGTTTAATCACTAACAAATTCATTTATTAGGCTTAACACTAAAAAATATAAGGAACATTAACAGTAGTGCTATAAATGGATGTGCTTATTCCTTTGTGAGGGTGCTTGTATAAAATTAATAAATTGCTATTTGTGCAATAAATTACTTTTTGCATTGCATTTTGATCATGGATAAAGCTGTGTTTTCCTTTTAACAATTAGCATCCTATGTTGATTACTTATGTGTTACAAAGCACATGCATATAATGCATTTATATATTTATTTATATTGTATGCATATGTGTAAGCATTTCAAACTTAGAAAAGACTCTGTGTTTCAGGGGGACACAAGATCAAGACATACCAGCACATCAGAATCTTCTGGACTACACCATAAGTGTGATGAAATTCAACGTACTGTAACAGGGGGGACAATGATGGGTGCAGTGGAAGCTGCATTAACAACAGCACAGATTCTAGCTACTGCTGCTCTGCAAGCAGAATCAGAAGGAAAAGATCCTGAGGAAGATGATAGGTTGTCTGTGTTTCTGGACACATTGCCTGCTGAAGGTCCCAAAGATGATAATGAAGATAGTTCAAGACCTAGCACACCCATTAGCTCTTCTAGTGAAGGTGATGGAGATGCCTCAACAAAGATAAGGGAAATGACCAACAATGGGAAGAAAACTCACTGGAAAAGCCAAAGTATAGGTGAAGTAGTCGACGTTCGGCAGTCAGGAGCAGAGGATGAAAATTTGGAAAATGTAAACTTCAGTCAAAGCAGAGAACTGTGGCAACGTCGAGCAGCTTCACAAACACAATTAGAGTCCTCTAAACCAACAGTTAAGAGTTTCCGAACTCATCAGGAATTCTGGGAGATGCGCCAGAAGCATACACCAGACCTAGTCATGGATCTTCCAGTACTAGGGTCCTCCAGTCCTAAGGATGTTGGAGGAGGAAAAAAGTCTCTCTCCACAGTTTCTTTGTCATCCTTATCCTCATCATCATCTTCAGGAGAGGATGAAGGCTCCTCTACAGAAATTGTTGCTAGCCCTTCAGGTCCTGAGAGTCCAGATATGACAACTGCAGCAGAACGCTTTGCTAAACAGAATCAGTGTACACTAAAAAAAAACACCAAGGCTTCACATGGGTCCTCAATTGATGCACAAACACAAACTGTGAAGGCTGCTACAAAACGATCCAAGTTTGCAGCCTCTTCAGGTCCAAATGTTACGGAAATGATCACTAACAACGACATGCAGAATCCTTCCGATGTAGCAAATATTAAACTCACTGACAACGATAATTTGAAACCATCCACAGAAGTCATCAAGTCAAATACTCAGAGCCAGTCCACAGATTCTGAGTTGGTACCAATTCGAAGTCCTGGACCCCAAAGGATAGGCAAAGCTGGTGGAAAATTTGGCTCTCAGTCCTTGCCTCTGCAGGTGGGTGCTGTGTCTTCATTTAAGCCTCAAGTAAAAGTGAAACCTCAGATATTACGTAAACCTGTGCTGCCTGTACCCCAGTCACATCATGTAACACAACCATCACCTGAACTGGCTCGCAAGGACAAACCCCAGGAACAAATTAACTAAAATTTTGTTCCCACTTTCAACATTCAATTATGTTATAAGACTGATTTTGTTTAATGCTATTGGGAAGTGTCTTTTAGAGAACCTTGGATATGAATCTCTAAGGGCTGTGTGGGACTGTACATGGTCAAACAGGATTTTTATATAAGCTATATAATATCCCATTTCTGGACAATGTTCCTTTCCATGCACAAAAACTTGCTACATGTTGTACAAGTGTTTTTTGTGATATAACATTTTTATATTGATAGGCCTATTGTATCTTCAGTCACTGTTGTGTGTTAACTTTCATAAGTCAAGTGTCATGAGCAACTTCTATGTAATCTGTATTTTCATTTGTTCTTATAAATTATTTGCGAGGTCAATGTTAAGGTACCTATAAGAATATCATATGTTCTGTCGTAATATTATTAGTGTTTTCATAAGCTTTCTTTTTCATAAAGCAAGATTTTTGTTGTCTTTTCAATTTCTTTGCAGTTATCTCAGTCATAATCATTTGCATTGTATAGCTAGTGCTATAGGTTATTGTGCATTTTATAAAATATTTCTTCATAGAAACAAATTCTTCACCCATTCATATAACCAGAGTATTACTGTTCTCTTCCTTCCTTCCTTCCTTCCTTCCTTCCTTCCTTCCTTCCTTCCTTCCTTCCTTCCTTCCTTCCTTCCTTCCTCCTCCTTCTCAATCTTTTTTTTTCCTTCCTCCCCCTTTTTCTCTTAGTAGTACACTGTAATATGTTTATGTATACAAAGGATATGCACATGCATTTCTTTCTCTTATAGCCTTAACATTTTATCTAAATGACATTGTATATTGTTGGAATTCCAAAAATTTTCACCTTTAAGAAAACTTACTTAATTCATAAGACTCCATTTCATAGCTACCAAATTTTTATTGTTATTAATTTTTATTATTGTCTCATTATTTGTTGTATTAAATGGTAGACTATAACAACACATCCCCAAGGAAAAACATCATGTTAACTAGATGATAATGCAAGGGAAAAAAGAAATCTGAATGCCTGTTGTAAATAAGTAAATAAATAAAAAATTTAAATTTGGCTTAATATAATAGTAATTGCTATAATTTTTAGATCTTAATCCATCAAATTCAATTGAAAATATAAATTAATCATCCTATAGTATTCTGTTTTTAGCTTGTGATAAATTATCCAGAAGTATGATAGGTAGCATACCATTATTTTTTTATTATATTCCATCCTTAGAATATATTGTGGGAAAGTGGTTTCGACATTATTTAATTAAAAGAAAGGAAAATACACTCTGCTAAAGTCTGAACTAATAATTTATAAAGCAGTCACAGTAAAGAAAATGCAGAATACAAATTGTAATTCTTAATGTTTAAAGGAACTACATATATCTAAAAGAAATATTTAATTTCACCTCATTTGACCACCATCTGTAAAACTTGGAATGTTATAAACAAGAAAGAGCATTTTGAAATTATAATAGGAGAGTATTAACAGTTTTCTAACAACATACTTGCTTGTTCTTCATAAACATGATTTTAAGTATTTCCTTGTAAGTGAAATATCTCATTATGATCTTTCACTCCCAATGCAGTGTACACTTTCTGTGCTGTCTCACTCCCTCTTTGTGCTCCTAGAGCATTGCAGCGTAGCATTTATTCGTAATTTACATATAAAATATGTTGTATAAAATGGAAAAGAAAGGGGGGGGGGGAAAGACAAAATATATTAGTTAACCCCAATTTTATAAACTTAAATATAAAACATAATTTATCCAAATGTTTTATTTAATGTTTTTTATACTTAAAAATAATGCTAGTTCTATAACATACCATTCAAATCTAAATATGTGTACTGCTCCAATTTTAATAATTCTTAATTTTTTTTCTTTAAGTGTAACATTACTAATTACTTGTACAGTTGGATATTATATTAACATTTTTCATAAAGTTATCTTAACTGTTTTAAATCTCACAGTTTGAGATTTGGTTGGTTGTCTTTTAACTGTTTTCATTATGAGGATTTCTGTGGAGTAAGTGCATTAAATGTATTGTACACTGTTGTACATATTTTAAAGCTGTTATATTGGAATTTCATGCATTTTTAATTCATAATGTGACATGCAGCTGGTTGTCAGTAAGGTTTTCATAGTTTCAAAAATAGAATTGTTAACTAGTTCTGCAACCACTTCTATCCATTTAGTTAAAACTGCCTTTCTCAGCCCATAAAATATTTCTATAAAATGCATAAGTGGGCTCATTTGTGGTATTAAATTGTAAATACTCTTGAAAATTGCTTTATATTTGAAGTAATGTAGATTTGCACATTTTCACATTTCTCCTTAAGCTTCTTTCTGGAATTAACTGTGTCATGGTAGCTTTTGCTAGATTAAAACTTCTGTAACTTTCATATTTGATTATTAGTTACACAACTTGATCACTGCATTCTTGGCAGTTCTGCTGTGAAACCAGTTGTTCAAAACTGTTTTATATATTTACATCAAGCATATCAGTAAGCATCTACAATACATATATAGCAGCCAGTAAAGCAGCTTGCCTATGGAAATGTTTTATATTTTACATTGTAGACTTGCGATATTTATGGAAAAGGGTTGTGCTCCATTTGCTCCAGAATGACAAATTATTTTAATGTAACAGTCTCATGCAGGCTAATCTCCTAACAGTGTTCTCTAGTGAGTTTCTTCTTATTCATTGTGGAATACAGAGATACATGCTTGCCAATAAGCTTTTTAATGTTTGATGAGTTTTTTTAACTTTTAGCATCCTAGATGAACAATCAGTTCAGAATGATGAATGAAATAAATTAATGATAAAACAAATGAGTCTGGATTTTTTCAGCATTCAAAGTTTTTAGACATTTATCTTTTCAGAAACCCCTGTCAAAAAAAAAGGACCCAAGATTAATTCTAAAGAAGAATCAAAAGTTCGGATCTTGAGATGATAAATCGGATATTCAATAATAAGCCACAGCACTAAACTGATTGGGAAGTGAAAAATATACCAATTTTTCAATAGTACAGAGCTCTGAGGTGATAATGTTATCAAAAGAGCATAATTCCAATATATTGCATGTTCAATATTCATCTACAGCATAACTGGATAGAATCTGCACGTTTAATACGGATGCAGACATGGTGCCTAGATCTTATGTATAAATTGCACACAAAAACACACATTTCATTTGCTATGCAGTTGCAGCAATCTTTTGACAAACTAATATGTAATCGGCAAAGAGGACAATAACATCAGTTAAAAAAAATATCTTAATTTTCTTTAAAATTTATATCAGTCATTCTTTTTTTCTGATAAACATTAAAGACATATGGATTTTATTAGCACATGGAAACTACTTTGCTTTCTCAAGAATTACAATAGTAGGAACGTACATCTATATAATGAATTTCTTATTCTTCAAATGGATTTTATTTGTCTATTTATTGCACTTCTTCCTATATTTTCTTTATGTAGCAGCAAAATTTTGAATACCTTGGGTAGAGTATAGAAGCTGCTTTGGAGATGGTTATTCCAAAAATTAAAACTAAATAAATTATTTTTCAGCAAGTAAATTTGCAGATAAGAAAATAAATCAAAAAAGTCTTGCAATTTTAATCATTTGGTTGCCTTCAAGCACTTTGAGCAAGGAAATAAAATTTCAAATTTAACCTTTTTCTACCAATAAATGATAAGGTGACAGGTTTTTTAAAAACACATAGTATTTCTTGCTGAACAGCATGAAGACTGGAAGAAATAAATTTTTCCAGGGTTGTGTACTGAAGATAAAACCATATTTTTCAAGCATCTCTGCATTAGTTTTGAATCTATAAGTTTACATTAGAAGTTGTTAATGACACTGCATGGGAATCTGTATTAAAAGTATTGGTTCAATTTGAGAGATATGATAAGTACAGGGATAAACTGTTTTAACAGTACATTGTTACTAAGAGAAATCATAGATTGTTATGAATGTAAAATAGTGGATGTGTGTCACCTTGGTCAAATCAATATGTGTATACAGTGTACATTGTTATATGTACTGTTATGGGTCCATATACAAGCCATTGCAATTACTTAAAAAAGTATATATTTGTGTGAGCCAAAGAGTAAGAAAATTGTATAGCATGCTGATTGAAAAAGAAAGAATGTGCTCTCATATTATATATTTGATCCATTTCCAATAAAATTTATTGATAAATAGCTATGGAAGTTGAATTAGTGGATGAAGGGGAAGAAAAATGTGTATATGTTAACATTTAATGGTATTGTGTGGCCAACCATAAGAAATGACATACAGTCAACATGCAATAAGTGTGTTTTGTATATCGGATATACTGTAAAAGTGATTATGTATTACAGGTAACTATTTGCAATTTTCTTTTGTGATAACCTAAAATCAAAGTTAACCTAAATGCTGAAAGGAGGAGAAAATGTGAGGAAGTTTAGAAAAGTCAGATGCCATTATGCATGTCAGGTCAAAAAGCAGATCTAACATGAAAAATAAATACTTCTTTAAGTATGGATTGTTAGTATTTGGTATTAATGCATTGCATTAGTTTACATAGCTTTTATGTCTTATGAAAAGATATATACTGTTTTATACAGGGTGAGCAATTTGGTAAGTTACTATCACATAGTACTGGTATGCAGTCAGATGTGATGAATGTGATTGTTGTGTGATTTACACCAACTAAACTGTTCATTCTTGATTAAGATTCTTAAACTGAGCAATAATTTTTCTGAAATGGAAAAAGTCTATCAACTCCTTAATTTCCTTTTTATATGCATGAAAATTCATCTGAAGAAATTTGTTTTTGAGTTTTAATTTTTATGTCTAGAATTATAAATACAGTAAAAATTAGGCCACATAAGCACACTCTAAATATTGTAGGGTTACACAATTTAGGGCATTATCACTCTCCCCTTTGTTTGAGCTTTTATGAGGTCTGTCTGTTGAAGAGATTGTTTGAAAAATAATATGTATGCTTTTGAAGCCCTTTTTCCATAAGTTTCTCATATGTTGTATGATAAGTAATATTAAAAGTTAAATTTCAGCTTAGATCCATTTTGGGAGGCTGTTGGAAAAACAAATCTCTGGTTAATTAGGCTTCTATTGATTTAAAGTATGTACATATGCCTTGAATTTACTCATCAGAAAAATGTACATTCTGGAAGTGATGGAAACACAATTCAGCCAGCCACTTAAATGCACTTGAGTTAGTAAAAGACTACAGAAATACATACATTTGGAAAACCAGAAACAGAGTTGGTTAAGTTGTGCCAAATGCAATTGTTAGGAAGAAATGGAACATCTCATGATTATTTGTGCATTTTTTTTAAAATTCTAATTGTAACAGAAAAGAAAATGTACATTTATATGCAGTACTGCATAGTATTAATTTTTCCCTAGACTTATTAATAGTAATTCTGTAGAGCAGGGTTCATTGCACCATTTTTGTATAATTTTTAGTTATGCTATGAATAACTTAGTATATATTATATTGATTTTCTTCTTCGGTTATTTTTTGCTAAAAAGAAGAATATAAAATTTTAGCATTTTTAACATTTAATAGATGTTAATAAATATATTTGGCAGTAAGTAGCATTACATATTTACTTAAGCAAAGACTAACATTGCATTATTTGTTCTTCTGTATTAAAATAGCGTTGGGCAAAGTTTATGACTGAAAATGCGTAATTTATTTAAATTATGACTGATTATACTAGTGAAGGAAAAAAGATCATGATTCCATAAGGGAAATTATATCTGTAAATAAAATAGTTAGGAAAATTTTATTAAAAATTAAATAACCTTGTATTATATTTACGATAGAGCTATTTTTAGAGATAAGTATTACAGAAAAATTAAAGCACACTGACCCACTAAAACAAATAAAAATAATATAAAATATTAATTTTTCAATGCTGATTTTCAATAAATGTCCCATGTCTTGCTAATTTGTATAAAAGTTTGAATAGCCCAATAATAACAACTTCTTCAGGCATAAATTATATTTTCCTTCCTAGATATCTTCAAGCTCCACTTTCTGATTTTTAATAAAAATCCCTTGCTTGCTAATTTGTATAAGAGTTTGAATAGCTCAATAATAACATTCCATTCAGGAATAAATTATCTTTTTCTTCCTAAATATCGTCAAGCCCTACATATGCTTAATACTGATGAATAGCAGCAAAGTGCTTATTTCTGGAAAAATATATTTTCATAAATTTACTTGAAATAATTATAATTTTAGCTGTTTCTTGTTAACCTCAGCTGCTGAGCAGTTAAGATCTTCTGAATGTATGATCTAAAGAGTAATTTCTCAGAGAAAATACATAACCTTCAGAAGAACTAGTTGCTTTTTTCCCTTTGATATTTTCATTCCACATTCCAATTTTCTTTGAATGTGTTGGCTGAAACAAGAAAGCCTCTACTTTTATATGATTTTCTTACAATAAAAAATTCATTCTTATCTTCAATACATTTTTACCAAAATATTCTTTCTCAAGCCATGGCTGCTCTTTGAAGAGTATATATGTATTATTTTCTGAAACTGGGTTTTAATTTTTCAGCAGTGCTTTCAAAAATTTTATAAAGGAGTTTCAAAATTGGAGGAAAATTCATTCTTTTAAAATAATATGACTTTATATTCCCAAAAAACAATCTGTGTAGTAGATACATTTTCTTTAGTTTTTTTCTTTTTAATAATAAAAATGCAGCATTTACTTCTTATTATTATATAAATACAGTGTTTTTGATATAAATAACATTACTCTTCGTTCAGATGAATTTATATGTGAAGGTTGTGCCTTCTTTTGGTTTAGTTTCTATCCGGTTATTTCAGAAACAAATAATTTTATTAACCATTTGCTGATAACTTTTCTGGACTGCATTTCCACCTACATGAATTGCCAAGGTTGCTAAGGCATGAACTCATGAATGGGAGGTCTGTAGTTCCAATCAGAATGATCCTCCCATTCTCCCTTACTGAGTTTTCTCTAATCATTGATGGCATTTAAAAATAGTTGCATTCCCAGTGTTACAGATGTACTAAAAGTTCTGTCAGGGTATTTAAACCCCATTGCTGGTTATTTTTTTTTAAGTTTTTTGATCATGCTCATTTATTAAGTATTTTATTTTATAATACTACATAAGGCAATCCTTCATCCTTCAAAATTTCTCATTAACAACAAATCTCTTAGAGCTCTTTCTTTAAGATTTTAATCCAATCTGTACAAGGCATTGTTTAAGAGTGCATTACTTTACATGCCTGACAAGAGAGCCTTTTGCAATGCATCTTAGATCAAATGAATCCATAGAGAAACCAAAGGTAATGCTTCTTGAACTGCTTGTTTTCATTTTATTTAATATAGTTGTCTGTAGTATTTTATGGCAATCTGCAGCTTTTCTGGGAAATGGTAACATTTAATGTGGCTAGCTTATTACTCTTTTATTAATGCTTCTGCTGTCTACAGTGGTTCGAGTTTCAATAATGACAACTATTTGTTTACCACAGATACATGCATGTTTTTAAGTTTTATTGTACCTTGATGTAGTAACTGCACTCTGTAAAACTCATTGTCAATGATAAGAAAGTCATAGGATGCCATTGGCAGCACCTTTTCTGTTTATTGCTCCAGGAAGAATCCCTGGAACAGCTTTGAAGCGAATACCGTGAATTCCTTCATTTTAGGAATCAAGCAAGTCACAGGGGCTTGAATCAGGAAAATAATGTGGATGGTAGAGCACTTGCAAGTCCCATTTAATAAAAAAAAAGCAGCCACACCTTGTACAGCATGCAAAATGATGGCTGGTTTATGTTTCCATTCTTTCTCTAAGCTGATCACAGTTTGTGTTCCAAAATGAACAGTAATATTGCATATTGGCAGTTTTCCATTAGGGTATGGCATGCATCAGGATAACTCATCACAATCCCAAGAATGATCATAACTATCTCATTGTAGGGGTTCAGACAAATTGTTAATTTTGATGGTAGCTCTTAATAATGCGACCTGTTTAATTGACATTTCATTTTTGGCAGGTGCAATCTAGCCCATGTATCATCCACCACAATGATGGGACATAAGAAAGCCTCTTCTTGGCACTTAGTGCTCCAAGTAGAAGCAAGTAATATCATATTACCATTTTTTGCATTTTTGTTGAAGCATGCAAAAACTATTGTGATGCAGTTTTCATATTGTTTGTCATTCTTTCACAATGTGAAGAGCAATAGCATGCAATAATTCTATCTATAGAGCTAACTCATGCATTTTATGGTGCTAGGCTTTCTCCAATAATGTGGAACCAGCATTAATTTCTTCACATGCACAAGGAATATCACATTTTTTGGCATTCCTTATTGAAGGCTATTACCAATCTTGCTACTGTTCTAAGTTAATGTAGATTCCTGCAAGCCTCTTGGAGTTCTTGATGACATTGTCATGATGTTTAGCATATTCTGCCTTTATTAGTTCAACTACTGCCTCTCAAAAATATTGTGATTATTGCATTAGAACATCAACTTAACAATAGCCTCTGTTCATCTCAACTGCACTGATGCAAGTAACCAATATGTGGCATAAGCAGCATTATCTGATTCCATTTCATGCCAACTCAAAAGCAGTATTGGCGGTATTAAAAATCTAGTCTGTGTATTTTTTATATAATTCACTACCAACAATTTGTAGGAAACCATATACCAGTTTTATGTTTTACATTAAATTGAATGTCATCATCACTTTTGTCAGTAATTAGGTGATAAATCAGTATTCAGTATAAATACCATGAGATCGGTTTATTTTCCCCTGGAGTGTTTTGTCTGATTTTATAAAATTTAATAAACATGCTTATACAAAGGAATTGTTTTCAATAAAACTTCTTTTAATGTTCTAAGCAGAAATCACAATGCAGTCCATAATCATTCATTTGTTCATGCCTTCCCTTTAAAAACAAATTGTTTTTGGAATGATGTAATGCTTAATGTATTACTTTCATGTCTTCAAGCACAGGTTAAGGTTTATATCCTAAATAGAATAATATATTTGAATTATATATTCTCGCTATTATTTCTTAAGCTCCCCTCCTCTCCAAAGAACACTTTCACTATATCAGAGCATATTTGTGGAGCTTGGACATCAAACAGAAATATTTAATTTTTTACATTTGGTTGTTGAAGTTAGATACTAAGAGATCATGAGTTCTTAATTCTTTGGCATTTGCAGAAGGTCTACTTCTGTTAATATTGCTCTTTGTAATGAAGCAGATAACAAAAGAGTTTTCATGACATGTGTATGTTTTTCTACATTACTACAGGAAATATTACATAAGTATATGTATTTTTAAATTAACAGACTGCATTATTGAAGATAGTAAAAGTTCTGTGGAAAATAAGTAGCACAAACTCCTCTCATATTTCTCACCCATATTTTGTTTTGAAACTGTTTGCAGTTTTTCTATGCAAAAGATAGTTGTGTTCTCTTAGTCCTTTATGCAAAAGGGAATTATTAAAAACTGCAAAAATATTCATTATCTCTGTATCTGTTCTACCTTTTTTGCTTTGGATCAACAATTCTAAAACTTTTGTTAATAAGTGTTCTACACTAAAATAGTACTCTAAAGCTTGGATTATGACTTCATAACTTTATTATGTTGGTGGTAATTTATAAAATACTAAATAAATATATTATGAGAACAACAATCAAAATTTGTGAAAATAAATTCTTTAAAGGACAGTATTCCTAATTTGCATTCCTAATGGTGCCAACACTCAACTATGCTAAGGAAAATATAACATTTCTCTTCTTTTTTTCCCCCTCAAACCCATCAAGTAAGGAAATTCACTTCCATTGTACAATAAAATATAATATGGCATGCCTTACATTTTAAGAAAGGAACCTATCAATGTTGAAAGAATGGTCCATTGTAGTCAATCAAGTATACCACTTCTTGTACATGCTATTTGTGTATTTAGATAAAGGACTGGACGATATATGTAGCTTTACATGTTGGAAACATAGTTTTGTATGAAAAACTGATGATTCAGTATAATGCTAAAATCTGCTATGCTAATGCTCTGAAGTTTTCCTTGAAACCACATAGTCATTTGCAGTTTAAAATTCCTGAGAACAGCATAACCAAGCCAGTAATTTGCTTATTTTTTTTAACATAATGTTGGTGTACACATAATCATGTATTTTATATTATTACCTCATGATACAAATTGAAAATGGAGAAGAAATACCTTAGGGGCAAATAACACCAAAGTTGACAATTTATTGGATAGACTGGATACTTTTTGAGACTGAGGAAAAAGTTAAGTAGTGTTTTATGAAAAATGTGATCTCCTTGTAGGGTCAAGGATATTGCTTCCAGTTTTTCAGTATTATTGAGTGCAGATATTATGCTTCAATCATTAATACACACATTAAAAAGAGTTTTTTTTATTAAGAAAGAGCATGTTTTATTCTTGCTGTAACTTAACAGCTGTTGCTCGAACATTTTTACTCATATAATGTACTTTAGTTTTACACTATCATTATAATGAAGTATACTGTATTTGTACACAGCCTGCAGTTGTAAGTCATTACAGTGTCTAAATAAATTTATGAAAATTTATATTGATTTAAGCATTTCTTAAATACCTTTAGAAAAATTTAACATCATGTTGTGAACATAGTTTGCTATGTAATTAACTAATTAATGTTGCTGAGGTTTTATCAGGTTTTGTTTTTATAAATGGAGAATGTTATGCATTGCAGGTTTTGTTTTAATCTTGTTTACTTTCGACAAATATTTAATTATTCAATTATGTAAATATTTGCTGTCAAGATAATTTAGATCATGCAGCTCTGACAACCTCACTGAAACTTTCTGCGGTCTATCCTAATGTTTGTTAGATAAGTATCAACATTCTGTCAAATGCAAATGAACCTAATCCCTCTGTTTGAAACAAATGAAATTAAAGTCATAATTTCTTCTTTCCTGTCCTTGAATTAATTTTTCCTCCTCCAAGAAGTCAAAATTGAATTACTATGTGTGCGTTAATGTGCTAAAGATCTGTCTAATTATCTACCATATCTAGAAACTTCATTAAACAAATTTAATATTTAAGTAATTCAGTGAATATCATCATATTTCAGTTCACAGTGCTCCTGTCAGCCAGTGCAATTATTAACTGATATCACAGAAATTGTTTGTAATATGCATGCTTATCAAGACATATCTTCTAACTTATTAGAACCATTGAATTCAAGTGATGCACAAATAAATCTGTTTTACATTAATATCGATTTGTTTATAACTTTATGCTATTGTTGATAAAATCAGTATTTTTCTATACATTTTGATATATTCAAGTTATCACTTTTATTGTCCTCATTTTAAACAGTAAACACCAAATTTAGGACTTAAATTATAAGGGGAAATACAATTGCATACATAATTGTTTCTCAAAGTATTGCCTGTGAACCACATTTGTGATATCTGTTCTTATAGTCCTGTATAATCTAGACAGAACTTATATTTAATAAAATAGCTCATTATTCTGAGAAAGATGAGGAAACAATGAAATTCAAATGAATTGTGGAACTGTACATTTGAGTACAATAAAGAAATGACTTCCTCTGCAAAACTTTCAATATAACAACTGAGAAGCTTGTTCAGCTCAGCTAAGGACCCCAGGGACCCACTCACTTCAACCAACATGTACCAGATTCTCTGCTCCTATGGTACTGTGTGCCAGATTATTCAGTGGAGCTTCAACAGCAGGCTCACAGAGCATAGGGGATGCCAGGTGCTGCCACCTGGGCCAAGCTAAAAGGTCCACAGTCTCAGAATATGCACTGTGGGCAAAGAGGGAACATATCATCCAGAACAAAGACAAGTCTCCTGTCGTCTACCTCAAACTACCATGCTAGACTACAAGGCAAGGCAATATACATTTTCAAACACCCTAATAACTTCAAAAAGAAGGAGGAAGCTATCAAACTGAACAAAATTTGGCATCACAGTCACATTTGACAGGCTGGTTATTGGCCAATCTCTGTGAATCTTCTGCATTCCTACCATTGTATTAGGCTTCACTGTATTGTTGTTTGAAATTTAGGATTAATTTATTGGAATTTAGAATGGGTGATGAGGGGAGATGGTACAGGGACTCCTACTGAACTATTAGTAAGCAATATTTTTGGGGGTGGCCACCCAAACTTGATGATCTGGTGTTAACCGTTGAAAGAGTGTTATTTAATACTATCTAAGGTATCCTCAGGCCAGGCTTGGTACCTTATATTTACCTAAATTGGTGATAAGAGCACTCTCGTGATGAGGTAACTGGTCATAAAATGGATAGGAAAGCTGTGGTATACAGAATAGATGGCCCTCTGCCCTCTATCTACTTGAAGATGCAACCAACTGCCATACCCCCCACCCCCATAATTCAATGCATAAAGCTTTGAATAGGTGTAACTTGAGGTGAACAGGCATCATTGTGGAACTAAGCACTGGCAGCAGTTGTGCAATTGTTCCTTGCACCTTGTGTGCCACACCCTTGATGGTTTACCAAAATTTAGACCTTTGTCTAGCTGAACACCCAGATATGGTAGGAACTTTCCCATTCTATTTCTTGGTGCCTGTATGTGAATGTGAGGCAGTTTGAGGGAATATGGCGCTTGCTAAATATGATGGCATTGCTTTTTGCCGGGTTGATGGACATTCGCTATTGTGTGCACCACCTTTTAATTATGTAGGTATAGGTTCTCTGTATAGAATTGATTGCTATGACTACGTGTCTGTTGATGTGAAATAATAAGACGTCAGTATATTGTGCTAATTAGAGGTTATGTACCTGTGAAAAGGCTTATGTATATGTTGAACAGAATGGGTGATGGTATAGAGCCTTCAGGGACACCACCTCTTAGTGTAGGTTTCCCACTATCTCACCTTGATGGATTGGTGTTTGAAGAATGGGTGTATCAGATGTATATATGATTTTGTTATTCCAAGGGAAATAAATTTCTTTAGGATCCCAGCATGCCAGATCATGTAAAGGGCATTTTCTATGTCCAACAATACCGCCGGAGTGTATACCTTGTTCTGGAAATGCAGGGCTACTGCCTCCACCACCCTTAGTAGCTGCTGGACTGTAGAATACCCAGGACAAAAACCAAATTGATGTGGTGGGATGGCTTGAATATCCCCTAGTATAGGGGACAAGCAAGTTAATGTAATCCTTTCAAAGATATTTGAACGGTCGAGAGGAGACTGATGGATTGTAGTTTGATGGACACATCACATCTCTTCCTGGTTTCAAAATGCAAACCACCTGGCCTTCTCCACTCTTGTGGAAAGTGACCCAATGTAGCGCAAATGTTGAAAACTTTAAAGACAATGAGCACGGCTTTGAAGGGAAGGGTGTTGTCCCATCAGGTCCAGTAGCCTTGTTTGGTTTAAGTCTTCGGAATGCCCTGTGAATTTCTGAATTTGAGAATTAACCTTCACTCTGCATACGACGAAGGAACTGATATAGGCTTCGGCAAACATGACTTTAGAAAATTTCTCCTGAGGGTCATTTCTAGGCTAAAGAGATGTTCCAAGTAATCAGCAAGGGCATTTGCTTTGGCTTGGAGTTCATAAATCAGGCTTGTGGTGCCATGAATGGAGAAGGTACTCTTGTCACGTTGATCTCGGAGGCTTTTAGCAATCCTTCACACATCAATATCATTCAAGTTCAATCTTGCCATGGTATTCTCCCAGGCGATATGCTTGCGAAGATCAATACTGACCTTTGGATGTAATTGACTTAGTAAACTTAGATGATGCTGAGTGCAGTGTGGCTGATATAGTATAGTGCTGCCCAGGATCGTCAGATAGGGAGATCTAGGCCTAGGGGTAATACATCTCGGTGTGGTGTTGGGAACGTTCTGACAATAAGGCTATGTTACCAGTGTAACCATGATTGAAAACCATGAGACAGCTGTCACTAGGGATGGAATGTCTAGGGTTGGCAGGAATGAGACATTCATTAATGCTTTTGAAATGGATTTCTCCCGTGATGCCCGCGACATCGTAACTGGTAACCCTGATGTTGATCTCTACCAACACGGGATTACGGTCGGAATGTAATCGTTGAGTGAAGTGAAAGTAAGATGATGGAAAAATTACTTAATCATATAGTCTATGACAGAACGTTATCTTCTACCATATGGATGATGTGTTGGTTTACCTGGGACCCTGTACTCAAAACAGAGGGCCTTGGTCAGTGAAGTAAGGTGAATGTTTGGCATTGAAATCGCTAACCATGATGCAGTGATGTAGGGTTAGGACCGTTTGATCGTCGGTTACATCAGAATTTCTGGATGCAAGATGGTAAGCAGATACTATTAAAACCTCTATGCCTTCGATTTCAAGACATGCACCTGTGGTCTTTAAGGCTTGACGAGGTGGGATTGAAATTGGCAGATAGACCACTTTTCTTCTTAGGGGATTGGCATCCAATAGTGGAACACATCAAATAGGCGCAAACGCACAGACACCATCCGAACTAATCAAGAAGCAGTAGGGATGCCGCGAACCTTCATCTAAGTCAAATTACTCTGACCAATCGTGAGGGATAGGGGCAGTTCTGCCTCTGCTCCCTGTATATGACGACATCTTCAGCAAAGGATCAATACTACCTCTGTTTCGACACCTTGCACTTGCAGAAGATTGATTCGAAAGATGGCGCATGGCTCAAGCACTGAGAAGAGCTCTGCTATAATCACTTGAGAGCCAAAAAGGGTCCAGGAGTGACTCAAGCTTTTGGGGGAAGAGATTCGAAGGTCCCCTCTGCCAAATACTTGGGGGTTCTCCTGAAGCAGTCACTCACCTTTCACTCCCATGTGGAACACCAGGTGCAATGGGAACATGAAGCAGTCAAATATATATTTCCCATCTTCCGCAGGAACACTATACCCATGCCCTAAAGCTCCGCATATACCCAGCCATAGTCCCATATGGCTGCGTGGCCTGAAGAGCGTGGCTCAGTCCTCCACACTCAGGCTTCAACGCGTCCAAAATATATCCCTAAGGCCTGTGTTCAGAGTACGCAAACGATTTTCTACCCACATCCTACTTGAAACCACTGTCATCCCCTACATCACTGACCAAATTTGTACCAGAACCAGGTCTTTCTACGATGAATTAGAAACATCCATCCAAACCTGTTGGCCAGCTCCCAAGGGCGGCACGATAAATGGACGCTTGAAAGCAAGCGCTTATCATTCAGATTGCCAAGGTACGTCTTTAGCCCTCTTCACTAGCTCTAGGGCAACCAAGCCTGGTCCGATCCAGGTAATCCCAGTCAAACCCCGTTAACCTCAAAGTTGCCAAGAAACGCAATTCCCCATTCCTGCCCAACGAGCTTTGGTTCAGTCACTACGATACCGGAGCCCTAGTATAGGAGCCATTACCAAGGCTACAAGTGCCAATGCGAGTACACCCGTCAAGCAGAGGTTGACCGAAATAATATCCAATGCCCCTATAACAGTGATCGTGTTGATCCCTCAACCAACAGACCACCCTCCTTATAAACGGGTGCAGCAGTCGTGCACGGATGAGAGCTGTACACTCCTTACCTGATATCACCCTCTATAGCATAAATGCCTGAGTACGTTACTACCCAAACGAACCTGAAGGTATTGTAGCATTGCTATCCGACCAGGAACCGCCTGGTCGCCCGAACTAGCTTGGAGCCTCGAGCCAACGGATCAGCTGTAGCTGAACATTCACCGGGAAGACTACGATCTCGCTACTGAAGATGTTCACCGCAGACGTGAACGAAACGTTTGATCAGGAAGATTCCAGCAAACCACGGCTTCTTGGCCAGAAAATATCTTCTGTTTTAATTGTTCTGAACTGGTTAAAATAACCTTGTTTAGCATTATTATTACTGGCTAGGATTTGTCAGCAGCTTCCCTTTAATGTGATATTGCATTATTTAAAATTAATGAATAATTTATCATAGAAGATAAACGACAAACATATCTAAAGATTATTAAATACACGGAGGAAAGAGGACGGAAAAATAGAAAGATTGCAACATTAAAGAAAGATAGAGGGTAAAAAAGGGGGGGGGGAGAGAAAAGGTTTGTGCTGTTATAACTTGTCAGGTAGGTTTTACACAATCGGCTGCACCATGGAAAATTCTCACGGGAACGAGAAGAAAACGATATTCAGTTGATAATCCCGAATCAGTGGTCAGAACATGAGAATTTTCTGAATTTGAAGAAGATAATGGTGATTTCATCCACAGAGATATGGGCTGGCAATGGTCAGAAGGTGATTTGAGGTATTTTCTATCAATTTTTTAGAATAGTAAGGCGACTGGTTCTGAAGGCATTCATTTGGAAATGTTAAAATATAGAGGACTTAATATTAACCACGTGACTGACAAAAGTGTATAGGAAGACAATTGGGAGAGTGGTGAAATTAGGATATATCACTTCAATACACAAAAAAGGAGATAGAAAATATAGTAACACTATCAGGAATGCATGTATAATGAATGTCACAATGAAAATATTTACTAGAATAAAATATCGTTTAAAAGAACAATGTCCTAATTAAAATGAACAATGGGGTCTTACAGCCTGAAGATCCTGTATACATCACATCTTTATATTGCGACTATGTTTGGAAAAATCAAAAGAAGTAGAATTAGTTTTCATAGATTAGAATAAAGGCATATTAATATACTCATTATTATGGCAAACTTTAAAGGAAGAGTTAGTTAGCATAAACAATAACAATTTTAAGATCAGTACATTCAAGAAACAGACGTCAAAATGGAGTTGGAAACCATTTATACAGATAATTCTACAACAAAGGGTTTGTTACAAGGATGTTGAAAGAATGATCCATTGTGTCAATCAAGTGTAGATGCTACTTGTGTATTTAGATAAAAGAACGAAATACATTTATTCCTAAAATTTTCTGGTGGCCAAAAAACAATATGTGAATTTCTTGTTATCCCACCTCCTTCGTGCTGTTAAAGTTGCAATCTCTTTTAATTTCCTTCTCTGCTTAAATTACTTGATTTTCTTGTTCAACATTTTTATGCCATACCCATTGCTAGGTGCCGTTTGTATTGTATTTAAATAATTTTGGTTGTATTCAAACTTACGGAACATTTTGTATGAAAAACTGATGATTCGCCGCTACTGTTTCAAATGTCCACAGTATAATGCTAAAATCTGCTGTGTTAACGCTTAATTTCTGAAGACAGCAAGGTATAAGCTTTTCTCATATATATTAAGGATTTTTGTGCAATAAAGTAGTTTTCCTTCAACACAAAATAGTTTTTTTCCTTTACAAATTTCTGTTATCACCATCTTCACTGTTAATACTCATCCTGACACCCACCATCTATTGTTTCGGGGTTTTCTTCTTTTTCTTCTGTCTTCAATATTCCACTCCAATATCACCTTTGGAATTGTTTCTTTCCCTATCATTTTCATGTCTCCAAACCTTTTCAATATTTACTCTACAATTATTTCAGTAATATTCTTTTCAGTTTCCATAATTTATCTAATTTTTAATTTTCTTTACTCTTGATTTTCCTGCTGCTCTTTGCCAATGGTCCATTTCAATAGTTAGTCATGTATTTGCGCACCTGTAAATACATTATCCAAGATTGTGCTGCATGTAACACAACGTTTTGGACCAATGGTTTATAAATTAGTGCTTTTATTTTGTTTAAAAGCTTCTTACACCAGAATGTACATGCTCAGGTAAGGCTTATCATCCATTTGATCAGAATAATAACAGTATCCACACTCGCACAGACAACGGCATGGATGTAAGAACACCCCAAAATTTCACCCCAGGAGTGACTCAAAATCTCTAAACCGAAATCCCATACAGAAATCTGGGCTATCATGGGGGTGTTGTCGTTCGCGTCCGCCAACTGAAATTGTGGTGGTTTGGATTTAATTTGTGTTTGTGAATGTAAGAATTTCATCTTTAACTGATTACAACCCAACAACTAAATAACACGCGTTAGTAGCCAACTTGTACGATTAAAATACACCGCAAACTTAGCTATCCGTGCTCATTTTTACCTTTATAACATGAATGAATTCAACATTAGTTCTGAATTAAGTCCTGATATGACGAGTGTTTTGGCAGCCAGGAAGACCATCAATTTCTTCCGAGATGTCAAGACCATTTACTGACTCCCCTAGGAAGAAAAATCTTTCCCGATCACGCTAAGCTGTTAGAGAATCTTTATAAAATGCAACAAAAAGCACAGACGAGAGTCTTTCGCGCGAACGTTCTCTAATTTGGTAGGCAAAATTGTGGACTCAGATTTCATTCTGAGAGTGAGGCACCTCTACTGACCATTCATCTGGTTCTGAGGAAAACTCCCCCTTATGGGAAAGGAGAGTGATAGCTCTTCCAAGGTTGATGAAGCTATACTTTTCAGGATGTAGCTGGAAAGAGAAGCGACACCCCACCTTCATTTCTAGAATGAAAATTCCTCTCCAGCTGCAGCCTAACCCAAAGAGGAGCTCCAGGAGATACATTCGTCCAATCATTGTGGACTCTTTCCTGGGAGTGACGGGCTTCCTTAAGGATATTATGCCCACTCTTATGGGAGAGTGCAAGCTGATTCGAAAGGGACACAACTTCAGATTCCAGGCAAGTTATGCTTAGGGATCATCAGAGACTGTTGATGTTAGTAAAAAAATGGATAATTCAGCACTGTTCTTTTGCTGTAGATAAAGCTAGAGACATCAGATGCATCATTAGGGACTGCCTGTGGATACTCCGGTGGGAGACATCAAGGCAGACTTCAAACGCCAGGGTATTACTCCGAAAGTGGTGAAACAGCTGTTTAAACCCACTCGAATAGTTTAGATTGAAGATAACAGATGATAACCATTCTGGGAATTGTTCTTTAACCGATTTTTGAATTATCTAGAGGAAGGCAGTATAATTATTATGGACAATGCACCTTATCACCCTGTTTCTGTAAAGCAAAAAAATCCCAGTACACAACTTTCCAGCAGAAAAAAGCAACCGTACGCCTACCATTGTGAAATGTACAAGAATTTCAATTATGCATTCGACTTCAAAGGTCACCAGCGAGATTATCATGGTGAGGCATGGGCTGGTAAGCAAACAATGACGTGCAGCTTATGTAGTCATTAAGCAACAACTGAATTTGTTTTATTTGAGCATTTAAAATCTACACATGAAATAAAAGTAAAATCGGAAGAATTACATTTGTCATCCTTTGATTTTAAAAACTGGAAGCAAGAAATTGAGACAAAGGGTTCGAAGTTGATAAAAAATCGCGGTTCTTCTATTGCTTCTGATAATATTGTAAGGCATTACTATGAGTGCCATTATTTTGTTTCTAAAAGTAAAGTGTCAGACAGTTGAAATTGCAAGAAAACAACAAAATCGGTGGCGTATGTCCTGCTAAGATACAAGTCAGGCAAGCCAAAGATGGGAAATGCCTAATCAAATTTATCTCAACTCATGTTGGCCATCAACATGACTAAGTCACTTGGGACTATCGAAAAAGAAAGGAGCAGTATAACTGCAGATATTGCACACAGAAGTTTCTTTTCAAGCCACACTGGACAAGTAAAGATTCGATACGAAATTACAGAGAATTAATCTACTAACCAAGCAGGATTTATATAATATTGAACAATGCTGTAATTTGTATTCTTCATCAGTCAGGCATGAAAAATGTGGGACTAGTGAAGTGAACTCGAGTGACTGCCCCTGTGGGCCGTTTTATAAACCACAAGACACGAATTAAAAACATAGATTTTTCATTAATTATAATGAACAAAGCACAGAGCGAAATATTAAAAAGTATGGAAATGGCCGTGTGTGTGTGTTGACGGAATGCATCATGGACTTAATAGCTATGGTTTCGAACTCATAACTCTTCTAGTGCTGGATAACATGAAGCAAGGTTTTCTACGGATTTTCCTTACATCCAACAGAAGTGATTTTCAGGTGCTGTCCATAATTTTCAAGTTCGAAAATTGGAAATATTAAAGTTTTTATGTTAGATTTAGCAGAGTCCTTTTATAATGCTTGGCTTGCAACAATGGAAGCACCAACAATGAGACTCTATTTACATGGCACATAGAGCCTGGAGAAAAAAATATAATCAAAGTCAAAGGCTATGTAAAACAAGTAGATGTTTACAATATTGTAAGAACATACTGGAAAAGAGAGATGCCACAGCATTTGAGATAATGCACAGATTGCATGCTGAACTCAACAATAACATGCATATAGAACGAATGCACCACACTTTAAAGCATATCTATCTGCATGGAAAACACGTGAACGTCTGGATGAAGCAATCGTCCTCTGTCATTTGTTAAAGACAAGCCGTTTGACAGGTTCATTGTGCGTACTAAGGAAAAACTAACCAGCAAAATAAACATACGTCGTAGGCACAAAGCAAGCTTGGATGTAAACAAGGACGTCATTATTAAGGAAAATTGTGGGTAGAAGATCGAAAGTGGCGGAAGTAATTTTGTACAAAATAGTAAACAAATTCTTGATCGTAAATTAATGTCATTATTACATTATCAGTATCTAATCTACTTTTTCGAGGTCATAGAGAAGAATTGGCTCTCCGTGGAAATTATTTTAGCTATTGTGAACTTTTTGTGTAAGTATGATACAGTATAATAGCAACATATACCGGAAGCTTCTGAAAAATACCTCAGTCCAAAAATTTAAAATGGACTAATTCAACTGCTATCACAGAAAGTAGGCAATGAAATCAAGTCTGCATGATTTTTTTTCTCTATAATTTTGGATACCATACTACAAGATGCGAGGAAAAAAAATCAATTAAGTCAAAATTTGAGGTATGTTCATATCATTAAAAATTCTTTTGGAAAGTCTTAATAAATGAAATAAAAATAAATTAAAGCCTTTTAGGATTCAAAGAGATGAAAGACCATACTGCTGTATCATTGGAAGCCAAATTTAATGGCTGAATAGTGTATATTTTTACCAAAGTCATGACGGTGCAGCAATTATGTTCGAGATCTATAATGGAGTAAAATCAATGTTTGAACAAAAACAGCTAAACATGTTCACTATGCCCCACATAATTTGAATCTAGATCTAATTGACGCCATTAAAAACTGCCTGAAAATAAGATGTTTTTTTTATATATATTTGAATAATTTCCAGGAAGCATTGTTGTCCAGCATGTTTTTTTGCAAAACAATGGGGAGTTGACGCCAAATTTGAAATCAAGAGACTCCGCAAAACCAAGAGGCATTTTGATGAACAGAAAATGTTTCACATGGCATTAGATACTGTAATACTGTTAATCGAATCACAACATTCATCAACGCAGTATGTTGAAAACTTAATAGAATATTTCTCATTTCAATTATGCTTCAAAAGTGAATAAAGAGATAAAGAACAAAATGTCTGATGGAGAATTGGCATTTCTCTTACTAATGGAAAATTACGTTTTAGCTTCAAGTATACCAGATGTTTGCAATGCCTTCATTTTATTTCTCTCTCTACCTGTAACTGTTGCAATCCCTTTCAAAATTAAAATTAATAAAGACATATTTACGTAGCACCATATCACGAGAGCGGACTCAGTATTTTAACTACCAAGTGTGCGAGGGCACGAAGAATTGGCGTGAGTGCAGTAGTGGAAACTTTCGCCTCAAAGAATACTACATGTCTTCGCCGCTTCCAATTATCCTTAAGGATTCTGCATATTAGATATTGGAGGCAAGCGGTGCAATGTGTATCTAGCATCTAGGAAATATTATTACTTAATTTTCTAATTTATTACAGCACCATCACCCCCACCACCAATAATAATAATAATAATAATAATAATAATAATAATAATAATAATAATAATAATAATAATAATAATAATAATAATAATAATAACAACAACAATACACGCGCATTTTAATACCTGCGATTCCTCCGAAGTTCTTGTCAGGCTATCAAATCGGTCGAAGACATGCTACTGAACTCATATGCTTGAACATGAATCGTTTTGTTAATGGGCCCAACCTTTCTCCGTTACGCCACTGGACAAGGTCATTAAAGTTTGCGCTGTACTTTATTTCAGGAAAGAATGTAAGATGTAAAGTGTATTGCACAAATCTTCGGGCCTATAATAACTGGCCAGTGACCTCAAAACAAGTCTGCGATTTTAGGCTACTTTGATGGCTAAAATTTTCACATTTCATGAGGACTTTAGTCTACACCCTGCTCAAAATACATGACAAAGATTAAAGCTTAAAAATAGTGCTTGTCATAGAGAATTATCTAAAATTGAGCCCATAGACACGAGCACTTATGTTTCGAATACATGGCGCGTAAAAGTAACAGCAGAAATGTGCTACTAGCTGACAAAACAAAACACAGTTGTGGCTGATCCTGTCATCATCTGTTGCCCGATCCGAGTATGGTGTACATAAATAACTAGAAAGTGTTGATAGGTAGACGTGGTTGCCGTGGGTTACCTTGGATTAAAATGTAATAAAGAAAAGTTACTTAATTACATACTTAATACTGTGTATATTATGGAGCCCTAAATTGCGATTCAATGTAAACTATCCCGTACTAATGCACGGAACCACAAATGTTTGGTTATGTGACTTATGAAATTAGCATGCCTTAGGTTTAAAAATACACCAGAACACTATAGTCCATGTAAATGACCAAGGTAATAATTAAATTGATAAACACATTTAATTTAAAATTTAAATTAAAATTTTGGCAAAACTATGAACTGATAGCTCTTTAGCCCTAAGTGGAATATTGAAACTAGGTAGATATACTGCCTCTGCCAATGATATAGATGTAGTATTGTATTTACTTATATTTTCAGTTATGGAGGTTGAAGAAATAATACATCACATTTTTGGCGAAGAAATAGATGTTGCTAAGATATGCCAGCAGGATCCGTCTTCATCACGTTTTTCCAAGTAAGCAGTTTTGTCATTAAATTTACATTTACTACAGATAGCTGCTAATTCCTCTGTGGAAAACAATAATGTTTAATTTACATAGCACATGATACTTAACCATTGTTAAAGACCCCCCCCCCCCCAAGAGGCCAATGAGTGAGTTATATCTCTTAACATTTATAATACTATAAAAGACAGAAATAAGCATAGAAGATTGATTGCAGACCCCCTTTTCCTATTCTAAGTTTATTTATAAAGTGGCAGCTATATTTATCGCACTTGATTTTACAGGGTATTTAAAATCTTAATATTTTTGGTGGACTCAAATCATGGATTTATTAATGAGTTCTTGAAGCATGCAGATGATACAGAGGCTCTCATTCATCATTAGACATGCTATTCTCATACCTTATTACTATAGCCCTTTGCAAATTATTATATTCAGTGTACAATGGAATAAACATGTGCATATTCAAGTAAATAGGATCATGATCCAAAAGTGAACTTACACTCATTACAGTTTTACTGTGTTTATGTCACTGCACTCATCTCATCTCATATTGATAATATTATGGCATTTGACTGGAAAATCAATCCTATGTTGCATAATTGTTTCTTAAGAAACTTAAACCGCCACGGGTGGCCGAGGTCGTTAAGGCACGGATTCGTGAGCGGGAGGTCTGCGGTTCGAATCCCGCCAGGACCGTCCTCCCTGACTGGGGTTTTTTCCAGGTTTTCCTCAGTCTTCATAACTGGCAAATGCCGGGGAGGTTCCTAAACTTAGGCCTGGAACGCTTCCTACCTTAAAAAAAATATCCTTTCCCAATTTATCATTTCATTTCATGTATCATCAGTGTCCACCGCCTGTGGTGCCTCAGTAGTAAAAACGGGTGTTAAACACTACTCAAAAAAAAAAAAAAAATGAAACTTAACCAACTGATTGGATTCAACTAAAAACTTAAGTTTTTAAGTAATGAACATTACTTTCAAAGTATTTTAAAGTAATGAACATTACTTAGCATATTATTTTTCGATGCCTAATTATGTTGTTTAGTGTGCATTCTGCTACCTTGCTACTTGCGGCCATTGCTACAATCAAAGAAGAACTGGTGCACCGGGCAGCACAGGGTGTTATGCATCAAGTATGGTAATGCCGTGAGTTAGGTGATAAACATTTTGAGCAAGTGTGTAATAAAACCCTGTTGTCCTTTGCCACGTGTATCATATAATTTGTAACATTGATAAATATAAAATTATTAAGCTTCTTTCATTGACTTTGCCAGTCTGTATCATTAGACCTGACAGACTTATTCATATATGTATATCATTATGACTCTTGCAATGCTGTTTCCTATACAAAAATTAATAGGTACATATAATTTCTACTATTCTACAGAATGGCATTTTGGTACACACTGATATGTATAATTTTAAGATGTTCTTATGGGTAACTTAAAGGATTATCTTGTTACCAAATATTAGATATAATGCACATTCAGAAAAGTTGTTATACAAGATGTATTGGTAATAAAAACTGAAAGATTATTTATATTTTGTCTATATTCGCTCTAATGAAAACATTCCCTTTGTGAAGCTTTCGGATAAATTCTATTGCTGCTTGTAAGTATTCTAATAAGTAGTTAGGTAGAGTTATCCTCTTACACTCCTATATGTACTGGTTTCTCAGCACATGATAACTTGGAACTTTGCTCTTGCCTGAAGAATGTAGATAAATGTATTTAATTTTATTTTCGAAATGGTATGAGAAAGTGTAATATTTTATTTTAAAAATATACCAAAGAAAAAGAAAGTTAATTATATTGTTGAAGCAGAATTTGATAAACATAGAAACATTAATGTTCATTCTCTGTTACATTGTTGTCCTTAACTTTTCATGTGAGTTGATGTCAAACTTCTACTGCAGTGAGCTACTAGACTAAATTGCCAATCCACTCCCTCCCTTTCAATGCCAATTATCACCTCAATCCAGAAAACATCAACATGAGCATACACCTTCAGCATGCTGGCTGATGAAATAAGTGATTTGATGCCATCGCAATTGTAACAACAATAGATAAGTTACTGAAAGAAGATGAAAATACTCTGGGGAAATGGATGAGTCATGGATAAGATTAATCTTGTAGTGAATGACTTAAACTGTGTTCCAGAAATATTCAACACCACTTCAATGCCAAAGATATAAGAATCTTCAGAGTCTGTGTCGACAAGAAAATACACAAAACATTCCATTACTCTGTGAGACACAATGAGCTGAAAAGTATAAAATTATTGCACTTTTTAATAGACATTTTGTGAGTATCATAAAGGACTGGAGATGTTATCACTATAAAAAAAGGAAATGATGATGAATCGGGCATTCCAGCTACATTATGCTATAACCAAAGCTTAGTCCATTGTTGCTGTTATGATAGCCAATCACTCTGCTTAGGACCTGTGGTAAATGCTGAGAATAGTCCAAACCTGGGCCTGCTCCAATGATGAAAGCACATTAAACTGATCCTTGGAGTGATATCAGTTCACTGGAATGATGGGAGAGCAACTTCGTACAGAACTTGTACAAAATGCTTATAAGATTGCTGAGATATTTGGAATGAAATTGATGGTGTTGATATTTGTTGAACAGCAATATCTGCTAATCCACCAGTTCCAGCCCTGTTGCTGCACATACTCACTGGATTAGTAAAAAATTCAAGTGTTTTACAATGTAACTCTTGTCATAATGAAGCTATCACAACAAAGTAAACACTAACAGGCACAGAAAGTATGCAAGGTTGTATTTATTTATTTACGTAATGTGATCTTTAGGACTACTTTAGTTGTATTTATGCCAAATCTCCAAGTAGACTGCAGTTATAGATATGTGCATGGTTGATTTCCTCTTGCACATTCAATCTTAATGAACAAATATACATACATGTATAATGTCAGAACCAGTGAAGAAACACAATACTGTTTATCAAAGATGTCCTATTGGATAATCTTATTATATCTGGACTCTGTAATAGTTGTACTAATCTCTTCTGGATTAAAAGAAAAAAAAAACAAGTAATTTTGGTTAAACACAGTTTCTATAGCACTGATAAATGCATTGAGTATTATACAAGTAGATTAACATTTTTGTATATTGGATTAAAAGATGTGATCAGATTAGTTTTAGTTAAATATTTTGTACAATTGTATTAAATATTACTTTCTTATAATGCTTTGTATGATTTTGTATACATATTCATTATATACATCATTATTGTAGACACTTTGACAAAACCAAATTTTCTGTTTAGAAGGGTTATGGTGAATAAATGAGTGAATGAATTCCAGATCAGAACATCCAGTATCTCTACATTTAGGAGATGAAATTGCAGTTGTAGGTATTGACTGATAGTTGTCTGAAGGAGTCAAGTTTTACTAATCTGTCATTTTATTACAGAGATGTATGCATCGTGGACTGTATATGTTCTACTGTAAGTTTGAAGGTATTATGTACTTTTAATGTTTCTGTTACTACTTATAGGAATTTGAAAAGCCTGAACGAAGTTCACCAATGGGTGAAGGCATACTTGGATGACCTTGGGCCATCTGAAAGTTCTGGTCCATGGCCAGCAGATAAAAGACAAGGTCGGATTGGTCCAGCAAATGTTCGGTTTGATATTTCAACACATGTGGGCTTATTTGTGATTGGTGCCGATCGACTAAGCATTAATTCACAGAGCAACTTCAGTACTATTAGAGCAAATGTCTGCCTGTATCAAGGTAGGAATAATATTTAGTTTTTAAATTACTTCATGTTTATTTATAAGATTTAAGTGGTTTCTTACTTATTTGAAGAGGTATATGTTTTATTTTCAATTGCTGCTTTAGTATTTAATTGAATTGTTTACATTCCTTATTTTCTTTATGTATATCTACCTACCTCCATTTCCTAATTTAGCTTTGGTAACTATATGGTATGATCTAGGTATTAAATTTTTTTTCTATTTTCGCAGGTAAATGGCAATATGAAGTACAGCTAGGGTCAAAAGGTGTGATGCAAATTGGTTGGGCTACACATGATTGCAAATTTTCACAAGAAATTGGAGTTGGTAGGTAGATATTGTTTACAACGTGACATATTGTTACTTTAAACTAAATATATTTCTTTTTTAAATATAATTCTATTGTAACAGATGCAAAATTAAGTTTAATGCCAACTTATTTCAGTATGCTTGTATATCCTTTATCAAGACTCAAGAGATGATGAAAAAAACTTATGGAGATAATTATTGTTTAAGCCATATTCAGTGCTATGAACAATATTTGCGTGTAAAGGCGGTCAGGATACAGATGAAGACCCACATCCTGGACAACATCAATATTCATTGATGATGCTCATGTATCAAAAATTAATCAGATCATTCATGAAATTCAACACCAGATTTCAAAAAATTGTAGAAGAGGGTAACATTTCTGTGGGATCTTATAAAATCCTGGCAGAAAAGCTTGGTGTGCATTTGTTGCAGCAAAGTTTGTCTCTTGGCTGTTGATACTAGAACAGAAAGACAACCATGTTGCAATCTGTCAGCAGCTATTGAATCGTTTTAATGAGGATGCAACTTTTATTACTGGTGAAGAAACATGGGTCTGTGGTTATGATTTGAGTTTAAAGAGCAATCATCACAATGAGTTGGATAATCTTCAACACCAAAAACCTTGTCAAGGTTAAATATGAAAGTGGTTTTTTTTTGACATTCAGGATGCTATTCATCACAAATTTATGCCAAAAGGTCAAAGTGTGAGTAGCTGGTATTGCCAAGATGTCCTCAGATGTCTCCCATAAAATGAGAAAGAAAAGGCCTGGATTGTGCAGAAACAATTCATGGATCCTGCAACACAAAATCGCATTAGTGCATTCATCATTGCTTGTTTGTGACTTTTATGCCAGAAACAAGATGACTGTTCTTCCTTACACTTTATACTCTCTTGACTCAGCACCTGCAAAACTTTTTTTTATTTCCATAACTAAAATCCACGATGAAAGACAAAGATTCCACTCAGTTGAGGAGATAAAACAAAATTTGCTTTGCAATCTTGAAAAATACATACCAGGACTGCTTTCAGAAGCTCTAAATGCCATTGGGGGAGGTGTATCAATAGAAGGGGAAATTACATTGAGAGAAGAAAATGCAGAAGCCCAAATTTTAAAAAATTAAAATAAGTTTTGATAATTTTTGGACAAACCTATATTTAATATGATGGATACTTTTATAATTTGTCTATATTTCTTTCACTCTTTTAGCTATTAAGTTTAAATATTTGACTTGATCCTTAATAATATGATAAATTTGCCTATTGGTTAAAATATCTGTTGATATATTAGGTATCTTTAAACATTTTGTCAAGCTGTAATCTCTTAGGTTGCGTTGTACATCAGCTTCTTGACATCATGCATAGTTGGAGATCTTAGGTATATTATACCTCTGGATTGTTTCACTTCTTGAAACATGATCCCTTGACAGTATCCCTTTATATTTGAATGTTACACTGTCGCTTGTAACTGCTAGAATGCATGGGGAAATGCATTTGCCATCGGTCATGGGTATCTGTGACTTAGCTTAAAGGACTCTAAGGCAAGTCTATAACTATGTCTCTCATCCACCAATTAGGAAATTTCCATTCTTGCTATGACAGGCCACTTTTTGTGTAAAATTTTCCTTAGCCAAAAATGTTTAAGATGTCTGGTGTTCAATTTTGTCCTCTCTCTTGTGTTATAATCAAACTTTCATTACCCAGGGATTGATAGCCAAATCCATTTTAGGGCATGGGAGTATGATAAACTGGCAGAATGCCTTTATTGTCAGTTTATTAAATAAGATTTATAGACTGAGGATTTAAGCTTTCTTGGCACTGATTATTAATGATGGTTTCATGGGCACTCATTAATAAGATTTACAGTTGTTGCTTATCAGCATCAGTAATTTTAATGGATATCATTGTATGATTAGTTGAACTACACACTCTTAAAGCTTCACTTACTTTTTATAAATGTATGGAACCGGTTTCGAGAACATTTGTTCCCATCTTCAGCCATGCTAAGGTTCAACTGTCGGATCATTCGTTGAGCTGTGGGAATGTATATTCTGCTCTGGTGGCGGTGTGATAAACTTGTAGTTTATGTTTTCATCCCCGACAATGTCGAAGTTCATTATGCTGTTTTTGTATTTGTAGATGTAGATTTTCTCCCAGGTTGCTAATTCCGTAGGTCCTTGTACTGATTTTAATAATTTTGTTTTATTTATTATGTCGTGATTTTGTGTCCAAAAATGATATGCTACTGCTGATTTCTCTATTTGCTTGTACTTTATGTTCCTGAAATGTTCCTTTAACCGTGTGCCAATGTTTCTCTTTGTTTTCCCTATGTAGATTTTTTCACATTCTGCACAGTTTATTTTGTAAATACCTGATTTTTCTTCTTGTGGAATACTGTCATTAACATTATCTATCAGCAAATTTTGAACATTAAATCTATTAATCGGTGCCAACCTGATATTAAAATCTTTAAGAATATTCTGAAATTTTTTTGTGGCCCATGGATGATATGTGAATTTTTTAAAAATAAGTTTATCTTTTTTTGCTGAAAGTGTTGTGGTTTCTTTGATATGTTTTTGTCTCTTGAATTTCTGCACCTTTTTATGTACTAGTTCTTTTTTAAAACCATTTTTAACTGCTGTTTCTTCTATTTGTTTGTATTCTTTAAAATATTCTTCTTTGCTAATTTGTAGGTTAACTAGCCGGTGTGTTAAACTGTTAATTACTGCATGTTTGTGTGCTGTAGGGTTTAAACTGTCAGCTTTGATGTGATTATCTGCATGTGTATTCTTTCTGTATATTCCAAATTTAAGTTTTTCTTGGCATTTCATTATTTTAATATCCAGGAATGGCAGCATGTTATCTGTTTCTATTTCGTATGTAAATGAAATGTTTTTATCTTGAATATTTAGAAGTTTTAAGGCATCGTCAATGAGTTTTCTGTCAACTATGGCAAATATATCATCCACATATCTGTACCATACCTTAAATATGAATGGAAACGCTGTGTTGATGTGTGTTTCAAATCTACTCATGAAGAGGTTAGCTAGAAATGGAGATAAGGGGCTGCCCATTGTAAGTCCTGCTTCTTGTTTATAAAATTTTCCTTTGAAAGTGAAAAAGGCTTGGTTTATGCAAATTTCTGTCAGTTTGATGTATTCTTTAATGTGTATATCATTAATTCCACTTGTTTTTAGCCAATCATGTAGATAAATCAGGAGTTTTTCTTTTGGTATGCTAGGAAACAGAGATTCTACATCGAAAGATATAAGAGTGTCAGAGGGGTGCAATTTTATGTCTTTAATTTTTTCTATTAACTGATATGAATTATTTATGCTCCTGGTTTGAAATTTTGGTAAAGCCTTGAATCTATTAGCTAACCATTTTGCTAAATAGTAAGAGGGAGTATTGATGTTGTTAATGATGGGGCGCATACCATTTCCAGTCTTGTGAATTTTTGGTAAACCATATAACCTAGCTATTTTAGGGTTGCTGTGTTTTATTTTGAATATTGTTTCTTTTGGAATGACTGTACATGTTTTCAGAACCTCATTGATGGAATTAACACACCTTTTCAATGGGTCTGATGGGATCGGAACATATTCTTTTTTATTTAATAAATTCTGCATTCTATTAATGTAATCTTCTTTATCCAAAATTACTATTCTGTTTCCTTTGTCTGCTTTAGTATAAACAACATCTTTTTCATTTAAGGATTTTATTGTATTTTTGTAAGTGTTGTGTACTGCTGTATTCTTTTTAACAATGCCTTTAAAAACTTTTTCTGATTTAATTCTAACTATTTCTTTATCTTTGTTCTTCAAGCCTTCAATGGCCACCTCCAAATCTACCAAATAATCCTCTATTTTAGTGGAGTATTGTACACAAGTTTTTAAGCCTTTATTTAGAAATGCTAATTCTTCTGTTTTGAAATTTTCATTAGATAGATTTTCTACATAATTCTGCTTAGGGTTTGGAGTTTTCTTTGGTTTTTGATAAAGCTTACTAAATTTTCTTTTTTGATAGCTGACTTTTTTGTTTACTAGAAATTGTATATCTTCTAAGGCTGTACCAATTAAATTATCCCATATTATGCAACCTAACCTGTTTGAAATCTGTAAGTGTTTTCCGTATAGTTTAAGATCATTATCTGCCATTTTAGTGTAATGTTTTGACCTTTCAATTTGAATAACTTTTTTCTCGGCAGCTAACTGCTCGCGACTGTTGTGGTTACATTTAACGGTTTTTCGGACGAACTTTGGACACACTTTATGTTTTAGGCAGCGGTTTAAAAAATTAATATCTGCAGAAATGAGTCGGCTTTTTTCTTTTAATTTTATATACTCTTTAATGTCCTTTTTTAAGTTGTTAAAATTGCAGTTGAAGTTATTTAGGTTATTGTTTGTGTATTCCATCTTATCGTCGTCGTAAAACGAATTAATGCGGGTCGTTGTTCCTACGGCTCGAAGGCCTATTTATTACTTAAATGTAAAATTGGAACTTAAATCAGTAATTTTGCTTGTAATCAAAACTTGTGCCATACCAGAAGTTGTCTCAACATCCAGTTAGGCATGCAGATAGATTTTATTTAATTTCTCACCATTAGTCAACGATCCAATTGTGATTTGTGATTTTCAGGTGATAGCATAAACTCATATGCTTATGATGGGAGCCGGGTTAGAAAATGGAATATTTCCACACACAAATATGGTGAACCATGGCTCAGTGGTGACATAATTGGATGCACAATTGATCTTGATTCTGGTGTGCTGGAATTTTACAGGTATGTTAGTAACATTAATAAATAATAGTTATGATTTCCATATATTTATATTTAAAAAGTAAAATTGATCCTGTTGGTCTAGTGGTTACCATTCTTGCCTAGTAGACCCAAGATCGTAGGTTCAATCTCGGCCAGGGTTGATTGATTTTTTGGGGTGTAAAAATAGTAAGTATGGCATCCTTCAGAAGAGAAGATAAAGTTCCATGTTGTAGATTTATGACAAGTAAAAGAATCTCAAGCCTGAAAGAAGAGACATCTGAGCAAAATTTATTGACTGGTTTCAGGCCATCAATTGCATGGGATGCTAAGGAGTGTCCATAAATAAAAAAAATAAATGAATAAACCATTTTAAAAATAAAAGTTAAGGTAAAATTTAAGTCATCTTGAGATTTTGCAAAAATGTGTTTTTGTTTAAGAAATGGAAGATCAATGGGAATTGCATTTGATAACATCCAAATGGGTCCAGGCATTGCATATTTTCCATCAGTAAGCCTAGCATTTACTGAGAATCTGGTAGCAAACTTTGGCTCTACTCCTTTGAAATATCCAGTTTTGGGCTGTTCACCAATACAGGATGCTCCTTTTCATGAAGTCAGGAAAGCCGAACATCTTTGCAGCTGGCTGACACAGCTCCTGATGTTGTTTGATCGTAAGTATGAGGTAAGTCAAGAAGTTTGTGCTAATTTGCAGCTGAAGAGAAATTTAAAATTTAACTGTAAAAAAAAATTGATTAATAAATGATCAGTATGAATTTAACATTTTAAAACATAATGACTGCATTTGCATGTGAAAGAAAGTTGAATAAAAAATATTTTATGGCTAAGAAGCATATGCTTGTTTAACCCATTGACTGCAAATTCAGTTACTGCTTTGGTCATATTTGCCTAATCAAAGGTTTAATGGATTTATGACTGTAAAAGTGCATCAGATAGTTGGGTTTCATTGTACTAAAATAATATATTTGAAGGTAATTTTTACCCATTGTGATATGCATATGCAGGGGTCAAGGGGAACTCGGCCATAATTTTATGCGGTAACTTCATGCTATATATTAAATAAAATTTGCTAATACCATTTTAGCCATTGATGTGCTGTTTGACAGAAAAAAAAATTGAATTTTCTTTTCTGCTGTAAAATGTTAGTGTGTCAGAATTCATACATTCTGTTTATAATAATGAATAGAGAAACAGAAATACAGCAGATAATGTCCTTTGCAATTTTTTCATAACCCAAAGCTTTTTAACATAAATTTATCTGAAAAGTTTTATGTGAATCATTTATGTTCACAAAATTAGATTTGGTATCACTGAGCTTAGTATTGTTTTCATAGTAATGATGTTAACAAAAATTAAAAAAGTGATAAATGCTAATTATAAATTTGTTTTTGCAATAAGGTTAAGCAAACATATATATTGCAATTAGGGCATTCTATAATTTATAAGTTAACCATGCAGAATATTAAGCAGCATTGTTTTGAGATAAAATAGTCACTGTCTCAAAAATTCTTTAAGACAGAGAAAAACGGTGTTCAGAATGTTTTGTTGCCTTTATTACCAATTTTATTTATGGCTCTGAATTTCCATCCATATTTTGTATATCCTAGGTACTAGTCTGTCTATTAGCATTATAAATTATAAATTTGTTTCAGATATTGGGCCAGGCATCTTCTGAACATGAACCTATATCCAATCAAGGTTTACTGATGGCACTTGCAAGAATCTTCTTCAGTAACCTAGCACCTCTATTTCAGTCACCATATGTGTCTGAGGCTTGCTTTTTACCATTCCTTGAGAATCTGTGCAGTCTTACTAGTTTTACAAGTCACACCAAAAGCAAGAAATTTGGCAGTAAAAAACGAAGGCTTGTGCTTTTCTTGGATTTAATGTGGGCTTTCTTTGAGGTGGGTCAGTTTTTTCTCTCCAAGTATGCATTATTTCAGTTTTCTTAAATAATTCTAGGCTTTGGTATTATAGCTGATTTCAGAATGTAAATAGGGAAATAGATCTTGGGGCTATATTTAAGGTTTTATCCTAACATTATATCCTATTTCTGAAACTAAAGGATCTTCAACCTTGGAATTATAAATATGGATCTATTTCTAGGATTCCGCTTTCATGGATGGTAAGTTACAAATTCTTGAAACCATGGAACATTACCCTTCCCTTGTAGGTTGTAATGAGCATTTGTGAATTTTATCTCATATGCAAAGGGATTCCAGGAAAATGCTTTGGAAACTTGTTTTTTTTTTCCTCCTTGTCTTTAAAGATGCATATTATGGATAAGTGTAAATTGTTTATTTGTGAATAAATGTGAATAAATCATATTGAAAAACATACTTTGAAAATATAGGTAGAAGTGAGTTTTATATGAATCTCTTCTTAACTACTGATTAGTTATAACCTTCTCTGAGAAGAATCTTCATATTACAAAATAACCTTTAAGAAGATAACTTATTAAATTTAAGACCAACTTTGTGTCAGAACTAATGCAGTGAAGCAACTTATATATTCTTAATTTGCTGGTGAGTCAATTTAATACACTTATACTCCACTTACCATTAAATTATAATCAGCTGAGTCTCACAGCATGCAATGACCTGTGAAACACGTTCTATATAATTTAATGCTAAGTAGAGCATATGAGTAGTAAATTGACTCACCAGCTAATTAAGAATGTTGAACTTAAGAGATGCTAATTGGAACTTGTACAATGAAGCGAATTATATAATTGAAATCATAGTATGATTGAGTTGAACTAAACACTCTTATTGCTTCACTTGTCTATAAATGTACAACTGGTTTCACAAACCTTCGTTTGCATTGTCAGCCAGAAAGTCGACTATTGGATAGTTCGTTATGCTGTGGGAATGTGTGTTCTACTCTGGTGGAGGTGTGATGAAATTAAAGTTTATGTTTTCGTCCTGGAAATGTCGAAGTTCATTAAAATGTCTTTGTATTTGTATATGTAAATTTTTTCCAAGTTGCTAATTCTCCTCTACTGATTCCAATAATTTTGCTTCATTCAATACGTTGTGGTTTTCTGTCCAGAAATGAAATACTACTGCTGATTTCTCCCATTTACTTGTATTTTATGTTCCTGAAATGTTTTTTTAACCGTGTGTGTATGTTTCTCTTTGCTTTTCCAATGTAGATTTTTTTCACATTCTGGACAACTTATTTTGTAAATACCTGCTTTTTCGGGAATATAAAATACAAGCAAATGGAAAAATCAGCAGTAGCTTTCATTTCTGGATAGAAAACCACAATATATTGAATAAAGCAAAATTATTGAAATCAGTACAAGGCCGTACAGAATTAGCAATTTGGGGAAAAAATCTACACATATAAAGACAGATTAATGAACTTTAACACTTCCAGGGATGAAAACGTAAACTTTAAGTTCATCACACCTCCACCAGAGCAGAATGCACATTCCCACAGCGTAATGAAGTATCCAACAGTCAACTTTCTAGCTGACGATGCAAACGAAGGTTCGTGAAACTGGTTCTACATTTATAGACAAGTAGTGGAGCAATAAGAGTGTTTAGTTCCGCTCAATCATACTATGATTTTAATTATATAATATTGAACTTGTTATTTTATAATATGGATTCTGGGTTAAGCTTTAATATTTTAACAGAGCTAGAAATAGAATGAAGTTTTAACATGTTCCATCTTTAGAAGACTCCTAAACCCAACATCGCGGGTTCAAACCCGGCCAGGACCGATGGATTTTTTGGGGCGTAAAAATCCTAAGTATGGCTTCCTTTGGAAGGGAAGTAAAGCCATGGGTCCCATGCTGTACATTTACGGCATGAAAAAGAACCTCAAGCCTGAAAGAGAGGTCTCTGAGCAAAATTTGTTGGCCGGTTCACGCCCTAAATTGAATGGGATGCTGATGGCCTGAGATGTTAAAGAGCATCCATAATTAAATCAATCAAAAAAATCTTTAGAAGGAATCAGGAGCAATGGCTAGTAGATTGTATTGCAATACTATTGAAATGTTTGAGTTTTAAGCAGTTTTATTTGATTTCAGGAGCATGAACTGAGAAAGTGCCTGGAGAATGTTGTAGCATGTTTGCTGGCAGGATTTCGACATGTACCATTTGTTTTGGAATATCCTAACCAAAAGCATAGCCTTCTGTTACTGACATATCTTTGCCAACATTCTCGCACAAGGCAATTTCTGCTTGAAAATGTACTCTTTGATAAAGTTAGGTAAGTGGTAGCTGCTTCTTTCTATAATTTCTTTTTTTCTGTACAGAAAGTTAGTCATATTGTATTCAGCTTTAATATATAGTCTCTAGATTCTTATGTATGTGTATTAAATCAAAATAAAACATTCTGTATTCTTTTTAGATTTATTAGCCTGGTCAGTAGTAGTCTGCAGGTTAATAAATATCTGGTCTTAATATATTTTTATAAATAAAAGCGATCAGTAATTACAAACCATTAATGAAAAAAACAGTGTGAATTAGAAATTTGGCAGTGCTTTTTCGTGACTAGATTGTTGATCTTGGTACCTATTTGGGAAGTTTCTATGCACATAGAATTCTTGAGATGTTGATCTGCAATCTTGTCTTGGACTTCACTTGCTTCATCATGAAAAAAGAATTTCTGACATAAATATATGTTTCCTAAGAAAGTGTAAGGTAACTGAAGATTTTTCTCTGAAAGAAGTCTTGTTTTCAAGATAAAACAGTTTCATTTGTACTCACACTGTATGTGGCAGCATAAACTTTGAATGGTTTAAAAAATAAATCTAAAGAAGAGTATGCTACAAAAATTACTAAATCCCTCTTTGAACTCACTTTGCAACATGGCTAGTTTTGCAGTGTATTCTTCAAGAGAAGAGTCAGACTCAGCACATGCCTCCAAAGTTTCAGCTTAGCAACAAAAGCTTTGATATGATCAAACAGACTATGGACCATTTGATTTTTGGATTGTGGCTGTGTATTTAGGTTATTCAAATACAATGAGATAATAGTCATAAAGGCAAGACTGTTACTAACTTTGGACCAGTGATTGTACTAACTTCGTACCAATGTTTTGCAACCACAGGCTGCAAAGCATTTTGAGTGTATCTGAATATGCATATAGAAAAGTAGTTTTTATATATATATCAGTCTTTCTGGATTACCTGGTTGTCTCTTTATGTATGTTTTCCTGGAATTTGGATGCAGACCAGAGCATGATTTACTTGTGAAGGGAATGGCTCCATTGTTCCTGTTTCCAGCACTGTGCAATAGCCTGATTTCCATGGCAAATTGCTGGCTCTTTAAACACAGAAATCTCTCTTGTACAGTAGTTGTAATCCTTGGTTTACGTAGATGTTGTTCTTTTGGATGTTAAATTCTTGATATTGCCTCCACATACTGGAAATAACACCTCTTATGGTATTCAGAGCTCTAGGAGGATCAGTGTAATCTACCACTTCTAATTATATTAGTCACCATAAACATTTTGTCTTTACCTAAATAGTGTTAAGCATTCATTTCATTTATTAAATGTTTCTTATAAATTTTTACTCATTCACATTATAACAATTTGAACAAACAAAACAAATGAAAATAATTGAATGGCATGGTCACTAGTAGGTAGACAAATGAACCAATTATCCATATTTACTCACAGTTTATTATTCGCTTAGATTTATCAAGAATTTTATTTAAAGTGCATGTTGTTCCCTAAACAATTTTGATATGTATAGCTGTCCAGAACTCAACTCAGTCTGGTGAAATTTAACGATTCAAAAATTATTTTTCAGCAACTGAATATTCTTTTTGTGTCAGAATAAACCTTAAATTTGCTGCCTAAAAATAATCATGAATTTCATTCACCCAAGACCCACTCTATTTACCAGACTACAATGTAGTATTGATAGTAGAAAAAAAATGGTGAATATGTGGTCCATGGTTAATTACATCACTTTCTTAATTTGCAGTTATCTGATTTATTACAGTGGTTTATAGTTGGAAGAAGAACAGAAACATGATACTTCTTTTGTTTTTTATTAAGCTAATATTGATTTAGTGGAATAACACCAGGAACTTGTTTAATAGAAAATGTTAGGTTGCTCTTGTATGTCTTATTTATGGCAGTGCATGGCATAATACCATATTTACATTTCCTAAATAGAAGTAATTAAAGGAATAGTGGATAAATAGTATACATTGTGCAAATTTTGAAGTTAATGATGAAACTGTAGTGTGTATTAAACATATCATACTAAATTTTGTATTAGGGAGGACATTTTCCCAGCAATTTTCTCAAATCTACCATCGTATGTAACAGTGTGGGTTAGCAAAGAAAGGAAAGATCCGAAAACAGGTATGAAGCAGGTTTGGATCAAAGTGATGAGAATTTTAGCGAATTTTAATGAGGCTGATATTATAACATGTTTTGACTCATTTGCAAGTGAGGTTACGCAGCGACAGATAGTGAAATCGTTCTTGTTGCTGCTATAAACACATGGGCTTGTTTATCTGGTTTGTTGCACTTACCTGGTTTATTACAGTAATTGATAGTTGGAAGTAAATCAACAGTAGCATATTAGTTTTTATTAAGCTAATGTTGATTTAGTGAAATCACACCAGGAATTTCATAATAGAAAGTGTTTAGTATAACATGGGTTGCTCTTGTACATCTTAATTATGGCAGTGCACTGCATAATTCCATATTTACATTTCTTAAATATAAGTAATTAAAAGAGGAGTGAATGAAGAGTATGCACCAAGTAAATTTTGAAGTTAATAATGAAACTGTAGTGTGTATTAAACATTTGTGGTTAGGAAGAACATTTTCTTTGTACAGTTTTCGTTAAGCTACAATCTTATGTGACAGTGAAGGTTAGCAATGAAAGGAAAGATCTGGAAGAACATATGAAGTGGGTTTTAGAGCAAGATAAAGAGAGATTTAATGAATGGTGTGACCAGGATATTATGTTTCAACTCTTTTGCCAAGGAGGTTAGGTACACCTGTACGTAACTATTGCTAAGGAAGACTTATGTCCTTTTCCTTAAAGTAGACATGATAAATATGGTGCTGTCTCAACTATGTTGATTAGTTTAAGATGTCCAAATATTTGCAAGTTTGTATATTTCATAAAGAGTTGTGCTTAACTGTGGAGAAGTTTTAATTCATATTATTTTATATTTTATTTAATATGAGAGATATTGTTTGTAAACAATTTCAGATTCTTAAAAACCATCAAACTATTTTCTAATTTTAAATGATGTCATTTTGTAAACATAATACCACATAAAAGTGTTGTATTTGCGATTGGCAGTAATAGGGCCACTTTGGCTGCTATTTTTTTCCATACTGGGGTCTGGTAAATATATTCGATCTTGATTCACCCTGTCAAATACAGAAGCCCAGACTGAATATTAGGTTTGGGATTGCAGTGTATTTGAGTGAATTGTAGTGGTTTCCATCTCACCCAGATTATTAATGACAAAAGACTGTGTAACAATGTATTTATTGAACATAAGCAATACAGCTCATTGTAATGGTTATCAGTGGTACATGATGTTCTGCTTATTTTGTGGTTCTGTTTGTGTTCTTTATTCTTCTGCTTCTAATTCATTTTAATTAAATTGCATTTCAGATTTGCTAATTTTGTTCATGTGAAGCCACTTGATGAGGCAGGTTTGGCAGAAGTTGTTAATCAAACATGGTGGGATTCTAATGAGGCACATTCAGGTGTTGAGGACAACAAAATGGCATATTTTGCATCTTGTCAAAGAATCAGAGATGCCATATCTGGTAACTTCATATAATTATTTATTTACACTGCATGACATAAGCTTGCAAAAGAATTATCTTTTCATTGTATTTATTGATGTATTTGTTTTACTTTTGAAATGGTAAATTATAACTTATCAACAACTTATTTTGATTTAAAGTAAAACACTAAAAATCATGTCGTCACATTAAAACTCTCTTTAAGTTTCACAAACACATGATTTTTAGTGTTTTACTTTAAATCAAAATAAGATTAACAAAAGTTTCACTGTGTGGATTCCTACATTCCGTAAACATATTATCAACAACTCCCTGCTGTCTAGAACTACGATTGATATGTTTTATCTTGAGCTTGCAAATTTCTGATTCTAGGGACTAACCATCCTAAAATCAGTACCAGGAATCATTCCTAAGTTCTTATAGCTTATAATATAAAACTTTTTAATTTTAAACCCTCCATTTTTTATTTATTTTAAAATGTCATATTTGTGCAATTTGTTGGATAATAGGAATCATACTTCAAGCTGATTCTTCATACATCCTTTATTTGCATGTATATGCTGTTTGCAATGTTCTGTAAGAACAGAGTGCAGATATCTCATTCCAGAATTATCTGCTCTCGTTCCTATATATACACAAATGTTCTTTGTAACATAGCTTTTTTTTTAAATTAATGTACTTTTTGGTTAAAAGTGATTTCCAAATTTTATCTCACCTTATAATTTATGAAAAATAATGAAAATGTGTTAAGACATGCTAGAAAAAATATCTAGGAAGAGGAATATTAAACAGATATGTTTGTGGAAAAGAAATGGAAAAATATTTAACTACTGCAGGAGTTATACTTGTAATTTCAGTGAGATAGGTTTATCATAGGCTACTACATAGTGTTGGTTTCTCTTCCCGTCTCTTAATAAAAACCACATATGCACACATGGACGAAAAAAAGAAACTTAAAATATTCATATTTCAATAGAGGAGTGCATATACATATGTCTTAATGTTTTTGTTGTGTTAATCTATGAAAGGGAAAGGAAATAATGGAACTGCTTAGTTTGTGGTCTTCTTGTAAAAATTTTTTTTATGTATATATAACAATTCATTTCATTTCACTGTTAAATTCATTTCACCAGTTTGTTTTGAAGTAGCACAAATCCCATTAAATATTAAGTATTAAGTATTGAAAGATAAAACATGATATTGAAAGATATTGAAAGATAAAACATATGAACTAATGTGCATTTAATGTTGAAGTCCTAGGTTAAACTGTTCTAGGAGGGGCAGGTGGTATATTCAATTGTTTTCACATTTGTTAAATGCCTTAAATCCTCATGATAGTAGCAGTATTTTTTATTATTATATCATATATTTTTCATTTTCTGAAATCTGCCTAAAATTCTGATAATTTATGTTCCATTTCTTCCCACTCTGCAACCTTCCAGCTAATATGCCAGTGTATATTTTACATCAAATAGATAACAGACTAATTCCTCTGTAGTTGCTTAGGTTATATATATCACTTTTACCTTTTTATAGTGGTACAATCTTTCTCACTTTCCTTCCTCACCTTAATCCTTTTTAATAACTTTGTTAGTGGCCTCATCTTTCTTCCAGTTCGCCAAATGTTTTCCAAAATTCTCCTGAAATTCCATATATTCTTGAAGCCTTTTTTCTTTTCAAAATTTTGATATTCTACTTCATTCATAATAAACTCTTTATCTAAACATTCATTCTGTTCACAGTACTATATAGATTTAATTCATAACTTTGAACCTTCCCACCCCCAGCAGAGTTCTAAAGTGATATTTTTATTCCATTGGTGTTATCTTATTTCCCACCCTTTTCTTCCTTGAGATATCCTTAATAACTGACCATATACATCTACCATCTTTAGCTGTCACAGCTTAATTTTTTCACCCTTTCTTTCCTGCTGCTCTTTCTTTTTATCTTTTGCTAAACACTTATATCCTCTTTTTGTTAACAAAAATATTTGCCTATTATCTTCCTCTCCTCTGACCATCTCTGCCTTATTAAATCATTAAAACACTTCTTTCTTTGCCTTTACACACTCTCCATCTTACCATCCCTAAACTTTTGTTTCCTTTTTGGTCCAATGCCCCCTCTACCTTTCGTGTTTCTAGTGCCTCTGAAATTCCATACTTTCATATTTCCCCTATTTTGGATATCAATATATCCCAGAAATACTCTGCAAATTCCTCTTTCCATTTTAAACATCTTACGCATTTCAATTCTATTGCTTCCTCTTCCCTATGGCATTTTCCTAAGTTCATCCTCATTTTTACTGGAAAGTGTTTGCTACTTGTTATTGTATCCAGGACTTTAAAATCTACAAACACCGGATTGACTCCTTCACTGCATTACATATAATCAATCACTCTCTTCCCAGTTATATTCATAAATATGAATTCTGTCCATTGGTCCACTCCTCTTAAACCATTGCACATAACAAGATTATTCAACTCTGAAAATTCAATCAATTTTTGCTTCCATATTGAGCACCTTATCTCTACTTTTCCTTACCCATATGCATTCATTGTCTAGACTCATAAATCTTATGTCATATTCACCTATTTGACTTTGAAATGACCAACTACAAGGATAATGTCTGCTTAATTTCTCCATATTTTATTTAATTTTATACACAAGTTTTTATTGTAAAACTCCAATTATTCAGGTGGGTTATATGGTGTACCTCATCCTAGGCATACTTTGACTCCTTCATCTTATATATCTTTAACCACATTACTTGTCCTCCTTCTGTAAATAACACTTCACTCACATTTGCTGCATTACCCTTATTTATGAATACCCCTATACAAGTAGAAGTCCTCCCATTATTACAGTCAGCAAAGGTACTTGTATTAATTGAATACATTATTATGTGTACTATTATATCTGTAAGTTCCAATTTTTGGTACCTAAGAATCATAGGAGAACCTCATTCCTCTGAAGATGATAGATATTTTAACTCATTAATTACTTTGCTTATTTCCATGTGTGATGTATAGCTAAAGTATATTGAATTTAATACAGTAAACTGAAAATTATAGGTCCCATCATATTTGTAAAACCCACATATGTTTTAAAGCCAGTTTTTAAACAAAGGCTTTAAAAAGTGTCTGGATTACTCCAACAGATTGGAAGATTACATAGTAGACTAGAGATTGCTACCGAGGGTTTGAATGATTCTAAAAAATTGGCCATCATAAACCAATGTGGACAAGTACTCAATAAAATCAAACAATATAGCAAGAACCTTTACAAACAAGTACTTCATTCTCTTAACAGTAAACCTGTGGTATATATCAAAGCTGATAAAGGGAACATGCTTTCCTTGCCTTGCTGCTCATTTTCCTGCATTTCTCAAGGTAGTTGATGCATGGAGCATACCATAGGTAATGCGCAATATTTTCTTATTAATGATCATGTTCTATTATTAAAAAAGCACTAAATCATCTTAATCTATAGCACTTTTGTATGCTTTTTGCATAATCTCAATTTCTTTATACACATTTCCCAGAACTCTGGAAGTTTAAATATTTCCTTTTAGAACTTTGTTCTAGTATGCTGAAGACACTGATGTGCTTTCTGGGCTGCCTCAATTTTCTCATAATGTTGGCCTTACATTTGATTTTTAATAAATCCAAACAGAGTTTTAGGGCTGAAGTCAGTGGTGGAAAAACTCCCCATCTCAGTTTTTTAATTACTAACCATTGTCATGTTTGAAGATCTTTCTTTCATGAGCTTTAGTGCCCAATGGAGTGATGGAGCTTGACAGTATGAATGATTTTATTTCTTCCAATTTATATTTCCATATTCTCAATACATGCAAATTTATTACAAAATACAAATTTCCCACTTAATCACCCAACTTCCATATCCCATTACAATTAACACCAGTTTAAGTATGAAATGGGGATATACAGAGGGTGCCAAAATTCACACTTCAAGCAAAGAAAAACTGTGTTAATAAACAAAACTGAATTCACACAAAGAGAAAATGATGAGCACTAATCATTTAGACTTTAAAAGTTACAACAGTTGCTCAAAATACCACCATCAGCGTTGAACACTTCTGAGTACATTGAACTACTAATTAAGGAATGTTTGCAAAATATCCTCAGTGATTGCAGCACATGCTGTTTCAATTTCTTCCTGAAAAACTGCCAGTGTAGCTGGTTTTCTATGGTATACGGTACCATGAGTCTCAAATTTGTCTCAAATGCATGCAGCTGTTACTCGCATTGGCTGCTCTGTTCTGTACACATGTCTCCATTACCTTTGAACTTCAACATCATTCATGGTTTTCCAATACCACTTCAAAATTGCTTTCTGCTGTTCAAACGATAATCTTGGCTCCATTTTGTTATAACAACTCTGGCATAACATAATGTGAGTCACATCTGTTTACAGAACATCACACAATAATCTCGGCTTCATTTGTTCATTATTGATTTATGATAATCTTGGCTTCATTTGTTCATTGTTGATTTATGATAAACTTGGCTTCATTTGTTCATAAAATATCCTCGGCAGTTGCTGTACATGCTGTTTCAATGTCTTCCTGAAGAGTTACCAGTGTAGCTGGTTTTCTATGGTATACGGTACCATGAGTCTCAAATTTGTCTCAAATACATGCAGCTGTTACTCGCATTGGCGGTTCTGTTCTGTACACATGTCTCCATTGCCTTTGAACTTCAACATCATTCTTGGTTTTCCAATACCACTTCAAAATTGCTTTCCGCTGTTCAAACGATATCTTGGCTCCATTTTGTTATAGTAACTCTGGCATAAGATAATGTGAGTCACATCTTTTTACAGAACATCACACGATAATCTTGGCTTCATTTGTTCATTGTTGATTTATGATCATTTTGACTTCATTTGTTCATTGTTGATTCACCTTTCAGGTAGCAATGCTATCATAATGTATGTGAGTCACATCTGTTTACAGAACATCATACTACACAATACTATTGTTTTTTGCTCCACTTTGAAATATATTAAATAGATATCTACTGTGAAAGTGTGTATACATTTTTTGGCACCCTCGGTATATTCACTCCTAGTTAGTGTAATTGTCAACAATGTTGTTCCCATTTGTCTTCCCCACCTTCCATAACCATTTTTGGCTCACTTTGCCTATGCATTTTCCAAATTTCTTAATATTTTCATCTGCTTTTAGATTTAAAATTCTTCTGTCTCTTATTTCATTTGGTAAGTTTTCCCATTTTTGTAATAGGAACTGTTCCTTCCAAAACTTGACTTGCTCACATTGTAATATACATTGCCAAGTACTAGCTTCAAGGTTCTTCACAGATAAGACATATCAGGTTAATATATGTTTGACAGTATCTGGACATTACAAGCAACATTTTGTCCAGGTTCCAGAATATCAGCTAAAATCTGATCTGCATCCCAAAAAATGGTACCTTAATCTATGTAGCTAATAACACTGAATTTGCATTATTTTTCACCAAAGAATTCAAAGGTGCCATTCCATGCTATCTATGCTGTTTTGTTTCAGGCTTGAAATGATCAAACAAAATGTCACCACCTGCCACAGTTTTTGAACAAAATAATACTTTTTGTTTGTCACCCTGAAGCACTTCTGAGATGATAATTGTATGGTTTTAACTCAATATTTGTGCTACTCAACAAGCAAAAATTTTCCTGTAGCCTAAGCTTTCAATCATCTTCTGGACTGCTTTTCTTGCTATTTTGGCCATTGTCATATGCAAATTTTTTGTTAACAATCTCTAACTCTCTAATGGTTGTATTCAGTTGAATCTGTTTGAGGATGACTGCATTCTTGGGTGTTTGTATTCTTATCTTCAATTAAAGTTCCAACCATCTTCTAGCAACCATTTCCATATGTATACTGAATTCTGGCAAATTTCTGCAGTGGTGATGTCCTCTTTAACAGGAAATTCAATACAACATGCTAATGAAATATTGTTGTTGTGCATTGTATTATGAGTCCTTGTAATCACAAGTGGCAAAATATTGATATTCTGGGTTAAAGGATGTTATAAAAGAAGGTACATACACCGAGTAACATCCATTCTTCTGCTGTAACAGATTGCCTACAAAAATCTATGTTTACAATTTTTCATATTGCCTTCATATATGTTCTTGCAGCAGCAGTAAGAAATGTATTATTTTGTAATTATGTTGAATTAGATGATGAAAAAATAATAACTTATGATTTTAAAATTAGGAAAGGCTGGCAGAATCCAAAGTGCTAACATAAAATCTTGGTGTAATAGGATAATAGGCAATAAGGAAAACTAAATTTACTACCTATTATATTAAGATTTAAATGAGATTGTCTTACCTAATTTATTTTGTAAATGAAACCAGCTCTCTCCATCTGTGCTGCAAAATAACTATCATAATTTCAATATTAATTCAATTTGGAATCAAACACAGTGAATGATAATTTCTTCTGAGTTGAAATATTTAGGACACTGTTTGTGGTTTTAGTTATATGAGATTTATTCAGGACGTGTTTCTTGGAACACTTGTCCTAAGTTTAATAGCTGAGGATGTGGACAAATCTCATATAAGTGAAACCATATATTTGGACGCAGAAGAGATTATTGATGATCACAAGTTTTTTGGTGATGCCAGCAAGAATCTAATGTTTTTAATAATGTTTATAAAGTGATTATTAAATGTGTTTGCAACTAGTTAGGATCTTTGATTTCATTCCCTTTTATTGTTAGCTCTAAGCTAGCTATACTATCATTTGAGGTTTTCTTGTTTTTAACAATATTCCAAATTGCTTTCATTTTATTTGGGGCTGGTTGTATATATCTGTCATTGCACTTGTTTTTAGCTTGCTTTATTACCTTGTTTAGTATTGTTTTATATTTGTTGAAGTAGGTTTAAAATGATGGGTGCATAGTTTGTGTTTTTAAGATTGCATACATTGTCCATATTTTAGCACAGTAAATCCTTATACCTTTTGTTATCCAGCAAATCTTTAATTTACTAAAAGGGATTCAGTGATTCTTAGCAGTGGGAAAGGTATATTAAAATAGAACTTTAATTATTCATGAGAGCTATCAAATTTTGTATTTAAGTCACTGGTAGAATAGACTTCCTCTTGGGTTTATTTTTTTAATAGATTTAGAAAAAGTTCAATGTTACTATCATCAAAGACTTATTGTTTTAGTATTTTTAACTTCTGGTTTGGATATTTGTATTAGTGAAAGTGTTAATATCTGAGCATTGTGATCACTGAATCCCATTTCAAAAGGTTCTGTTTTTGATACTAGGGACTTTGTTAGGAAAATTTGTCAACAACTGTGGAACTTTGTTTATTAAAAAGTTAAAATAATCAACACTCATGAGCTTTTCACTCCTTTAATTACTCAGAGTTGTACTCAGTTGACAATGTGAACGATGTGTTCACGAAACATGTCCTGTTATTTTAATAATTAAAGGAGTGAAACGCTCATGAGTGTTGATTATTTTAACTTTTTAATAAACAAAGAAGTTATATTTCGTTTTACTGTGTGGATTCAATCAAAGGTATAAAGTAACTGTGGAACTGTTGTTTTGGACATGAGTGGGGAAGCTTGCAGTGTGTTTTATGCTGTATGAGGGCATCAGATTGAAAAGATCTCTTTTGGGCTTTAAGTCATTCTTAAAATCAATGATTATGTCAGCTCAAATTATTATTTTTTTTGAGGTACTTCAATTTTTCAAAATTGTTTTATTTCACATTTATCAGGTGTGTAAGAATGCTTTAACTATGATTTTAGGTTTGTCTTTGAACAAGGTAGACAATACATTCTTTTTAAATAAATGAGAGGCTTTTTTTAGCAAATCTTAGTCAATTTGCTTTGTGTTTATAGTTATATTAACTTCTTTTGTAACAGATGTTGAAACACTGCAAGTTGATTTGTTGAAAACTCTGCTGGATAACACTGATGGATCAGCTACTCACCCATCATCAAGAAAAATATTTCTTCGCAAGTTTCGAACTTTTCTTCATGAAAACCTGTTATCCAGTCGAGTAAGTTATATTACTGCAAATTAAATTTCTTCATTTTTATGGTTTTTCAAATGCTGGCATATAGTTTTATTACAAAGATGCAGATAACTAATTTTGCATCATAATTTGTATAGTAGCAGATTGCTTTTGGAAAAATTGAAAGTAAATATGTATTTGAATGAATATTAAAATTGGGTTCTTTTTATAGAATGTGGGAAGGCTTTCAAAAACTTTTAGGAAAACCAAAACCAATACTGTTTTCTGGATATAAAATAAATTTTTGATAAATTTTGTATAAATGGACTGTCATATAAAATAACATTATTTAAGATCCCAATTAAGATCATTTGATAACAGCCAGCTTCCTACAAGATATACAAGCAGCACAAATAAACATAAATCACACAATTTATAAGCAAGCCAGAACCACCCAATGAAATGCATATCTGGACTTAGAACATAATATATACTACAGATACGCCACAATCATTACACATCAATATAAGTGTTGCACAATATATTGATGACACAGCACAATAGACCACAATTTCCCTACTGCCAGAGCAAACAGACACAGAAAAATAAATGTATACACTGGGTACATAAAGGCAAATCTGAATAAACCCATTGAAACCACAGATACCAGCAATAAAGCAGAAATTGAAACTCAATCAAAGAGCCACTACTCTGAAAAAAAAAAAAAAATAAGGCACAAAAATACATAAAATATCTTCCAAGCTAACAATCACCAGACACTATGGTGAAAAGCTCAACACACCAAATCCATATTATGCCAATTCGCTATCTTGCCAGGATAATTAGAGAAGGATTTACTCAAAACTCTCAGACACCTATCCTTACATTCATCCATCTGATAACAGCATAAGCTGCTGTTGTGATAGCCCCAATCATACACACACACACACACACCCACGCACGCACGCACACAAATATATATATATATATATATATAATTACTGTTAATTTGTTACTTTGTTAATAGTGTTACTTTATTTTTATTTTGCTTTTATATATATAATATAAAAGAAAAATAAAAATAATAATATATATAATATAAAAGAAAAATAAAAATAAAGTAACACTATTAACAATGTAACAAATTAACAGTAATTATAATAGTAGAAAAGAATAAAACACTAAGAAAAAGTCACACTTGAGATCGCTATATTTCGAACTCGTAGAGTTCTTCTATGGCAAGAAGACAAGTGTAATTTATATATATTGTTAAATAGTGTTTAAATCAGTTTTAACTACTGAGGCATCACAGGCCAATCACATTCTAAATCAAACTCAAGCACTTTAAGCAATTTGAGTGAAAATATATAAGAGCCTGGTTAAAACTCCCCACAAACCCTAAAACAAAAGAACTGTACCACTAATCTGAAATAAAACTTGAAGAACATAATAGATACTGCATATATAAAATATTTCAAAGAACAAAATGCCCACACAGAAGAGATATAATAAACTTAGCACAATGATTTAAACCAGCAGACAATTATAAAAATCCAAGAGTAAAAAACCTGCCTTTGCAGAACCTAATAAAAACTTAAGATGAACAGCAAATAACAGCAAAACAAATACATCATCTACAAAATCTGGTTCATTAAATACCAACTATCACATAAAAATAATCAAGAGAGGGAGCATTCCACGAATGTCCCATGATGCATACTAAATACCAAAAAGACAAAACCACTGATAAAACAAGTGCATGCTGCCTACTTATTTTCTTCTGTGGAACATCACAGGCATTTACTAGTAAAAGAAAATTGTGCTCGGCTGAAGATATTATTAAACAGTTAGGGGACAAAATGCCTCTAAATTACATTACCATCTTCATCATGCCAGGACATGCCACATGAGAATTGTGCAGAACAGCAGGAATAGAATTGCTCCCTTGTAGATGATTTTTAATTCTTGTGCCTTAGTCTGCAGTTGTTTTTTCAAAGAGCATGAATGAGTTTAGTGCATCTTGTATCTTATTCAAAGTAAGCTTGTTGGTACATGATGAGTGTGATAGTATTATATAAACAGTTTTATTGTTGTAAGTGAGGTCATTATTGATAGAAAAAGCAAGATAATATATTTTCTTCCAGTGTTGCACTTACAATACCAGTCAGGGATATTTTCTTCAATCTGCAATTCCAAGTTAGATTTTAAAATTTTCTAAACGAGCAAGGGGCTTCAGTTGGGTTAGTTCCCCCTTAGTTGCACCACTGTCTTCATTTAACATATTATAAATACACACTTAAATGTATCATGAAAAGAGGAGAAAGGTACAATTTTGCAACTATTTTGACATACTTTCTTGTATATATTGCATAGTTAACTGAGATTATAAATAAATAAAAAATGTTCGTTTGTTTGCTGTCAGTAGACTTGATCATACAAGTTTCTGACATTGTCAAGAGCTAATTACAATATATTTTCCCTAATACAGTTTATTAATTGCTCATATACACTCTACATGCAATATTTTTAGCAAGACTAAGGTTTACAGAAATCAAATGATTTTCCCTAAATATAGTTTATAACTAGTATATACATTTGCATACTTATCTATAAATATTTCAGGTTATGTCATATTGTATTCCCAAACCTGGAAGAACATTTTGTTTCCTTTGTTTTTTCTACTGTTATTAATAAATTTGCATAAAAATTAAACATATTCATTCAACTAATTATGGAGTATTTGATGACCATGTTTATGTGCAACTGGATAACTGTTTGCACATTTCTGTACCTTATTTAAGGTTATATTGCCATCCAACATATGCAGAATTTGTTTAAAGAAGATGTACACAACTGGGTTGGAAGCTTATAAATTCTTGTGCTATTTGAAAATTTGAAAATTTTGAGTAATTTTTTTGTATTTTTTTGTGTAATGTATAGGCAGACTAAATTTTTGACTTAGATTATAATAATGAACAAATATTTGCTTCTTGCTGGTAGCTGGTTTAATTTTATTGAACAAATATAGAGGAGCCCTTAAATACCTTTTTGGAAACAATTTCACTTGTTTAATACTAATGTTTTCTTTCAATTTTCCTAGTTTCCTTCTTTCTTTTTTCCTCTGTTTCCAATTTTGGTTTTTAAAATATAATAATAATAATAATAATAATAATAATAATAATAATAATAATAATAATAATAATAATAATAATAATAATAATAATAATAATAATAATTTCTTGTTATAACAACAATATAATAATGCCATATGCACACACAATTAAAATTTTAAAACAGCATAAATATGATTCCCTTAGTATTAAGATTAATAGTTATGAGAAAATACACTTTTAAAATAATTGAAGTGTATCAGGGGTATCTTATAAGTATGTCTGTAGGCCATTTATATTTTTGAGTAAAATTTAATGTTCTTAAGCAAGACAATGAGCACCATCATATTTCTTAACAGTCTTGCACATATTTTAGCTTAAATATTCATATTAGTTCCACTAGTAGGTGTATTTTCTTGAGTGGGGAAATTATGGGGAAAAAATACTTTACTAATTATATTATTTATCTGGGGGAAGGGCGAATTAAGGTTGTGTTCACTTGTATCACAGAACTTTCAAAAGAAATTTTTTTATAAATAAAAATAAAAATTTTGGATTTCATGAATTTCTTCTTGGATTTCTTCTTTATATATATTATTGAATATTCTAGTAACCCTATTTCACATTTAATGCATTTGAATAGCATTTGATGCTGATATTAAGTAAAGGGTCATCAAGAAGTTGCTCTGCAGCCATTGTGTAGCCAAGATTCAGCAGGCAGCATTGAGTATGCATTGGGCATATAGTTATGGTGTTCACTTAACCACCAAGGCAAGCATACACTCCAAAGTGCAAAACTTAGCAACATGGGTGGATTACTTGCTAAAAATCTGTTTCGAAGGAATGAATGAATGAACGAATGAATGAATGAATGAATGTCAGAAGTATAAAAGTACCAACTTTTTCCTGTGTGGTGCATATCGCCCAAGTGTAGAGGAACTTGTTGATGACCCATTACTTTGTATCATAGATGGTGCACATTAATTAATGATGCTATTGCGTGGCAACCATTTCACTGTTAATAAAAATTATTCTATATATTGTTTTCTTTTAGACATTGCCATTGCTACAGACACCACTTCCCATAACTCTTTGCTGTTTCCACCGGCTTCTAGTCACATTTCGGTCACTGTGGGAACGAGAGGTAGGGGAATATCCTATAGTGGTGCCTGCAAGGACTTTCTATGATGGCTCCATCAACTACTATCATGTTGATAGATTAGGTGGTGTGCTTTCCCACCTCAACAAAACACTCAAGGCTGATATCATCAAAGCTTTGGGTCCCGATCATCCAATGGTGACTGCTTTGGATGTGCCATCCAATCATAGTCAAGATATGAGTATGTTGCTATTTTAAATTTCAATTATTTCAGTTAAATGTTAGATCTTTCTGGTGTATCATTAGCTGGGTGTCATTGTTCTGTATAAGATATCAAGCATCTAGATTTATTATAAAATCTATTGGACTTAATAAATTCAAAATAAATTTCCTGTCCAAACTAATACAGTGAAACAATTAATTTATCTTAATTAGAAAGTGAGTTGATTTAATACTCTTATGCTCCACTTACCATTGACTTATACAGAACATGTTTCACAGGCCTTCTCCCGCATCATCAGCTGTGTGTTGACTGCCAGATTTGTTGTTGGTTGAATGGACTTTGTGTAGCTCTTGTGGACATTTTATGAACTTTTGGATTAATTTGTATTCTGTTCGGATCTCGAAGTTCATAACCTTGTCTTCACATTTTTATAACATTTTTTTCTCATATTCCCAGCTCCAAGGGTCTATTTGCAAATTTCAATAACTTGACTTTCATTTCTATATTATGTTTATATCTCCAAAAGTGATGTGCAACTGCCAATTTATCTATCTGATTGTACCTGATGTTTCTTCAGTGTTCCTTTAGCTTAATTCCAATGCTTCTTTTTGTTTTGCCAATATATGCATTGTTGCATTCCAAACAGTTGATTTGATATATTCATGGCTTCCTGATGATAGATTCAGGTATTTTATCATTATCACCGGAGTTGAGTAGATTATTTATAACATCAGGGACAATCAGATAGATATCAGCAGTTGCCCATCACTGTTGGAGAGATAAACGTGATATAGAAATGGAGGTCAAGTTATTGAAATTCATAGTTAGACCCTTGGAGCTGGAAATATGGGGAAAAAATATGAAGATAAGGTTATGAACTTCGAGATCCCAACAGAAGACAAATTAATCAAAAATTTCATAAAATGTCCATGAGAGGTCCACCAAATTCATTCAACCAACAACGAATCCAGCATTTGACACACAGCTGATGATGCAGGCATATGCCTGTGAAACATGTTCTGTATAATTCAATGGTAAGTGGAGCATAAGAGTATTAAATGGACTCACTATCTAATTAAGAATAAATCTATTGAACTTATGAAGGAAGCTAGAGTAACTTTAATATGAAGAGGAATAATTATGTAGAAAACAGACAGTAATAAAGGAATGCAGTAATTATACTGATTAAAAATTAGGACATAGTCTACATAGATTGCAAGCAATTTAGAGGAGCAATACAAAAACATGTATGCATACAAAAGCATGAAAGAGCATAATGTAGAATTATATATAACTTAATATTACAGATATAAGGTGAACATGAAAGAATAGTGGTATAGTGCATGAGATGTAACATTTATGAACTTATAATGGTTAATATATAAAGTTAATAGAGAGAAAGAGCTTGCCTAAACAAAAGCAGGCACTAAAAATAAGATCAGATTAAGAAAAAAGAAAATGTGAAAATGTAGATTGAAGTGTTTACACATGTCATTGGTATTGTTTGCAATTTGTAAAAAGAAAAATTGGAGAGCTCATAATCAGAGCACTGCTGAGCTGCTTGTCAGTTGAATATGATACTTTTCTGAGTTAGTATTTCACTTTTCTGATTGCATGTAGATAGGTTAAACACTGAATGTTAACTAAACACTGTATGATATAACCGGAATTAGAAATATATTGAAAATTAAACTTATTAAGCTACTTTCATCCTATATGAAATAAATCATGTGGAAAATCACTAATACTAATTTCTGTCACCAACATCATCAGAAGTTAAATTTCAACCTTCTCTCTTGTAAAGCAAATTTGGCCACTGCTTCCTCAAACAATTGTTTTCATTTTTTTTTCTGAGATCTTGTGGTAAGCCTGCTAGCCATAGGTGAATTCATTTTGAATTTTTTTACTGCTATATGTACTTATTTTTCAGTCAAATACTGTTCAAAGAATCTTCTATAGATAATTAACAGACTTGAAAATGAGTTTTAGTACCATTTGACAGAAAAAAATTATGTTCTAGAATTATCTTGAAAATAAGAATTTAAATGACAGTCAATATTATCAACCACTTTGCAATATGTCTAAATTCCTCTGTTTAAAAATGCTTCTACTTGAGACACTGGTTTTTTGTAAATCTCTTCAGTAGTAGTTTTGAATAGCTGGAATTTTCACAGTGAAATATTAGCATAATATAAAAAATTATTATTTAGGGAATCATTCAAATTTCACCAATTTTATTCCACTTACTTGCACATGTTTCAAAGGCAACTTGCCTTCATTTTCAGCATGGTTCCACTGTCTGCTTCCCAGCGTGGTATTAAGATGTTTGCTCTGTGGATTTTACTAATTTAGTGATAAGGTTACCATTGTTTTGGAGACTGTCACGGGTGGCCGAGGTCGTTAAGGCACAGACTCGTGAGCGGGAGGTCTGCGGTTTGAATCCCGCCAGGACCGTCCTCCCTGACTGGGGTTTTTTCCAGGTTTTCCTCAGTCTTCATAACTGGCAAATGCCGGGGAGGTACCTAAACTTAGGCCTGGAACGCTTCCTTCCTCTTTAAAAAAAAAAAAAAAAACCTTTCCTAATTTATCATTTCATCTCATTTTCCTAATTGATCATTTCATCTCATGTATCACCAGTGTCCACCGCCTGTGGTGCCTCAGTAGTAAAAACGGGCGTTAAACACTACTCAAAAAAAAAAAAAATTGTTTTGGAGATCAAAATTAACCAAATTTTCCTTGTTTTTGTTTATGAATATATTTTCCCCCGCTGTTAATTCTATGGGTTTTTGAAGAGCTTTTGAGAGCTTGGTTCCTTTTGGAATTCGTGGTTCTTTTGCCAGAAATGGTCTGCTATTGCTGATTTTTCCATGTGTTTATATTTTACATTTTATTTACATTTTATTTTACATTTCTCATGTGTTCACACACACACACACACATATATAAACACAAGTAGACGTGTTTGTTAGATGATGCAATGCAGTGTATTGAGTGAAAGTGTATCAAATGAAATGAAATGAGGCAATATAAGTATTCTATTCTCCAAAGAGTTAATTTTTTCTATTAACTGAAGATAGAGATTATGCTAGTTATAGAGCCTAGCTGATTCTTTCAGCCTGCTGTCCGGTTAAGTTGCTTAAGGGTTGCCTTTCATATTAACTTCCCTGGGAATTGATGAGATGGCTTATTACACTATCTCCATCTTAGGTTATAATCACAAATCTTACTTATACCTAATAGTGTGTATAAGGCCCTAAGGAATAAAGAACTATAAAGGATATAAATTTGGCCAAATGGGTTTAATTAAAAAGATGAAAGGTTTAGTATTGCAAGAAATATAACTTAATATTGTATTGAATGTATAAATTACTTTTAATGTTGTGTTTTGTTTTTGGTTGGATTGAAGCCGGGTCCCCTGGATATTCCAGTAGGTAGCTGTTGATGAACCGGGGACTGGGGGGCTGAGCCAATCAAATTGGAATAAATTTTGATTAGATTCAGTGCCTTCTGGAATTGCTGATTGTTAATACTTAAAAGTAATGTTTTTTTTTTCTTTTGTTTGTGTCTATTTTGTATTAAAGAAAATATGTATATGATGTAGGAGAAATAAATACTAATATTAATACCTTAGACCTGCACCTTAAAGAAGGAGAGGGAGGATAAAAGATAATAGGTGATGGACTGAATTTAAGCATGTATCTCTCTGGGTCTTTGGTCAAATACACATCTTCAAATAGTGATTTGTAATTTGTGATTATGTTTCCGTTAATCACTTTCTGCATTGCTTCCACAGTTTGTATTTTATTTATACAGGGGGACTAAAATAATTATGAATACTAATTTTCTTTAGAGTTGAAGAATTAAAGTTTTCTTTTGTTTATACAGTTAAAATGAATGCCAAAGCATTTACATTCGGTTTCCATTTTCTTTTTTAAATACATTGTTGGCTGTTTATTTTAAATTTTAGATGAGGATGTAGACACATTTATTCCTGGTCCATCAATAAGCATAGGAGCCAGATTTACTGATGGTCATGCAAACTTCATGATTCCTGTATTAGCACGCATGTTGTCACAGCAGCAGCAGTCTTCGGGCTCTATGTTAGTTGAGAGAATAAATCAAAGACAAGATAAAGCCAAGGGAGGCTCATTGAGTTCTGTGGCTTCTCTCATTGAACTCTTAGATGGGCTTGTGCTTTTCTATCATGTAGCCGCACACAAACAAGTTGCCAAGGTAAGCATTTTCTTCCATTGTCTTTCCGTTTTTTGTTTGTTATATATTTTGTTTGCATCCCTTGATACTCATCTGAAGCAATAGTATATAGTCTAAACTTAGGTATTCATTTTTTACACTAGACTCCACTTACTTACATAAAAGTAAGGTGCATTTTGGGAGAATCTCTCCCATCTTCAGTTGCTCATTGAACTGCCGTTACTCGAAATGATGGCTAGACAACTGGATGTTCATGTGGTGACCTCTGTTGGTTGAAGTGGGAAGTTGCTGAGTTCATATTCAGTTCAGCTGAGCAACTTCCTGCTTCAACCAACAGAGGTCACCAAAGGAACATCTGGGTGTCTAGTCATCCATTCGAGTAATGGCGGTTCAGTGAGCAACTGAAGATGGGAGAGATTCTCCCAAAACGCGTCTTACTTTTATTAAGTAAGTGGAGTCTAGTGTAAAAAAAGAATACCTAAGTTTAGGATATATTACCACTCCATTGTCAACACCTTCATAAGTACAAAATTTAAAAGTATATAATGTATATATTATAAAATGTTATTGAATAATGCAGATAATATTTTGTTTTTCACTATCTTATTGTTTAGTTTATTTAATGTTATTTGACTTGTGGAAAGCAAATTTGAACAAAAACTGCTATAGGTCCAGATTTCATTTGAACTGAGTTACCTAAGTGAAATATTATTTTAAAGCAAAAGCAATTATTTTTAAGACCCATCACTATATAATACTCATTGTCCTGAAATCCTTGTTTATCCATTTTCTCAAATTCCTAAAAGCCAAAAAGTTTTTTTTTTTTTCACTGCCACAAGAACCTCATCTATTTTTTAATTTGTCTGTCTTATATACACCTAGATAGTAATATGTATATCAGCTGCAATGCACATACAATTTGTTAATGTATTAAAACACGGTATTTTTTTAAGTATATTTCACATGTAATATATTTGTCAGGTTAGTATACTGCGTGAAAGTATGGCTGAGTACACAGCTGCTCTATGCAAACTAAAGTCCAGGCTCGACAAGTATATGAGCCAAGTCCCAGGTTTGAATTTGGAGAGCAGCGAGACTGAAATTGTTCAGCAACTACAGGAGTCATGTGAAGTTTTTGAACAGAAATTAAGTGAGCAGGCTCGTCATATGGCATGGGTAAGAAACTTTATATATTAATTTGTAATGTGAAAGTTTTCTGCTTCAAAGTATCATATGCTAAACTTTTGCACAAATTTATTTAATGCTATACTTTTTGGATGTGCCTTAATTTTAAGGAGTGTATTACTAACATGGCCACCAAGACAGCTCTTGCAATAGTATGTATTAAAGTAGACACAACAATCGCCTTGAACAGCTGTTAAAAACTGCTGCTGTTTATTAACTATTTCCACAACATTTAAATCAGAGAGGAGCGCACACATTTAATATGTATACAAGGTTTATGGTCATTATGGATAAAGATTATAATGTAAACACCATTCCATGAAACAGAATCATAAGATATCCCTATATCTACATTTCCACTGAAAACCTTATATATTTTTTTTTGTTATTATTGTTACTAATACAAGAACATGCCTCACTTGTGAACATTTGCCTATAATAATCATTACAAGGATTCCTGTTATATTTACTGTTTGTTGTGTTTACAAAGTATTGCATTGAGACTTCTTGCCATTTGCGACTCCATAGAAATAAGTTGTGTTAGATATTTAGGGAATATTGTACAGAGTGAATGATCCTTCACTCAACTGGTTTTGCGGTGTGCAACTGGTGAGGCTGGCTGCTGTATCGGCAGTGCGGGTGACAGGAAGTCAGCAGTAAGGGTGACAGGAGGTCAGCAGTAAATATAGCACGGTTTGTCACGTAAGTTATTTCTAACATAGACAATATAACACTTTAACAGAAAAGTAAATTACTCACATATATTAAGCAAGGAGATGCTGGAACTGCCTTCCTTTGTTGTTGAAGCATTTCTGACGCCTGCTTAGGAAATTGCTCATTATACTCTGCAGTTCCCTCTGAAGAATAACAGCAATATCTTGATGAATGTTAGTTTTAAGTTCAACTAAAGTGTGTAGATTTGTTTTGTACACTTTCTCTTAAATCGCCCCCAGTAATAAAGAACACTTCCTCTTTCATGACATTTATTTGCTAATAATGAATCGAACTGAGATTAGGAACATGAACATCAGAAAATTCCTATTGAAATAATCTCCTTACAGCATGCGCTGATTCTGTATGCACGTATGAATCATACATGAATACTCTTTGGGGAATGGAATACTTGTATTGCATCATTTAACAAACAACATGTCTACTTGTGCAAGATTTCAACTCACACTGAAGCCCTGCGTAGAAGAAGAGAAATATACTTCCCACCTCAACCGACATAGTGCTGCTGGCTGGTACCATGGTTGTGTCAAGCATTGCTCACCAAGTGTTATTTTACCAGTACTGAAAAAACTGGTATGGTTTTAGGTAGTGTGTAATAAAAGTAAGAAAATATTCTTTAGAGATGCCAACCATTTTAATAAATGCTTGCAAATCTCTTTACTTTAGAGAGTTACTCAAGTTAAGCTCAAACAATCTTGAATGATTCGTCTGCTGTGTCTATTTTTAGCATTAATGTGCATTCTTGTGATAGCATTAGTGTGAATCTGGAATCATCAATGAAATAGCCGCATGCAAAAGTTGCTGAAAAGTGGCATAAAAAATTGCAGATTTGTGGCAAGGATACATTGTTGGACTTTCTGACAATGGTTAATCAATATTTGTAAAATGGGGCAAAGAGAAGGGCCTCACCATTGGTAAGTTCTGTGTGAGAGTTATATTACTCAACTCTACAAGAATGATTCCCCAGATGTCAACACACCGGATGATGCAGGCGACATGTTCTATATAATTCAATGGTAAGTCAAGCATAAGAGTATTAAATTAACTCACTGTCTAATTAAGAATAAATTAATTGTTTCACTGTATTAGTTCCAACACAAAAGTTATTTTAAATCTAATAAGTATGTTAATTTTCTAATATACAAGCCTTCATTCCAAAGTTTTAAAATAATACTTAAAACAGTATTTGATCATTTTAAACATTTTCTTATTTATATAGGATTAACAGTTTGCTGTACTATCATCAAATAATGACTATTTTCATGCTTTGAACTTCTCATTTTGCTCTGGATCATAATTAAATATCTGATATCTAGAAACTGAAAAATATTCTTGTCTTTTTTAAGTATATAAAAATAATTTACAAATCAAGTATGTTACAATGTAAAATTACCGCTTTTGAATGTTATTGATGCAAATGTTGGACATGTTTCACTGAACAAAAACATGTTCTATTTTAAAATTAAAATGTAAAATGGAACTTGCACAGTGAAGCCAATCATACAATAATATTAATGTTCTATTTTTCTCACCATCTTTTTAATTAAGCTAAATGAATGATTGCAAAACATGAAATTTTGCTCTAATTCTATGAAATGATGAATCATTAATTAGGGAAATCTTCCTTATATTAGTATTAAGAGTAAAAATGGAATTAAGATGTTTTTATTTTGAGCAGTACAGCTATTGTCAAACAATAAATGTAGCACTTTTAATTGGTGGAGTGAGGAAAATAATGTAAACGGCTTATTGATTTAGTTGGATTTTTTTGTCAGTAATTTCATCAAATAAATATGAAGGTCACCCAGAAAGTTTTTAAATTTAACTCATTTTTATATCATAACTGTACTTTCTATCACATTTTCTCAAAGTACTCCCTCGCTCTCTGTACATATAATGTTTCATTTTTTGAAGCCACTGCACCACCAATTTTCTTTTATCTCCTTAAGTTATGCAGTGATATGATGAAACTGTTTCTTCTGAGTTTGAAAACCACTTTTTCCTTAGTTCTTCTCCATAGGAAACAGAAATAAATTGGAAGGAGCTTGGTCTAGGCAAAAAGTGAGTCACATTTGCTGTTGTGGGGGAGGCATTGTCATGATGGAGAAGAATTCCCCTCAGATCTGTTCTTGTGTTTTCTCAATTTTTCTGGATACTTATGTAAGACAAATAGTAATGTAACAATTTTTAAAAATTTCTTATTTTTTAGAAAGTTCTTAAATGAATTAAATGAACATACCTGCAAATTGTAAATAAATACTCTTTGGGGAATAGAATACTTGAATTAAGTCATATAAATATAATTAATACACTTTATTACTTTGCCTAATGAATATATTGTCACACAATATAAACACAAGAACACGTCCGTGTGTTCCCAGAATTAAATGCATATTAAGCTCCCATCCCCTGGTCAGCTTTCAAGTGTGGCAACGAGACGAGAACTGCAAGAGCTTGGTCATCTGTGGCCAACTTCAGGTGGATTGGTTCCACGAAGGAGAAAATATCCAATACTTTTATCATTCTGTTAGTAAATGTAATTTCACTTTCTAGATCATATAACCATTCAAGATTACCAGCTCATTCTCTCACAGAAATTACTAACCTTATAATCTTTTCATTCCCCACTAAATCTTTACTTTTCCATTTACATACATCTTTTTCTATATAGAAACCTTGCTCCTCCTGTATATTACTTTCCCCTACCTGTGAATCCCCTGTTCTAGCATTAAAATCACCCACTAACAATATTTCAACCATGGGAATATTCTCTCTATTATTTCCACTATGTCCTATTGTAGGCCACGAAAAATATCCTGAATATGAAACTGGTAATTCTTTGGTGAATTATAAACTATTGCTCTAAACTGTGTTCTATTAGGAATTGATATACATATAATATTTTCTAATCTTCTTTTTCATTTTCTTTCAGTAACTCTCAATTCATGTGACATAAATGAACCTATTCTGCCTTAAACTCTACCTTTTTAATTTCCTAAATCCACTTTTGTTTATGAGATCAAAGTTTTGTACCCTGATATTATCTTCTGATTCCGTCCATGTCTCAACTACTGCTAATAATTGCATTCTCTCCAAAAATTCTTTATAAAAACCTACCACTAAACCAATTTTAAGCCTTCACAATTTCAAAGTCCCATTCTCAATAACCTTTCTCCTTCCAGAAGCACATTTAAATACGTCTTACCTCTACAATTGCTGACTTAGGCTTCTATTAGAAATTAGACATATTATAATTCACTTTAATACTATATTTACATCTAAATTTGATCCTCATTCTTGAACTGCTGATCATTTTTATGGTTAATGAAATGGAAAATTATGTTGCATTATGTAACTTTTTGTGTACCGTTTATCTACTATGGCCAGAGGTATCTTTGGCCTTGATATGCAACAGGGTTTGCATTTATTTTTAAATAAGGGTGAATATAGCTGTATAAAAGCCACAGATCAAATGTAATCATTTAAATATAAATTCCTTTTGTGCAGGTCCGTGCAGCAGTTTACTCAGCAGAAAAGCAGAGTCATCTGGCATGGCTGCTGCGAGTGATTCTACAGACTATAAAATTAGCTTCTCAAGAAGGAGAATTGTTTGCTTATGTACCTGACTTTTATTTAGATTCTCTTGTTGAAATCTGTACTGCCTTACGCATGTACATGCATCCTACTGCTCCAATAGAAAATATAGAAGGTACATAGCCATTTACTTCATTACTGTGTGCATGCTTAACCTAAAGGATAGATAGTGGATGCATAATGTGACATTGTCTAATTATTGTGAGTCCTTAGACATTTGAAGCACTGAAGAAAAATGCATTGAAGTACACTATTATCTTCAGAAAAAGAATATTCAATATAACGCAATATAGACCCTAATTCTATAAATCAGAATGATACAAAGTTATAGAAAAAAATGTATGGGGCAATCTGAAAAAGTTCTCAGCTTAACAATGAAGGAACATGTTTCTAAAATGAACATTATTTTTATTTTTCAACATAATCTCTCTTAAGGTCAGTACTTGAATTCCAGCATTGTTCTGACGAGTGAGGAAAAGTTTGAGCTTTGGAAACAGATGAAAGTCTGATGGAGCCAAATTTGGGGATTAGAGTAGATGTTCCATAATTCCTATTTGAAATCTTTCAACTTTCCCATTGCTAAAACAATTTTGTCAGTGAGTCATTTTTTATGAAAAAATTTTTCTTTTTTTTCTTTCTGCAAACTTACGTCTTTTTAATGACTTTTTTATCTTGTTGATTAAAAAATTAGCACTCTCCAGTTAGATTTATACCTTCTAAAGATAATAAATTAGTAAAATTTATTTGGTAGACCAAAAGACTGATGCCATAATCTAGCCAGCAAATGAAACTGATTTATCTTATTTGGCACTGAACAATCACCTTCTGTCCACTATTTTGATTGCTGTTTCAATTCTGATATATGATGGTGAACTCAAGTCATATAATACAGTTATACGTTGATGCACGAAATCAGTTCTGTTATTGTTAAAATGCTCTGAACACTGTTGTAATATTTTCAATTGAATGCATTTTTGATCAGCTATTTGCAAATGCAGTACCCATCTAGTGCAAACCTTTTTCATATTCAATTCATGTAAAATATACTTTGAAATGCCTGGAGCCTAAGAAATTTCATACACTTTAACTTCCTGGCTATCTCAAAAAAAAAGAAATATATATATATATAAATAATAAAAGTAGATAAGGATAAAACACTGAGAAAAAGTCACACTTGAAATTGCTATATTTCAAACTACTGCGAGTTCTTCAATTATATCAATTATATTTCGGACTCCACGATGTCGGTCCTGGTGGTGTAGTGGTTACCATACTTGCCTCCTATATCCAAGATCACGGGTTCGAACCCGGCCAGGACCGATGGAGTTTTTCAGGCGTAAAAATTCTAAGTATGGCTTCCTTCGGAAGGGAAGTAAAGCCGTAGGTCCCGTGTCGTACATTTGCGGCACGAAAAAGAACCTCAAGCCTGAAAGAGAGGCCTGTGAGCAAAATTTGTAGGCCGTTTCATGCCCTGAGTTGAATGGAACGCTGATGACCTGAGATGTTAAAGAGCGTCAATAAATAAATCAATTAAAAAAAAAAAGGACTCCACGAGTCCGAAATATAGCGACCTCAAGCGTGACTTTTTCTTTGTGTTTTATCTTTTTCTGCTATCATAATTACTGTTAATTTTTTACATTGTTGATAGTGTTGCTTTATTTTTATTTTTCTTATATATATATATTTAAAAACCAATGAATTCTGCTGTTTCAAGTTTGTATTTTGGGTCATCTTCAAGGCTGGTATAGCCATGTTTAAATTCAGCAGCTCATTTTTGTAATACTGTTAAATGAAGGAGAGTCTGTATAAACTTTTATAAATTTTATTTGGTATTAAACCATCTTTTACAAAGAACTTTATCACTACACAATATTCAATTTTATATGTTTTATGGAATACCAAAACACATTTGCTTTAGAAAGTTGTTTTAAATAAACCATTTGAGCATTGACTTAATATTTAAATTGAATGCATAAGACAGATGTAAAACATATAAAAAGCAATTATCTTGTCTATGGGCAACTATGGTCTAGGCAGAGAACTTTTCAACTTTATCATAAAGGTTACTGATTAAGCCTTGTTACAGATTTATTAGATTATTTTCAGGTTTAACAGAATCACGATGCTCTTCCTGCATATATTTTAATGTATCTTCTAGATCTTTCATTTTCTGTTTTGTGATTGGCAATTCTTTGGGATTAATAGAATCAAAGGTTATAGTTGAAATGTTTCATTAACATTTACATTTTTTGATGGCACTACAAGAAAATAAATAAATGGAATGGGAATATTGTGAAATGTCCTAGCATAAGCACTATAATTTTTATCATGAGTGAATTTTAACCTCTTAGGCTCTATGATTTTTAGTTCTTTAATTTTAATAGTGTTTCCTCGTAATGATTCAAAATTTTCAATATAATTTCGATCATTTAAGTGATTTCAGAGGTTTTGAAATATACAAGCACATACCACATTCAAAAATGAATGGATGGTGTTTAACACCCGTTTTTACTACTGAGGCACCATAGGTGGTGGATACTGATGATTACACAGGATGAAATGATATATTGATAAAGAACTTTTTTTTTTAAGGAAGGAAACATTCCAGGCCTATGTTTAGCGTACCTCCCTGGCATTTGCCATTTACGAGGATTGAGGAAAACCTAGAAAAAATCTCAATCAGGGAGGATGTTCCTGGTGGGATTCAAACCCCAGATCTCCTGCTCACAAATCCATGCATTAACAACCTCGGCCACTCATAGTGGTATACCACATTCAGAACGGATTGACTATGTAGAGTGTTTTTATTTTTCTGTTTCTCAGTCAATGTGAAGTATTTATTGAATAGCAGAAAAGTGTGTGTCTTCAGAAGTAATAAAGCCTAAACATTGCAAGGTCTTGATACTATTTCGAATACACTAGTCCTTTGTATAGAAAATTGCACTAAAATACAAAGAAATAGATTGCATGGATCACACATTCAATATAGTATGCAAAATGGGAACAATATAAATTAAATTTAAAAGAAAAAAATTATAGTCATAATTGGCGTATACAGATTTTGAGTAGCAAACAAAAATATATAATTTTAAAAAAAATATATTATATAAATTTTAAAAAAATTTATAAAAATTTTTTAAAAGACAACACATCAAAAATTTTAATGAAAATATTAATTGAACAAAATCTAAAGTTGGGCACAACCAAGCCTACTAGTCACAAATATAGCCAAAACATGCATGATAATGCTTTTATTAATCTAGCTGAAAATAATTGGGAAGTGACAAGTGGGGTATTAATATTTTACAAAAAAAGAAGAAAAATCTTTAAATTAGCAAAAAAAATCATTGGTTTTCCTGTATTAAAAGTGATACTTTAATAGAAACTACAATATAATCTTTAATAATCTGCAATGTGTGGGCAACAGTTATGTTTATGTGATTGAACATTTATTGCTAGAAAGTTACAATTCATCTAACAAAGGAAACCTCCAGGTTTCAACACTTGAAAATAGATTAAATTTGGCCTACCTACTAATTCAGAGAACACCGAGTCTCATGTTGATAGTCATTGTAGTATCAAGTCAACGTTTAACCTGCAGCACCATCTGAAGTTAAAAAATTCATTGGCACTTTTGATTTTGAATGGATTAAACAATGCTGCAACCCCATGTTGTAGTTTTGGAAAGGCAGGTGCTATTATATATCAATAATTCATAACTCACAACCATGGCAATTTTCTTTTGTATAGGTTAGAGTGTGAAAATATTCTTAGCTCTGAGTTCTATAACATTAGCTGTGGGTCATGCATTAGACTATGGGGGTTGGCCACAAATATAAACAATTTTTGAATGATGCAATTCTTTATAAAATACTAATGCAAAGATTATATCACCAAAGATAACCTGCTATAGTACAACAGATTATTATTGAGGAAATCACTCAATTATCAACCACTTTGCAATATGTCTAAATGTCTCTGTTTAAAAATGCTTTTACTTGAGACACTGGTTTTTTGTAAATCTCTTCACTAGTAGTTTTGAATAGCGGGAATTTTCACAGTGAAATATTAGCATAATATAAAAAATTATTATTTAGGGAATCACTCAAATTTCACTAATTTTGTTCCACTTACTTGGACATGTTTCAAAGGCAACTTGCCTTCATCTTCAGCATGGTTCCACTGTCTGCTTCCCAGTGTGGCATTAAGATAGATATCTCTGTGGATTTTACTAATTTAGTGATGAGGTTACTATTGTAACCTCATATTGTCAAAATTAACCAAATTTTCCTTGTTTTTGTTTATGAATATATTTTCTTATACTGTTAATTCTATGAATTTTTGAGGAGCTTTTAAGAGTTTTGATTCTTTTGGAATTTGTGGTTCTTTTGCCAGAAATGATCTGCTATTGCTGATTTTTTCATGTGTTTATACTTTACATTTCTCATGTGTTCCTTATATCGTATGGTAATATTTATTTTTTAAGGAACATAATTAAGTCAAATATAAACTCATGGAAAAATCAGCAATAGCAAACCATTTCTGGCAAAAGAACCACAAATTCCAAAAGGAACCAGAATCTTAAAAGCTCTTCAAAAACCCATAGAATTAACAGTGTAGGAAAATATATTCATAAACAAAAACAAGAAGAATTTGTTAAAATGTTAATTGGGACTTGCACAGTGAAGCCAATAATATCAATTATGAGGAAAATTTGGTTAATTTTGATTTCCCAGACAATAGTAACCTCATCACTAAGTTCATAAAATCCACACAGCGACATCTTAATACCATGCTGGGAAGCAGACAGTGGAATCATGCTGAAGATGAAGGCATTGCCTTTGAAACACGTCCAAATAAATGGAACATAATTAGTGAAATTTGAGTGATTCCCTCAATATTATTTGTTCTATTATACTATATTTCACTGTGAAAATTCTGGCTATTCAAAACTACAACCTGCTATGTTCAACCTCTGGTTGCATACTTTTCGTCAGTTTATTTCAAAGTTTATTGGTAAACTTTGTATTATATCAAAACCAGTAAAAGCTTGAAGCAGATGCTTCAACATAAAGATGTATTCCTTAATGTATAATAAATTATATGCATGAGTATTCAGCCTTTGATTCTATATACATGACAAGCAGTTGGCTATAAAGAATGGTTCTCATTCAAAATTGCAATAGAAGTTGTATTTCAATATGGAATGCACGGATGCCAATGGAAAGACATGAAATGTTCTAATTCATTTTCTAGTCCATTCTTACATGCTATAGTAGTTTGTAATTTTTCTGGCCACTAGATAATGACACGTAAGATATCTGGCACCTGACCATTGCAACATAGCCAGTGGCTGATGTGTGATTTTAGGCCCCAGTTCCGATAGTGCATTTGATGGTTACAAGAGACCACCTGGCTCTAGAGAATGTTGTCAATATGATCATTCCAGTCAGTTTCTCATCCAGTATAAGACTAGTGCTCAGAATGTTACAGGGTTCAATTGCTTAATTTTCAATTTCCTAGGCCTTTAAAGATCTCTCCTAACAACGAGTGTTTTGTTAGGATTAATAGAAAGATCCCACTACATATACTAGCTGTGAATTTTTTTCAGTCCACAGTTCATCATGTCAGAGACTGTATTCGGAAGTGTATTGCGAACTGTAGTTTATCATCTAACCATAATCCCATGAGTGTTTCCTTATTAACATAAGTAGTAGCCATGGCATGCATTTGAATTGTTAGAAATTTAAAAGTTTTTGCTTTACTCATAGTGAAAGGAATAGCTAGCATTTTCTCTGACCTAATAATTAATCTGTGTGCTTCAAATCATTTAACTACAGTATTTATTGTGTTATTTATATTTAATATAGCAGTACTGAGATAATGGCGGAAACAGTGGCATAGTTTGTGATTCATATTGTGGCAAGGAATCAATCTAAAAACATTTCTGTGGCTTACTTCTAATGAACACAGAAGCATTTGAGTTATAACATTTAAAATATAGATACGATGATAAAACACTCCTCTTAATGTTTCACTCTCAAAATTAAAAAATTCAGGACATGCCATTTAATAGTTGACAATGTGAGGAAAGGTCTCATGAAACATGTCCTAAATTTTTTAAATTTGAGAGTGAAACTTAAGAGTGTTTTATCATTGTAACAATATTTTAAATGTTTTTAACTCAGACTGCTTCCATGTTCATTGGAAGTGAAAGCACAAAAATGTTTTTAGCATTTTAAAATATTTTATCTCTTGGAAATCTTATACTCGCTCATTTTCACTGTATTGATTCCTGAATATATTAAAATGTAAGTTGAAACTGACAATATTCCAGGGTTTTTTCTTTTGCTATTCTTGACATGCTCCCAATTTAGTCTTATAAATGACCAAGTGGTTAAAACAAGATGCAGATCCAAAAATTAAGACAATGTAAATGAGTTTTGTTACGTTACATTGTAAATAGATGTGGAAAAAGACACTTATGCTGGATCTGAATCTTGTAATGATGTTTGGTTGTATTAAACTAGAAATAAAATTATCATCTGCAAATTAGCAGGAATGATAATACTTAAATAGGTAAATCATGGATTAATGTGCTGGAAAGAAAGCTAAATTTACTGTATACTAACACTTAGTAATTAGTACCTTGCCAGAATAAATATGCTTTGCTTGCAATTCCAATTTATATCACTTTAACAATGGTCATGCTTTTAAATAAATTGTTGCCCCACATTAAGTTATGCTTTCTATTAAGTGAATATTGAATTAAAGTAGTAGTACATAGGGCAATTGAAAAATTAGAACTTTAGTACTATCTTGATAGAAAATATAGCAATTGCTTAAGGAATAATGACTTTACTTAACATTCAATGCTCATTTAAATGTATGTGCACTTTTGTTACAGGTTATGAAGATTTGCTTATTGAAGTTTCAGAGTTTCTTTGTGATCATTTTTCTGATCCAAGAATCGTGCATGCAAATTCAAAAGACACTTTAACTCAGGCCTTAGCTAGTTTTGTTTGCAGTCCAAACACTTTAATGGCGCTGGAACGTGTACCATATGCCAGGTAAGGAAATAACATGTTATCCGCTTTCATTCACATTAATATTTTGGAGTTACTCTTTAATGCATTTTAGATTTTTATGTCTTTCTTCCATATACACTGATTTAGTTATAACAATATTACTTAATAATTTAATATTTTTGGCATTAGAAATTTTTATGAACATTACTTCTTTTAGAGGCATACATTTTAATTATTGGTTTTTATATGTTATAACAAATTTGAAAGTGGGAATGATTCTCATTTTTCATATCATTCATTTGAGGTTATGAAAATTGCTTTCTTTAGAACTAATGCTTAAAAACTGTAAAATGCTGCATTACTATGATAGGATATGCATTTCTTTATTTGCTGGTAAGAAAATGAAAGAATTTCCAAAATTTTAAAATATTTTGTTAAAAATACATATGAATATGCTGCATTATGATTCAACAATTAGCTGCATTGAAGATTCAACAGTTTCTAGAGCACCTGAACATTCACGTTGCAATTATCTGCAGATTTGGAAAGAAAAATCCAGAAATAAGAATTTAAAAGAGGGAAAAAAAGTTATAAAAAAAAATACAAAAATCAATCACATCAAGTCCGTAAACTGGATATGTGTGTTTTGGAGTTACAATATATGTCAGAATTGTTACTATTTATAGTGAAAAATTGCTTTTTCTATGAACTGAGAACTAGGGCTTCAATTTTCTCCCTAGATTTAAGTGAACATTTTATTAAATGTCATATGTCCTGAGCCAAATCTGGGTTATACTATGCCTGCAAAGCATATCAGTGAATGATCACAATGCATCATCTTATAATGAAATATTTACTGAAATACCTGTGTTTAAACTAATGTAATTTGTTACAGTCGTATGAAAATGGTAAGGGCTTTGCTTCGGCCCTATGAGAACAGAGCTTGGGCACAAAGTAACTGGGTTCTAGTCAGAATGTGGCAAGGATGTGGCTTTGCCTTTCGTTACCAAAAATCACCCCATCTTCTTAGGAAACTTGGACCAAAGCTTCTGCAAGTGGATTCTACAATCGTCAGCCAATCAATTAGTATGTTAATTTGTCAATATACTTTTAAATTTATGTCTTATGTTCACTGACATACATAACAGAATATTCCTTCAGCACACTATATAGTGACAATAATATATATACGATAAATTTGATAGGTGTAGGACTTTTAGTAAGCGATTAAGGATGTCACCCCTTTAAAAAGCACAGCATTTCCTGGTTGGCAAAAATGTTTTTGACTAAAATAAATTAAATATGTCTTACTTTTGAACTTTCACATTATGAAAACATTTGGCTCAATAATTTTTTATTAGTAAAGATGATTTATATGTATTTGGTGAAAATATATAAACCTCTTACTATTACTCACCCATATTAAATATCTCAGTAAAACTAATAAAAAAATGAGAGACATTTTAAAAATGTATTCAAATATTTCCTAAATATTATGCGACAATATCCTGACTGCCAACTGTTGACAACCTGCTGAGCTGCTTTGTAAGGGAGGTATGACTTCATCCTCAACCATAATGCCTATTAGTGAGTACTTAAATCAAACCTATTCTCTCTGCCTCTCTTATAACAACCAAGTAAACAAATACTTATATGTGTTTAAAAGATATTAATGGCTAAACAATGATATCTTCAAAAATAAATGTTTTCAAATTGACATGAAGTTCACTTGCAAAATATCAAATTAGGACATATTTTGGAATCTTTTACCCATTCTCAACTGTTGACTGACTGCTTGGTAAGTTTAGGGAGCTGTTTGGTGGGTGTGTTTATGGATGGATCTGAATCTGTTCCCTGTCGACATCTGTTGACTGGTACAAGAGTTTACTGAGTTTGTCTAGAGATGGAATGTCAAAATCCATTATCTTGATATTTTAAAACGAAAATGTTTTTCCACATGAATAGTTCTATCTTATTTTGTTGAAAGAAATATGTATATTTCTTTCAACAAAATTTTATAGTTTGTGTTCCCAAAGATGTGTTGCTACTGCCAATTTTTCAAATTGTTTTAGCCAGATAGTTCTAAAATGTCCTAAATGGGAAAATAAGAGAAATATGTATTTAAATCCTCAATAAATTACATTTTAGAACATATAGAAATAATGTGTGTTTCGTCCTGAAGTAATTTTTCAACTGCATACTGTTTACTAATGTTGGCTGCTTTTATATGTTCCAGTAAGATTAATTTTCTTGGGACTGGATCCAGTACAGAGATGTTCAGAGCTTCATGAATGCCAAAATTTCTCATTTATTCATTGATCTATTAGGGATGTCTAAAATGATAACTTGTATTGTTGAAAAATTTCTTATCATTAAGAAGAGTTTTAAATGATGATTTTGAAACCAGTTTTACAAAATGGCAGCATCATTCATTTGATCATGGCAGATAGCGTTAGCATCCACAATGTTTTTTATGGAGAGATAGAAACTATCTGGCATCCAGCCCTCATTTCCACCTACATTAAGTGCCATTATTCACTTTCGTCACAATACTGGCATAGTGCATAACCACAAGTTCCATTGTTCAACCTTTCATCACAGTAAATCAAGTTTCATCTAAGTACACTACTTCATAAACTTGGGTTTATAAATAATCAATTTTCAGAGGATAACTATACCTCCATGCAACAATTCTATCTGATTGTTCTTCTTTTATTCAGAGGGCTGATATGAAATCCTACCTTCCTTAAAGTTGTTTCTTCATGCAGGAATTGAGCACTGTATTTCAGATCATGCGAATGATTATTGGGTTGGTAATTTTATACAAATTGTAAATCTCCTATCTAATCAAATTGCAATAAAAATAATCTGTTCTTTCAAATTTAACTTTTTTTTGTATGTGTTACTGGAATCTTTTGAATTATTTGGTGAACTTATAGGTCAGCTTAATTTTACTTTTCTTGAGGTCTCAGTAACTGATCCTACCAAACTTATTTTTAAATATGGAATCATAAACATTAAGTGCAGTATCTGGCATGAAGATTGATAAAAAATTGTCACTACAGCTTGGTAAATTTTCCTCTTCCATAAGTTTGGCATTGTCTTTGTGCACTGAATTAATTCATCTGTGGAACAGACACAAGTTGCTGTTTTTCCCAAGATTTCCACATGTTCACTACAGGTGTAACTTTATGCAAAATAAACTAACTAAATGACTAAATACTATCTAACTTGCTAACTAATTTTATAAACACATGGTAAATAACTAAATAAATATGAGGGATAAGTCATAAGTCAGAAGTCAGGGCAACTATTTTTTTTCTTGTGAACAAGGACAACATGAAAAATCTAAGATGTATGATTGAAAGCGTATGGAATCTACTTTCAAATAAAGCTACCAGATGGTGTATATGAGTAGAGCTGCATGTGTCAGCATGCCCCTAAGTTCAGTTGGTGAGCGACACTAGTCAGGAATGAAGGTCATGAAGAATGAACAATGTGCATGTGTGAAAATAGCATTTCTCCACAGCAGGAATGCATGAGAGTGCCACCCAGAGCTATGGGAAGCACTGGGTATGCATGCCCTGCTGTAACAAGAGTGGACAGAGGCCTTCAAATGGGACGGAATGTCTACTGCCAATCTGCTGAACATTGGGTGTCCTGTGTCTGCGGACAATGATGTATGAATGATAGTGGTGGAAGAGTGCTGGACATTTGTGCAATTAGAAGGGCAAACAGGAATTCTGGCAAAAACAGTCCACCACATTTTATGGGAAAATATGTGCAAAGTGGATGGCCTATCAATTAAGTGAGATACAGAAGTGATTGGATTTGCTACGAAACATGTCGCATCAATCCGGTGAGATTTCAGGAAGAAGGTGATACCATGTTGAATTGCAGCATTGTAATTGATGAAACATGGGCAAGTGCTTTTGAACCAGAACTCAAGCAACAGTCCTGCTGCAGAGAAATGCTACTTTCATATACACAAGTTCACTCTTCTTGACCTTTATTCTTGACCAGTATTGTTCGCCAACTGAACTTCCGGGCATTCTGAAACATGAGTTCTGCTCACATCACCATCTGGTGACTTCATTCAAAAATAAATTCCATACACTGTCAATTGTATATCTTGTAGTTTTAGAGTTGTCTTTATTTGGAGAAAAAAAGTAGTTGCCTGGACTTATGACTTTACCTTGTATATACAACATCTTCACATTATCATAAAAACAAATATGTAAATAGTACTGTCTCTTATTGGTGTTCAGTTCCAGGACAAGCTGCATGCTAATAGTTCTGAACAAGGGATTAAGGGTTAGCATGGAATGGGAAGCGAAACATTAATGACTTTAGCAAAGGACCTAGTCTCAGAGTAACTTCACTTTGTTAGCAAATGGAAAAGTTATGACTAAGGCTGCCATAAAACAATACATGCAATGTTTTTTTTTTCAAATTTATCACTGCTTCATTTTAAATCCATAACATTCACTATTTATTTATTAAAAACATTGTGTGAATGAGTTGAACTAACACTCTTTTGCTCCACTTGTTTAAATATGTAGAACTGGTTTTTTGTACCTGGGATTTTCACAGTGAAATATAGTATATGACAAATTATTCTTATGAAACCACTCATATTTCACTAATTTTGTTCCACTTACTTGGACATATTTCAAAGGCGTTTGCTTCCCAATGTAGTATTAAGATGTTGCTCTGTGGCTTTACCACCACACTGGGAAGCAGCCAGTGGGGCCAGGCTGAAGAAGGAGGCAAATGCCTTTGAAACATGTCCAAGTAAGTGGAACAAAATTAGTGAAATTTGAGTGATTTTGTAATAATAATTTGTCATATTATGTAGAACTGGTTTCATGAACCCTTTGTTTGCATTGTCAGCCCCATTGATTCATTCTTTTGCAATAGAGAGCATTGTCAAGGCCATTAATAATTTTTCTGCCATAGTACTAGAAGAACATTTTTTCATGCTTGAGAGTCGTATACAAGTGTTCAACTTCAGTAGTAGTAATGGTAATGATAATGATTATCATCACTGAGAAACTTTACACATTCACTGGATGTTGTTTAGGTACTGTTTTCTAGCATGAAGTAACAGATTAATGGTTCAAGTTCTGTTTTCATGTATTTTTCTCAATGAATGTGTGCGGAAAACATTTCTTACATCCCTTGATGTTTTCTAATACAGAACATTAGTGGCAAACAAGGTGATTATTGAAATGAAATTATTCTGTAGTTTGAAGAAACACAGTATCAAGGCCCTTGACAGCCACTCTCTTGAGAACTGTGGAATCTTAATACTGTCTTTTAGAGAACTGAGCAATTATTATGTATTCATGATTCAAAGAGGAGTTTTGATGATATTCTGATTTTTTTAATCAAATTTTGAAATTAAGCATTGAATTCTTCAGTTTGAGAAGGGTGGGTTGTCTATTGATTTGCTTTGTAACTGATTACAGTACAATGAAAAGAAGTGTGACATTTCTTTGAGATGTGCAAAAAAATGGACAAATATCTGTGTTTTGATTAGTAGCCTAGACATTACAAAATTCAAAGCTTGGACACACAGCAGTGCATTGTATGTGTGTACATTACTCTTCCATAAGAAGAGGCTGATCATCAGTGTGACAGGTGTTTAAAACACTTGCATTGTCATAACTCTAGGCTCAATGCTTTATTGGAATTGCCCATAATTTCATTCACAATTTATTTCAATCAAATTGGTAAAATTTGAAACCTTGTAATAAAATATGCTGAACACTGTAGATCCTTGATATTTTCATATTAAATATAGAGAGGAAGAAAAAAGAACAAAAATGTATTTACAACTAATAAATCAGCATAATTTTGCTCTCAAATTATGTGGCTAAAAGAATAATTAACTCTATTTCTAGTAATATTCAAGAACTATTGATTTCAAAGCTAAGAAAAACAATTTTTTTTCTTTTCATTGCAGCTTGACAAAAACACAGATGTGGCAAATCTTATATGACTTCCATTTTTATACCACCATTGGTGGCCAAGGCGTTAAGGCACAGACTTGTGAGTGGGAGGTCTGAGTATCGAATCTCACAAGGACGGTCCTCCCTGACTAAGATTTTTTCCAGGTTTTCCTCAGTCCTCATAAATGGCAAATGCGGAGGAGGTACCCTAAACTTAGGCCTGGAACGTTTCCTTCATTAAAAAAAAATTCTTTCCTAATTTACCATTTCATCTCATGTATCATCAGTGTCCACGGCTTATGGTGCCTCAGTAGCAAAAACGGGTGTTAAACACTGTTCAAAAAAAAAAATAACAATCCATTTAATATGAATATTATTAAGAAGATATGTTGTTTTTAAAACAATTGTTTTTAATGTAACTGATTGTATATTTTATTTTTTTTATCTTGAATAATGATACTGACTGGACAAAATGTGTAGGGCTTACCAAAGATAAATTGCTTATTATGCTGGGTGTTAGTCAGAGCTATAGTCCCTAAAGTTAGGTGATTAACTTGTCTTATTTGGAAAATACTGTATATGTAACATTTAAGAAATTCAACTACATACCATAACATAGCAAATACATATGACATAAAAACAAACACAAAGTTCCTTTTAAATTCTGTCTCACTTATTTGTAGGTTTGTTAATCTGAATGTAAGGCTATTGATTATAGCTTAGGTTATGTTTTTGTTATTTTGGATTGTGACTGTTGCTTTTTATGTAGTTATCCTTGTGGGTATCCTTCCTGAATATGCCAAAGCACAAAGCTGCCTATAATGTAAGTATTTGGAATACTAATCATAAAAGCAATGGTAGCTTGTGCAGCATTAACCCAAAGTGCACAATTTTATTACTGCTACTGCTGAATATGCATAGATTGCAAGGTTCTAGAATCTTAATAATTAGATTTAACACTCATATAAGTGTAGCTGAATATATATCTCTCACACACACACACACACACACACAGAGAGAGAGAGAATTTTAAAATCATTGTAGTAAACAAAACTATTAAAAAAAATTAATTCTCCTGGGTTTTAAGCAACAAGCTTATCAATAACTCCATTATTTAAGTTTTAAATCCACAGAATGAAGTTGGGGGTGTAGAGTCATAACAAAATATCTACAAAAGTGGCCATTTTAGCCCACCATCATCATTACTAACTTGGAGAATCAATCTATTTAAAACCAAAATAGTGGAATGTCTCTCTTTAACTGTTGCAGAAACAGTGTATTTTATATCTACAACTATTTAAGGTCATTTAATTTCTCTCCCAACAGTTATTTCATGAAACTTTTTTTTTTTTTTTTCAGAGCCTTGTCCTTCTGTAATGTTTCAAGGACATGTAAGAGAAGTGATGCTTGGTGATGAATTGCTAACAACACAGTTCCTCAATTCCTTGTTAAATCAGCTGAACTGGGCATTTTCAGAATTCATAGGAATGCTTCAAGAGGTAATAGTGGTATTTCTAATTAATAAAGACCAGTGATATAATACAAGTTTATGAAGCCATAATCTATGACATTTCTGATCTGAATTTTAGCAAAGGAGTATCACTTATGCATAATTATGTAGGCTGTTGCAAATACTTTGGTCAAAATAACTAATAAGAGCTAATCTTTTTTTCCTTGGTCTCTCATAGCAAATGACCAAGAAAATTCTTACCATAACAGAATAGCTACAATCAAATAGAATAGAATAAAGCTATGAGGCAGCAATAAGTCTTGCAAGGTTTCTTAGATATAATAAATTTAATGGAATATAATGCTCTGTGACAACTGCCATAATTGAAGTTGCTGAATACAATAAAATAAATGATGATGCAAATGAATCTCATCTATTGGTGCTTAAAATTACTGACAATTATGTTTTAAGGAAAACACTCTGACCCATACCTCATCCATGCAACTTTTCCCTGCTATAAATGAAATTCATACCTGGAAGTTCACTAGAAATAGTGTTTAAGCCAGAAAATGGCAAAAACAGAGTTAAGGGATGAAGCTCATTAGATTGTTGTTTTGATGATGCAATTTAACTTGTGAAATGTAGTCCTCTTTCAGCATTATTTGGAGTTTAGTACAGAAAAACATGGGAAACTCTTTAAATGCAAAGTTACAGAAATGTAAATTTAAACATGTTCTATGTTTTTCAAAACAAATACTAAATTACCATTACTAATGGAATAAAAGAAAGAAAAATTATTTTTATATTTAAGGCAGCAGGTTTATCAGCTGTTTAATTTCATGGTTTATGTAGAATTGGGAATATGTGCACTTCTTCACCAAGAAAAGCAATGAGAGCAATTTAAAAGTCCTGCAACTTAAATTGGCCAACCAACACACCTACCTCCCTCCAATCCTATGATTCCTCACATTGTGCATGTGGCACCATTCTCTCTTCCAGTTGCAAGTTGGATTTTGACTGAATTGACTGAGTTTTGTTTTGAGAGTGAGATTTCATTAAATAGTGCAGTATAATTGTGTAATAGCGAGATATTCATTGTATCATCATATATTTATCTTCAATGTATATGTCATATATAGAAAGTTGTGTGGCAGAATGAAACAGGCATTTAGGCATAAATTACCTGAAAGCCCAGTTACAACACAACCCGGTTAAAGTTAGCATAGAAGTTTAATGATAAAGGTTCTGTGACTGATTGGATATAAAATTAAAGATGTCATGTGCTCACAGAAGAAACATTTGATGAAATAAGAGCTTCAGTTAAACTCTCCTAGTTCTGCAGATCTTATGGTTTGTAATTATCTTTGGGGGACATTGAAAAATAAGAGTATATTAAACTAACCATGCCACCCACGATGGAGGAAACTTAACACAAACATTCCCAATTAAGTTAGGTTCATTAGTGATGGGAAATTGATGCATGTCAGTGATACTTTCCAGTGGATTGTGTGTCACGTAAATGGGCAACAATTCCAGCACATACTGTAAGGAAGTTCAGTACAAAATTCTCTTATTTCATGTTGCACCTAAGTTTTAAAATGATGAAGCACTTTAGTGGTGCTAGTCTGTTGAAGAAAATACTGACAACAAAACGGTGTAACTGCCAGCTGACTGAACTATCCAAACTTTTAAATTGCTCCTGCTGTAGAAGCAATTGGGACTGCAAATTTTATTTGTTTATTGCTTTATAACTTTTTGTGTCTTATTTCATACATTTTTCTAGCAGAAATAAAATGTAGATGTTTCGTGAGAGCTACAAATAGATTTTACTTTAAAACATAAGCACTTTAATTTACATTAAGTGAAATGCATGATATTCTTTCTTCCTAGAGGATATCCGTAATTACAAGAAAGCCAATATAGCTTACTCTGCTATATTATGTGTTTGACAGGAGCATATAGAGTGTGTTCAGTTTAAAAGAGGACTCATTATAGAACAGACATGTATATCTTGTATTTGTTAAAATATTGAAGCTATTTACAGTGAAGGTTTTGTATATTGATTGATACACTGTGGGTAATTTTCATACACTTCACTACACTTACTATGTAAGTGAAGTGTATGAAAATTACCCACAGTGTATCAATCAATGTATATCTTGGCTACAGCGTATGTTGGAATTGGTGTCCCTGCAGTTCAATACATTTCACCTTGATCCTAGCAACTTTGTGGATCATTCTGTGTCTATATGGATTCATTAGCATAGAATTCCTTCAGGATTCTCACTTGAGATTTTGGTTAATGCTTCCCTTCCAAATTTAGCAGAAAATCTGATGAATGCACATAAGACTTTGTCTTAAAATAATACTCAATTAAAAAAACATGCTCTGTGAAAGTAAATTCCATTGTACTATACTATCACAATAGCAGCAGCAGCAATACAACCTACCTTCCCCACCAAACACTTTCACAACATAACAATATAAAATTGGGATTATGTTGAAATAACTACAAATAAAATATGCACACTTTTTATTTAAAATGCAATTGAAGAGCTAGCAAAATAGTGGGTGAGGATGAAGACAAGAAAAAGTTCTCAAAAAATAAAAAAATGTAAGATTGTTGATTTGTTAACAGAGAAAGAATGTAATTTCTTATCTTTCATTCTTGTTACAGATTCAAAATGTTTCAAGCCGCCCTGCACGAGTTTTCATTGAATCAAGGCAGCTAAAAATTTGTGCTACTTGTTTTGATCTTGCAATAGCATTACTACGAGTTCTAGAAATGGTTACAAGTATAGCTCCTGCAGTCTTCATTGATGATAGTAGAAGTTCATCTGATCTCTTACTTGCTCGTCTGTGTCAGGTAAGCACATTCAACACGGGTGTGTGTAGAATGCTGTAATTATTTGCATTTGTGATGGTGATTTTTATATTTGTTTTGGTGGTTGGGAATTCATTTTCATAACAATTATTTGTATCCTGTAATTTAGCTATTCTAAAAGATAGCTTCTAAGATTAAGTGGTGAATAAAAGTATAATAAAAACTCAGAATGGCCTAATTTTTAATAAAAGAAGGTTAATAAATAAATATTTAACTTTATTCCTTCTGACTTGTAATATAACCTGAATTCAGAGTTGCAAACAAGAGCTTTAAGTTCCAAAAGAGCATTGTACTGTACTGAATAGTTATTTTCAAGAGTCAGTAGAATGCAATAAAAGATGTTTGACATGCTAGAAGAAGATGTGCTATGAGTAGTAATAGGCAGCCTTATTTTTCTATATGTGTATCATTTGTCAGGAATATAATGCATGTAGTTCATTGATATAGCTATGATATGATTTCACCAAAGCACATCTTTTAATTTTTTATTTCAAGTGTATAAGGAATAGCTCAGGTTTCTATTTTAGGCTGTTATAGACCTGCAGATATTTTGGAAGATTTACCTTCTGTTATGGAATATTTTAATTCCTACAGTTAAAAGAAAAATATCAGACTGTGAATGTTTTTCCTCCTCTTTCCTTCCTACCTACCTATCTTGGATAGTAATTAGCTTAAAATAAGTTTCCTGTTTCATTTATGTTTATGTTTTGATGGTATAATTCATCAGTTTCATATATTCAGAAATGATTAATATTTATTTTACAATGAAATTAAACATCTAGAACATATCTGGAACATAATGTGATCATATAAACATGCTAGGCAATAGTAAAGGGTCATAAAGAAGACACTCCACAGATATTATACAGCTGAAATTTCACTAGGAAAGAGTGGCAGCTTTGACAATGCATCGAGCATTAAGTTATTGTGTTCACTTAACCACCAAGGCAAGCACACACACCAAACCTTAGCAATGTTGGGTGGATCACCTGCTAAAATCTGGTTTCAAAGGAAGGAAGAAATCCCAGAAATTTAGGAGTATCAACTTTCTCCTGTTCGGTGCATATCACCAAGTGCATAGGAACTTGGGAGTTTTTTTTTTTTTAATGCCCATTTTTACTACTGAGGCACCACAGGCAGTGAACACTGATGATACTGAGCTGAAATGATATATTGGGAAAAGTCCTTGTGGGTCAAATTTAAATCATATAAGAAAAATAGTTTCTGAAAATCAATGAAATCAAATTATTAGGAGTGAGGGGTTTATTTGTAACCCAAAATTTAAAAATGACTCTTAGGGACATAAATATTTGCTTTTTCGCAACAAAATTTCATATATACCTTTTAAATAAAATAAGAAAAATAGTTCCTCAAAATCAGGGAAATTAGACTATTTAGAGTAGGGGTATACTTCTACTTAAATACACAATGCAACTCGAAACTTTCTGTTATTTTTTTCTATTTTAGTGTAAAGATGATATCAAGAGCTCAGTTCATAAATATAGTTACACTTAAAAATGTTAAAAAATACCCATAGCTTTGTCTATTAGTAGTCATATATTTCATTTAATTATTAGAATACCATTTAATTTTTATGGTTTAACAATAATAATAATAACAATTCTAAAAATGTAGTTAACTCTTTTGTGATACTACAGATTCCAATAATTCTAATTTCATCCCCTAATACCACACGGTAATGCCATATCTAATTTCAATAATTAATAAGGCCATAATTTGGACTTTATATTCTTTTTTTAAAGTTACTCTTTCTACTAGATGAGGAATTCGCTTATTTTACACAGCTCCTGCATGAAGGAACTTTTGTGTGTGCAATGCGAATCCACAAAGTTTATATTAAATTTTAATAATTTTACATGCAATCCCCGGTATTTGTTCTTTCAACTGGAAAATGTTGTATTCACAATCTTAAAGTTGATCTACTGCTTTATTATTTCTTAGAGAAAGATAATATCCGAAAATGATTTTTTAATATACAAGGTTTTATCGTTTGCTGAGATCCATATGTAACAGTTTTTATTATGATCTGTTGATAAAAATGACTTGAGACATGTACTAAGACAGGCTTCTTTCCTTACAGCTGATGTGTCAGATCCTGAATAGAGTGAGCTCACAGGCAGGGTGTTTCCAACATGTTGTAATGCTAGAAATACCAGATCTGGAGACTATTGATCATTTTCCAATCCTTACAGCAGTTGTTGGCATTTTATTAGCATTACTTAAAGAAGAAATGGATAATTTTGATGGTTAGTACATAGATAGAAACTTGTGTAACATGTGGGCTATTTATAAGACTTTTTATGTCACTGTAAATTTTCTTAGTTTGAAGTTGAATATATCACAGCATGCTAAACTTGATAACACATCTTTCAAACCCAAAACACTCAGCTGATATTGGCTTGAGTAGCTCTCTTTTGTGTATTTCATAAAAGATTAAATATATGGCCTAGATTCTGAACTTCGTTGCAGAAAAATAATTATTTTTGTTCATCAGAAATGCATTGTTTCAGGAGTATTAGAAGGGGATTTTAGGAACTCTAAAAAATTTATTTGGTCATAGCACTACTGACAAATATTAGGAGGAAAAAAACATATTCATTTCATGAATAATACCTGTTAAGTTACAAATGACAAATCATCATAAACATGTAAAGAGCAATCTGTGATTAGATGTTTAGTGACTATGAAGTAATGTAATTATAAGACTTAAAATGTTGGTAATTTGCAACACAATATTTCAGTAGCTAGCTTTATTTTTTCTGAAAATGTTTTGAAAGTCCTTCCTGTCATCTTCAGTTAATGACTGACACTATAGTTGCAGATAGACAAGGTAGAGGCATCTAGTGATTGTATTATTCATCAGCTCAGGTTGTCAAATGGTGGGATTTCACAATTCAAAATTATACTTTACCTAGACAAAACCTTGATTAATCAAAATCACTTGAGAAAAATCAAAATTGCTTATTGTTCAGCTTATATTTACATTTAATCAAAGGTTACAGGGAGCATTATGCTGTAGTCAAATCTGTTATATAATTATTCAATTTTTTTATGAGGAAATTACCCAAATTTTACTAATTTTGTTCAACTTATTTGGCTGTTCTCTTCATCATCAGTATGGTATTCCAATGTTGCTCTGTTACTAATTTGGTGATAAGGTTATTGTTTAGAAGATCAAAATTAACTATATATTCTTTGGATATAATTTTTAGTTTGTAAGAGATTTCTCTTTGAACTGTAACATTAACTTGTATCACTCAAATTTCACTACTTTCCAAACACTTACTTGATAGGTTTCACCTGAGCATAGTTCACTGTACAGTGAATATTGTTTTGCAATAAAATTATAGAACCTACAACACAACACCGAGTAAGTTTACAATGAAAATAGAAAACAACAATGTTCTTCCTTTCTTGAATATAAAAATCATAAAAAATGGCAATATACTAGAATTTGGCATATTCAGAAAAGATATACAAATAATTACATCAAAAGCAATAGCCAATACCTGAAATAATATTTTCTCACAATAATCAACAGCTTCACATTCAGATTAATGAACCTACCAGTAAGCAAGATAGAATACAAGTCCAAGTAGGGAAATATGATATAGAGCAGAAAAATGACTACACAATTGATCTGGTCAGTCAGTGCAAAAATTCAAAAAACAAAAATTAAACATTACCACACTAAAAGGCTACAAAGTAGATCATATGTACAAAAATTTCACATTCCATGGGTACACTAAACTTTTCAGAAGATATTTAAAGATATGAGTGTTATTTTGGCTCCAGTAAATAAATACAGTTTAAAAAACCAACACAAAAGACAAAATCAGGAAAACAATCAGCCATTTACAAAATCAGTTGCAAAGACTGAAATATGTAAAGGTAAAACAAAAAGAAACATTATCCTACAGTTCAAGGAACACAGAGATGTAAACTATAAACATACAGAAAAATGAGTAATAGCACAGAATTTCTGGCAAAAGTAAACCACACATTTCAAAATAAATCAAAACTCTTATAAGTTCTTGAGAAACCCATAGATAACAGAATGGCAGAATATATCCTTATGCAAAAACGAAATAAAATTTAGTTAATTTTGATTTTGCAAACAACAATTTCATCACCAAATTTATAAAATTTATAGGGCTTGGTTGATTTGGTATATTACGGATGCTCTTTAACATCTCAGATCATCACAATCCTATTCAATTAAGGGCATGAAACAACTAACAAATTTTGCTCAGAGGCCTCTTCTTTTAGGCTTGAGGTTCTTTTTTGTGCCATAAATGTATGACACAGGACCCATGGCTTTACTTCCCTTCTGAAGGATTTTTATGCCAGAAAAAATCCATCGATTCTGGCCAGGTTTGAACCCACGATCTTGGGTTTAGAAGGCAAGTATTAATCTATAGGGCAACACTTGAATACCACACTGGAAATCTGACAGTGGAACCATGCTGTTAATGAATTTCGGTGAAATTTGAGCGATGTTCTCATAAAAATTGCATAATTATACTATAGTTCACTGTGCATATATCTTTTATTTAAAACTATACTATTATTTAACATTTGGCATTTTGAGATGAGAAAGAATGCTTCTGTTCCAGGTGGTGTGATGAAAGTGCCCAAAGTTACCAAAGCACTTGTTATGGAACCAAGTTTCCAAGTGGACTCATTAAAATTTGTTCTTGGCAATATACAGAGATCATCAGGACCCCCAAAAGCAAAACCTTTTTCTTTTCACAATTGTAAGTGAATTTTATTGTTGGTTCTTATCAATAAGGAAATCCTTTAATCTGAAACTTTTCATTAAGTTTCAAGTGAGCGGTTTATTATATTCAAGTGATGCTGGTTTTGTAGCTAGTCAATGGATTGGTTTTTAATATTTATTAATTTTTGTAAAATATCTAACATGTTTAGGTATTAATTTGAGTTCAAGATAATAGCCACTTAGATGCTTAAAATAATAAAACTAAATAATAAGAATAAAAAGCTTTTGAAATGGTGTGAATTGTTTAATATATAAAACTTGATATTACTCTTAAATTATTTGCATTAGAAACACACAGTAAATGCCATTATTATTTTAATTTTATTTAGTTTAATTTCTGTTACATTTATGGCAATTGATCCGTAACTTTGTGATGAAAATAGTAATTTTTTCTTATCAGTATCAGTTTTCAATAGGCAAGAGTTATGATAGTTATAAGGCACTTATCTAGCAAAAACTGCTCATCATTATCAACAATGGTTGAGATGACAATTTTAACTGCCACATCTTGTAATCTAGGGTTGGGGCATATGTTATGGCATTTATTTTTTTTCTCAAAATTAAGTAATCCTAGGGCAATATTATCTTATTCTATAGAGAACCAAGGCATGGTAATATGTGTGCATATCCCTAGATGGTAATGGGTTGTTGCACAGAGATGATAGTAAGCCAGTGAGTCAAAGGTCATGCAGGATGAATTTTATGCAAAATGAACAGCATTTTTACATCCAGATAGCCATTCACCAAGGGAGAAATGCCAGAGTATGTCATAAGGAACTGGTAATAGTTCAATCTGCCAATATTGAATTATTGATCTAGTGTTAACACAGCACTATGTTGTATAATAATTAACTTTAATTAAACTTTAGTTAATGAGTTATTACATATGCTTATTTCTTCACTTAATAACATTATTTGGCAGAACTGCCCTGTATGTACAGGGCTTTCATGTAAAAACTATCTCGCTTGTATGGGAAAGAGTGGGGGGAAGGGTTGCACAGAGCTGAGAGAATTTTTTTACATGAACTGTGTATGTACAGGGCTTTCACATAAAACTATCCCACTTGGGGAACATTGCTCACAGCCGATGGAATTCAAAACATTACGCCTTGCATGTGTGATAGTTTTTACCTGAAAGCTCTGTAGTACTTTGCAACACATATGGTGTGGTGATGGTGATTGTTATTATTAATATTATTATTATTAATTTTTTTTTTAAATTTTATGTTCACCCAAAATATATAATTTTCCCTACATACTCTTGTAGATAGGAAATGTGCCAAACTTGTCATATTTACTTTGGATTTTGAAAAAAAAATATACTCCCAAACTTTGCCCTTAGTTTATGTTGTTAGCAAACTCATTTCTACAAACTAGTTGGTACATTTGATCTATTTTCTTATCACCACTTACTTGAGGATCTATTTTCTTTTCACCACTTACTTGAGGATGCTGAATTTCATTCTCAAAAACTTCCTCTGTAGTTCAGAGTGGGATTTAAAAAAATCATCAAAATACTCTTGAGCATTTTGTCATATTTATTCCAGCTGCATGATTAATTCTTCGGCAAAATGAACATCAGATCCATAGCGGTTGACATTGAAGCAAATAACTTTAATATTTATTTTCTTTTCCTTCATTTATCTTTTTTACTTGAGTTTTCTTTTAAGCTTTTTCTTTTCACCTCCTTTCAGGTTTTTCTTTGACAAAATTTTGGGGGGAAGGATCTCCTTCCATATCCTTGCTGTGGACAGAAGGCTAATGACAGTTCCTAGAGGCCATATTGTGCAGCATATGTGAGAACTAGCAGAAAATGTTTGAATTTATTTACTTTTCAGATGAAGATGATGTGAATCCTGAAGAAATTGAGAGCGTTAAGAAAATGATAGATCTCTTAGACTTTTATAGAGGTAAATTATCTGAAGTTACCATGGTGTCTGAAGATGATATGTGTACCATTTGCTATGCATACTCCATCTCTGCCACTTTCCTGCCGTGCAACCATCATTCTTGCAGGTATGTTTAGCTTTTCATTTCATATTAGGTATCTAATTAATATTTACTTAAAGCTTGGAAGTGCAGTATGATAATTATGAGTATGATAATTATGATCGGTACTGTATCTTGGGAGTTTTTGATTGGTAAACCTGCCAATGGCTATTGCATCATATGGTTGGTTAAACCTAATCACAGTTTACAGAATGCTAATTGGTGAGTTTATCCAGTCACATTGAACAAATTGGTGGTGGAATTACAAGCTATATGATAAATTGATATTTCTTAAGATATTAATAAGATATTATTTAATAATAAGTCTTTAAAGAATAAGTAAATTCCTCTTGAATGTTATAGTTGATATTTTCCTTCCAAAGAACATGGAATGGTTATTAAAAAAATTATTGATCTTGGGGAGGAATTTTGCACTTCGATTGATTTGAAAATTAAGCTGTATGTGATTTTAGAGGCATTATTTTTTCAGATGAACTATAATCATGACTAAATATATATCAAAGAGATCGTAAGATATCTTTACAAATGATATATGTGATTGTAATTGGTGAAATATTAATATTATTTTTGCAAATTAATGCAAAAAGCTGAAATTACAATGAAGCTTATCTGTTTGTAACAAAAGGCATTTTAACAAAATTCATAGAATACAATGAGTTAAAATAATTATTATGAAGTTTATTTGTGTTAGCAATTTATTCACAAAGACATACTTGCTGAAGAACATGATGTCCATAATCCCATAAATACCAGAGGCACTCTCTCTTTGCCTACATGCAATGGGGTAAACAAAAGACAATCCTTCAGATTGTAGTGTGAGGCAGAGTGCAAGAACATAATTTGTAACTTCAGGTTGTGTTCAGTCAGGGAATGCAATAAAATTTGGATGAGCTCAATATGAAAACTAATCAAGTTTTTTCATTATGTCCAACAAACTCTAGCACACTACTTAGATGAAAGCTATTCAGAAAAGCCAATATCATGATATCTCGATTCAGTATTTAGTAGATGGAATGACAATTGTCACATCTGTTTCAATAACAAATTGTGTGATAGAAATGGAAAAGTACAGATTTTAAAGTTGGTAAAATCCCAAGCAGCCTTTGTTTATGAAAATTATAACTTTACTTCTTCCTGATGTAGTGTTGGAATTAAAATCTAACTCTCAATGTTCACATTTATTTTTTCCAAAAATTACTGAATTAAAATGTAGGGTGAATATTATAACTTTTGGCCATATTGGTGGATTAGTTCTAATGTTATTAAAGGGCTCAATGATCCTTTAAGAACAGAACTGATTCATATGTTGCAAAATATTTGGAAGTAAACAAATTTAAAAATAAATGGCCCAAATAATGCCAGTAAGTAATTTATACTTTTTAATGATTTATTTCACCACAACTAATGTAATGAAGCAAAACTGGAAAGGGGTTCTTAAATTTGTGAAAAAGTACAAAATTTGCCCAATTTTATATAATTTAAACAGTCAAACAATTGCTTGGGTATCATACCCTTAAATAAACGTTTATTTTAATAAAAAAAATTGAAATCATACAATTAACTGGCACATTTATAATTTTTCAGTACTGTATCGAAATCTATTTGGGCTTCTTGTTCATCCATTGAAGCAGAGAAGATTTTGTCACATATATTTGTATAGTAAATGACAAAAAATATCACATATGCCACAACCTCTTTTACAAAGTAAAAAATTAAAACTAAGAATTAAATAAATGAAAATTTCCATTAGATAACATGAATAATAAATTAGTACAGTGTTATATTATTTATTTCCATTCTAGTAAATTTTGCTAATTTTGAAAATGTCATTATAAAAATTTGAAATATAATTAAAGTGGAATTAAAATGATACAATTGATAATATTTTACAAAAAAAATGCGAAAAGTAATTTTCTTTCTGCAATATTGGAAAAAAATTAATGCATAAAATAAAACCTCTAGTGATTTTTCATGATGCCATGAGTGCCTGAAACATAAATAAATTAATATTGCCTAAGCTACATCATGTTATATAATATATAATTGACATTTGGATATATAATAGATATTTGTCATTAAAGCCAATGGATTTGTGAATTCTTAAGCTTTCTCCTATTCAATACAGTGTTTTCTCTAATTAAATAAATGCAATGTATAATTAAGATCATTGTATAATTGAGTAAAACTACACACTCTTATTAACTGCACTTACTTATTAAAATTTAGATAATATTTCTCAGTCCATTGTCTGCATCCTCAGCTAACTGTTGACTGCTAGATAATTCTTAGTATCCATTGGGGATGCAAATTCTGCTCTGGCGGAGGTGTGATGAACTTAAAGCTTATGCCTCAGAGGCCCAAGAGGACAATACCATTTGCTTTTGACAAATAGGACTTTTAAACATAATTTTAAATCGGAAGGTACAGTAGCAACTAATGACAAAATTGGGTGAACGAGAACACAACTTGTGTAGCTGATGGCCCAAGAAAAGCTGCTGTTGCTCGCTTTCAATTGTTGACAAAACATGACTGTCTTAGGTCCCAACGTTCTCTAAATTGTACCCTTTGTGATTCTTGTCAACCTATGATGGCCTAATATTTGGACGTAAGCTGTGTACTAATGGCATAAGTGCTAAATTGTATGAGGCATTTGTTAAATAAAATAAATAATGTTTTCATTCCTGGAAGTATTGAAGCTCATTAATCTGTCTCTGCATTTATATATATAGATTTTCTCCCTCATTGTTAGCTCTGTGGGTCCCTGTGATGACTTTATAATTTTCCTTTTTTTATTATGTCATTATTCTCTGTGTAATTTAGTTCAACTTGGTCATTAATCTTCATAATATGATTTGCTTCTCTGTGCAAGCTCCAATTAGCACTTCAAGTTAAATGTAGTATAGTTTCATATGAAAGTCTGTATCCTAAATGCTACTTAAATTATATGTATTACTGTGCAATTTATGCTCGCCCCCTTTTTGTAAATATAAATTTATTCATATACACACACTAACCCTATCTGTCTGCTAACCTCAGGCAAATTCTAGAAACCGGTGGACCCATTGGTTCAGCCAGTAGATCATTGTAATTGTGGTAAACCATTATTAGGCGGGTGAAATGTTGTAATGGTAGGAAATGTGCTCTTATTGCAATTCGCAACTAATTCATATATACATACACTAACCTAATCTTTTGGCTAACCTCAGAGAAATCCTGGAAACCGGTGGACCCATTGGTAGATCATTGTAATTGTGGCAAATCATTATTAGGCAGGGAAAATGTGCTCTTATTGCAATTTGCAACTAATTAATATGTACATACACTAGCCTAATCTTGTCGGCTTACTTTCGGCAACTCCTAGAAACCGGTGGACCCAGTGGTTTAGCGAGCAAATAATTTTAATTGTGGCAAACTGCTCTTATTCCAATTTGCAACTAATTCATTGAGCATATATATATATATAAAAATTAGCATGACGCTTTAACCGCCTGAGCCATTGCACCATTAATCCTAAAGTGTTATTATCTAGCTAATAGCTGTGGCAGTCATTACGTTTGACTCTCTTCACTGCTTTTCAGCCCTGCAAGTAATGAAAACTTAATTCATGCACCTTCATTCGTATAATATTCTGTTGTGGAAGCCTTCATTTTCTTTGCTCTCGCACTGAATAATTTGCTGCTCCAAATCATGAAACCTTCTCTTCTTAAATCTGCTGAATGGTTTGCATGATAAATTGGCATTCTTTAACCTCTCTTTCATCCGAATGTTCTGATACGTCAAATTTTCATTGCTTCATTTATATTCATAAATTTAAATTTTGCATCATAGCGTCTATGAGTATCTGTTGGAAACTGCGAACTTGTAGAACCACGACTTTCAATAGAATCATGATCATTCGGTTTCATTTTAGATCGCAGTGCTGGTGAATGTTCAGAACTTTCTTTAATTTTCACCACTTCTGTCTTATTAATGACTTAAACCTGAAAGCAGCTTGTGATTGCATTTTAATTAAAGTCGTATTTGAGTCTACATATTATGGGGATTTTATTTACAGCTGCATATGTGACCATTTTTAGGTCAGCGAGCTTTTCCCTGGCAGACAGCCATAAAAACATTACCTTGAATGAGTATAACTATTTCTTAACCTGCAGTTTTAAGATGAATCCAATTTTTAATTTGAGAATTTGGAAAAAAGATCATCATATATTCAGGTAAATGGGGTATATGGTTCTGAACTAAATTTTTTTTTCAAAAGTTTTAATATCAACTCCAAAACTTAGTCCATGTACTACTGTTCAATTTTGTTTACACTGCTTACTATTTAAATAAACCTTTTTTATTCTCAAGAAGAAGTAGAAATGGCAATGTAAGGATGCTAGCTGACTCACTCACTAATATTAACCTTTCTCCCTGTTGCTCTCTCTGCATCCGTAAGTTCAGTGATCCCATTGAGTCCCTTTTGAAAGCTCCATTACATTTGTTGAAACTGTTTAAGTAATTTCCATATTAGCAAACACTTGGCCAATATAAATAAACTTTACCCATCTTTTTATGGCAATTAAGATATCATGTTCTTGGGAAAACGATTATACAATTAAGCACTTTTCTTTTGTGTTCATTAGTAATGTTTTGCTATTAAAACTTAGATGTAGCCAAGTGTTGTTTCTTATTTTTACTACATTTTCTATTGAATTCATATGAGTAAACTATATTTTCCTTCAGGACATGCATAGCACACCACCTCATGAATTCCAAAGACTGTTTCTTCTGCAAGGCACCGATTGAGACTGTAATTGGTTTGGATGGTAAAGTGCTCCATGACTTAACTTCTAATAACAATTAGTAAAAATCTACCAGCCTGCTTCATCTCAAGCAACAGTATCTATTTAATCAGAATTATTTTTAATTATTTTGGAATAGTTTTCACACTTATTGTTGCTTATTTTGTGTCAAGATTTGGATATTTTTATATTTTAGCATATATTCTTGTGATATTAACAGTTGTTGGGATCACTTCCAAATTTTACATTTCATGTTTGTCAGTAGCTACAAAGTAGCTAATTTACATATATCTGTTACTCTTAAAAAAGGCTAAGAGAGCTCATATTTATGTTATTTTGGTGGTTACTTACCTGATACATTATTCTTGAATAAATATTATAATACGTATATAACAGCACATTAATTATATGTACAATAACATATGAATGATGAGCAACAGATCATCTTCCATTAGGCTTCAGGGGTATTTTAATTACGAGAAAGAAAAGCATATACTTAAATATATGTTTATATTAGAAACTAAATCATTGCATGGAGATTTAATTATTATTCTAAAGTCAATAATAAAATAGTCTTATGTAGTGAACATTACTTCAAATAACATTTCACCAGAATGTGATTAAATTAGTCTTTTTGGCAGGAATACATTCCCAGCCTGCTAGCAAACAGACAGTACAAATGTAAGAAAACTCTTTGCAATATTTACACTTTTGAAAATGTTAATTTTGTATTTCATGATAACATTGCACCATTACATTGTTGGTGATGATTCCTAATCAAACAAGAATTGTATTAAGTTTTGGTTCTTTTCCAAACTATCTACATCAGTTTTACTGGGACATTTCAACCAGAGGTCAGCTGAGTCTATTCAATGGAGAGCACCAGAGCCAGTTCTATATGTGAGGCATTGTCAAATTACATCCAAATGTGTGGGTCAGGCAGCCTCATCTGAATGCACTGTGATGTCAAAGTATTGTGCACTCATGCACATAACACTTTGGGGTAGGCAAAAAGGTATATAAATCATATGAATCGAAACGTTGATATATGACATTGAAATGTGTTTCTTACATAAATTTAAGCAGAATGATAGTATATGGGCAAGTAAAGATGAAATCTCTTCTTTAAAAACTCTTTATGGCTTGATTCGAATGGGATAAAATCAATCTGAGTTAAAATGTTTAAAATATTCAAAACATTCTTTATGGTTTCACTCTCAAGAATTAAAAACTAGATGTAAAGATAAGTTTAGATAACTGTAAACATTGAAAGCTTTGAACTATTTTAACTTATAGTTTATACTGGTGTTTGTGTACACTAAAATGATGAAAACTGTGTGAGTTTTTTTTCCCTCCATTAGAATGTAAAAAGTAATATTTACTTCCGTATCTGTTCTGCTATTTTATTCATAAATACTGTATTTAACAATTCTTGTCATGCCTTTTTAATCCTTGTTTCTCTTTGGAGGCTTTTAATAAATAAATTCGGATACTTTTGTTTGCTGTACACAATGGAAGAGAACTTTTCAACTTGTTTTATAACACAGGCCTGAATTGAAAAAAAAATGTTTGAAAAATAAAAGCTGATTTCTACAGATTTTGCTCTGCAGATTTCAATAAAATAATTTATGCTATGCACAAAGTATTGCCACAGACTATTTACGAGGGCAGAAGTATCAGGAGCAGATTTCAGGGAAAGAGAAAAAGATTTTATTGGAATTTAAAATGGTAATTAGGTGTAGGAATGCTTTCTGGGGGAGAGGACAAAAAAAACATTTTTTAATATATTTTTGCATTTTTATGTTTCCACCTTAATATGCATAATATACTCCTTTCCCAATATTTTTTCATTACCTTTGTGAGATATTTTTATATGCTAGAGAAAAATGGTGGTCATAATCAGCACAATTTATGTATAAATCAGTTGTAATATTTCAAACAGTTTTAATGATCTCAATTTTATATTCTTTTATTGTTGAGGTTTTAATGGTTTAATTAGTATGTTCATCTAAACATGCTTAATGAGCTATTCAACTGTATTGTAGTGGAAATCTTGATTAAGGAAACTTGAAGTGAAAACTGTTCTAGGATTCTTTGATATCTATCCTTTATTTCTGAATCTTATTGTAAATTGATGAGTACCAGCTGAAACTTTTGGAAGCACTCTCAACATCCATATTAAAACAAGTCGCAAACATTTCGGATTTTCTAATCTGTAATCACGGTCAATCTCTGCATAACATTACACCAACATTTAGAGATACATATTATTTCGATATATTGATACATTTGGAAAGTGAGATTTGTCATGGCATATTGTTTTCATTTTGATGCTAATAGAGCTATACAATTATGTGATGATAACCTTAACCCTTAACCTTGGGGTGAAATATTAAGAACATTGATATGTACATCTCAACAGAACACCATTTTACAAATTAATTTCATATTATGAAATTCAGGAAAACACTCTCACCCTAAAAATGATGCTGTGCTTCAAAATAATAATATAGTTCTCCAAAATAATGCTTTCATTCTTCAAGATATGCTTTAAATGTAACCAAAAGAAATTGGTTTTAAATAACACTAACACAATATTTCTCTTGGTGCACTATTTTAGTGAATAGGCATGATTGATGCCAAGCCCCTTCATTTTATTTTTAACATGGCCTGATCAGTTCTAGACTCTGATCTTAACAAGAATACCATAAGTTTATTCCAGGAAGTAGGCTAAAATTTTTAAACCACAAAACACACTCAGATATGCCTAAACTATGGTTGTGCTTTTTGTTGAGACCATATTCATATTCTCTGTATGCTCTGAATGTTCATGTCCATATCTCTAAAAATATTACTTATGGAAGTTTAATTGTCACAGACATTACAAAAAATTACAATAAATCTTTAAGATATATGGTATATATCTTATATGGTATATGGCATGGTATCTGCATCACAGGGCCATACCCTTTGGAGAGGCCTCTGGGGCTAAGAATTGTGAAGAAAAGGCCAAAAAAAAGTATACCCCACTCTGTATGAAAGAAAGGCAATGGCTTATGTGCCTGTCAGGATGGTTTCATCGTAATATGGTTGAACTTGCGATAGACAAGAAACCAAGCATTAGTTGACAAGCCATCCTGATGTAGCGAGGTGAACAGAATAAGGAAGGGGAGAGGAGAAGGTATCAGACAAGAAGAAAATACCCAAAATTTATTTTGTTTCATTGGGAATAAGGAATGGATGTAACACAAAAGGTATGTTCAAAGAGCAAACAACGTAGAGCTTTAACACAGCTTATTCATTTGAACTTATTTTGAATATATATCATGTACAATGAGAATATCCCAACTTAAGTAGATTAAGATAAACATTGGATTCAAACTGATGGACCACATAGTCTAAAACATATGAGATTGATTACAACAATGATACTTTAAGTATGGAGATAATCGTCAGTGTTCAAAGTGTTATGTCCCAGATGCAGATGGATTCAAGAATGCATGGTTGAGGTATTGTACTCATGCGGGGGTGCACCATCCAACTGAAAAGTTACCTAGCCAGTGCTTGAGGAGCATCCTCCAACTGGTGTTAACTTCCTCTCCAGTTCATCAGACAATACGGCACAAGTAGGACCAAATGATATGTCTCCAAGAATCCCACACCATATTTAACATTCCAGCGAACTTGCACCTTAACCAGTGCATCCAGTGAGGGTTTTCATTGTGCACTCTTTGAAGATTAGGCTGAATCATGCTGAAATCTTCACTAAAAATGTGTGTTATCTTAATGCAGTAGGGATGTCTTCTTTCTTTTGAAGTTATCCCCAACTGCATGAGCATCATTCATTATGGATGTCCAGGGTTCTTTTTCAAGATGTCCCTAAATATCCCAGCCTACAGCAATTGCTCACATAATCAGATGATGGGATTATGGTGCAATTGTCTAAGAACTTCATCTTCATAAATGTCCAGCACTGGTTCTGCCCTTTGGGATTGTTCTGGATGTACACTTCCAGTTATCTCCAACCTGAGGACTGAAACAGTTTCCTGTAGTGTCTTCTCGTATCCTAAACATTGCCCCCAGCCTCCACATGAAGTTGAACCATGTTGACCTACTCTGCTTGAGAGAACAATTCTTCTGTTGCTGTCATTATTACGAGTTTTACACAGTTGAACCATAAACAAATACGGAGGGCAGAAATGAGATTTTTATCCTAATGCTGTGAAACATTCTGATTCATATGATGTTCTGAGTATTTCCTGTTATACCATAACAAGAATCTTGTAAAGTCTTCTGAAATTATGTTCCAAGTTTAAAAAATACTAAAGGAGGAATTGGGGTTGGAACTCTTACCAGTATTCAAATAGGTATAAACAAATCCATTTGAGCCATCAACTACCTCGAGAACTCTGCTAAATGTTATTAACTGTTTAGTTCTCACATTATTATGTGAATGAATATATCGGTTGCTATACCCATCTGTACCTAATAATTTATTTTTTTATTTAATGCAACAGGTATTTGATTTACACCATTACTTGCCTATATATTATTGTATTTGTTTTCAGTCATTCTTCTGAGTCAGAGAGCTTTATGGTAGTCACCCCTAGCTGTGCTGTGCATAATGCCTAAAATAATTCATGAACTGCTTAGTTCAAGTACCTGTTAAAGCAAACTCACTGGTGTTATGGTTTTGTTAATTGCATTCATAGTATAATTTTAAAGTACTTTGTTAAGATATTATGAATTATAGGTAAAAATTATAAGGTGGTATCCAGAATATTCAGGAATGGTGATGCCATCTGGTCAAAACTTACTTTGAGACTAGTGACCGCTATCCCCTCGAAGTTGTTCCTTTCTACACGTATACACTGGTCCCAGCGATTCTGCCATTTTCCAAGTGCATCTTGGAAGTTCTTTGAGGGTGTTTAGCACAGACAGCGTTTCCTCTTGAATCCTCTCAATTGTGTCGAACCAACGTCCTTTCAACTTGATTTTCAGTTTGGGGAATAGCGCGAAGTCGCAGGGTGTGAAATCAGGCGAGTACGATGTGTGGGAGACAGCCGTCATGTTGTTTTTCATCAAAAAGCTCCTGGTGAACAAGGAATTGTGACAGGGCACATTATCATGATGCAACAGGCAGTTCCCTTGTCCCCAAAGTTCGGGCCATTGCAAAACGTCTTAGTAGTATGTGGAATTCACTGTTTGATTTGGTAGGATGAATTCTTTGTGCACAATCTTCTTGGTATCAAAGAAAGCGAGAAGCATGCTCTTGACTTTGCTCTTTACTTGTCTCGCTTTTTTTGGTCTTGGTGAGTTCAGGCTTTTTCACTAGGAAGATTGTCGTTTTGTCTCAGGGTCATAAGCATACATCCAGCTCTCGTTGCCGGTGATGACCCTGGGCAAGAAGGTTGGATCATCTGATATGGCCTGACGAAGCTCCGTGCAAATTTCAACATGCTGTGCTTTCTGATCAGAAGTCAGGATCCTTGGCACAAATTTTGCGGCGACACGATGCATGCCCAATTCATCTGTTATAATTCGTTGACATGTCTCATAGCCAATTCCCACTTCATGAGCAAGATCTTCAATGGTTTGACGTTGATCCTCACAAATGAGGTGGCAACAGTGTCAGGCATTGTGCAGCTGACAGGCCTACCGGTGTGAGCATCATCTTCAATAGCTGAACGGTCGGCCCTGAACAGATTATACTACTTTTCCCGAGATTTGCACAGAATTTGATGCACACTCTCTGTTCTAATATTGGATCCATCGTAAAATCGCCACACACTATACACAGAGTATCATAAAACGTACTATAGAATCTCAACACATCTACCCAGCTGCATGAAACTTTAAACACTCACTCATCAGATGTGCTTGTGATGCCACCTAGTGGTACAAAACTCTACTGCAATTACTGCCAAGATGGCAGCACCAGTCCAGAATATTGTGGATACCTGCTCATATATCTAAATTGTACTTTTTAATAGTATGAACAACCACACCACAAACCAAATATTAGCTGTATTAGTTCTTTCTGGAACTGAAAGGAAAATACTGGAAAGATAAGAAAGCCTTAGACAAGAGAACAAATTTTTCCATTTTGAAAATTGACATTTATCAGAATCAACATTCAGGGACACAAATGATCATTCCTTTAACGTCATTAACATTTCCTCATGTCATCTGCTAGGCCTGCCTTCTAATAAGGAACCTGCATTACCTTGAGTTGAGGCTGTCTGGTATAGGTGTCATTCTTTGGTACTTTATTGGTTAAATTCTCCATGTTTTCTTACTTTAGAGCAATAGAAAAGCAATTAACACAATATATAAGTCAAGAGTCTGAAGTTTGTTAGCTAGAGAGTTATAAATATATAACTGTACATACGTACCATTTGATGATTGCTGGTATTACAAATTATTGCAAGAGTTACAGGAAACAATCAAATTATTGTGATCATACATGCAGTTGCATCTGCATCTGTACAGCAGAACAGGTGGAACAGTTTTTTTGGTCATATTCTTCAACAGTAGGTTGACACATCACAGCTAGTAGACTGTAAAATCTTCATTCTTATGCTACTGCTACTCTGTCTGCAGCTCCTTTTTAAAACACATCAACCTATTTAGAGTATTGAAGCTCACATTGCTTTAGTTATATATTGCATTAAAATAAAGTAACATGCAAACAGATTTTAAAAATGCACATGATCCTTGTAGCAAAGCCTAATCTTTATTTAGGAATTAAGCTCGTAATCTTAAAACCACTTTTTTGCATCATCCCCATTGGCAACAAGACTGTAATTTGCTTCTATTCCTAAGGTTCCATAGACATTTATGGGTGGTGATGTATAGTGTGGTTGTGATATCTGAAATGTTTTGTTTTCATATGAGGTGCATTAAAGTTTCACTGACTTTTTCTTAAAGATATTTAAGAAATTAGCTAAAAGGAAATTGGAAATGATCTGGTTTTGCTTTTTATTTATAGTACTAAAATGTAATTCATAAACCTTAAATATTTCTAGCATGCATAGCTAGCGAATGATTAAACACTCTTGCTGCTGTAATGTCAGTGTTAACCTTTGTGAGCTGTTAATTTTTAGATTTAGCTTTGTGGCGTAATTTAATTGATATTTCTGTATTATAGTCAGTTCGTAAGTAAGGTACTGTTATTGTTAATTTTATTTGTGTTAATTTGTCCATTTTTAACCACATGCTTTGATATTATATAGCGAGTCTGTTGAATAATGAAATGAATTGACATGTCTTTAATCTTACTTCACAGAAACAGTTTTTATTTATGGCTCTGAGATTCAGCTTTCTGTGAGAAAGAATACCCATGACAGGAATGAAATTATTAGATTTTGCTGAATATTGGGTACCTGTGTCCCAGATAAATAAATAATTATGAAATTGGTATGTTATATAAAGTGACCAGAAAACTTTTCTAAAAGGATTTAACTGCAAAAACAGGCTCTATGGCCTTGATGGTAAGCCAGTAAAGTGTGGGGCAAAGTGAAAAAGTAAATTTCCAACACCGCTCCAAAATGGGGAGGGAGAAGATCAATGGGGTCAGTTGGTAATGTGTCCTGTTCTGCATAAAATAAATAAATATTTTATTAATGAAGACAAGTGCAATAATATTTTCAGCTGTTAGTTTTACACATTTTTTTTTGTTTGCTGTAATACTTGTAGACAGTGGCAACACAAGTATATAAATACTTTGTAATATATGTATATTTTTTGCTGCATTGGTCACCATATAGCTAACACAACAGTATATAACACTTGAAAATCTGTGGTTGCCTCATAAGTCACTATCTTTAAAGAATTTTATATCTATATATTTACATCATATCTGCATCGGCAGTGTTTTTGCCATCTTTCTACTAATATCCCTATGAGCTAAATGGCAATTAAAAAAAAAATTCTGTCTGAAAGTGCAGTGTTTCTGCAATTTGAGGTAACTGCATAAGTAGTAGTGTAATGTCACACAGAAAGTGTTTATTTAAATATAGTGCCGGTATTTTAATATATGTTCCTTTTGTTTGGATGTGTGCCCAGAACTTCAACCTGGCACAAGCTGCAACTTGATGCATCTCATGTTAAATTAAAGGCACTACACTAATTTATTTATTCATTTATTAGCAAGTGATGAAAGTGTTATTTTATCATAGCTGGAAGTGGGGCTTCATTAAAACCCCTCCCTCATGCTAGTGGATGGGTTAGTATAAGAGGGTATATTGCTAAGCTTAGTCTAACATAGAAATTGGAATTGTATTTCAAAACAAATTTTTATTTATTCAACATAATTGCCTTTTAACACCATAAACTTATCATAGCATTCATAAAGGATTTCTAAGCCCCTTAAAAACTTACTGATTTACATTCCTTAATAAACCCTACTGCTTAAGGCAAAACTAAATTTAGTCTATGTGCATAGCAATGCTTACTGCTGCTGTTAATGCTACAGTTTAACAATTAATTGCAATTTTGTTCCAATATCTGTTGCTTCATCCAAAATAATGCCAACAAAAGGAGTGTTGGAAATTTCCTTCTTAATTTCTTCCACCATTAATTGTGAGACCGAAAAAATAATCTCATTCTTTATGTCACTGGACAATCTGAAAAAATTGTTGAAGTGGATAAATGTTGATACCATTCTGCATCAAAATCTCCAAATTTCTTTAATAGCTCAACACAAGTTCCTCTGTTCAAATAAACTTTTGGATTAATCATAGCCTGTAAATGCAAGTTCTTGCTATCCAAGAAAACATACTACCTTGATCATCTAACTATTTTTCTGTTTCTTTATACATTATTGTTGTGTTTCTCTATTGAAAGCCAAAATTGCTAGCTTAAACAAGATTCAATGTATGTTTTCCAAGTTGGGTATATTGCTTCAGACATGTAATATGATTATGTGTGACTTGATATCTTTCCTGGGCTAAATAGAAATTATTTAAATCGTCAAAACCAGTTTGAGTCCAAACACTTTTTTTCTTTGAAAATAACAAATATGGCTAGAAGATAGTTTTTATAAACATGATATGCCCACAACCATGGAACTGTATCACAAATAAATATTTTCATTGAAATGGCACATAAGACCTTTACTTTGCACACTCCTAGGTCATTGTTATGCAGTTTCTTTACTACTTTTAATATATTTAGTTTTTCCTCATAAGAGAGAGGACTGAAGCTAATTTTAGGTATGCTTCCATGGTACAGTTGCACATTGGTCCTTCATACACTGTAACACTATTTATGCTGAATGCAGCCATCCTGTCAGTGGGTCAAATTTTATCAGAGCTGGCCTTGCAAGTTACAAGGTACAGTATGCATGAGTTTCAAATGCCTTTATTACTCATTTGCAGTTGAAGAACAAAACTATGTTTTAATCTGCCAAATATCACTTTACATATAAAGCAAAAATGGCCACAATTAAAAAATACTTTTAAAAATGCCACACACAAAAGAAACACTATAAAGTATTACTTGCCAGCACAAACCTCTTACAGGTCGATTTCTCGAGCCCTTCCCTTTGCTGGTTACTTTTGATTGTCTCTGATAATTCATGAGTGTTACAGCCTGCCCATCTCCATGGTCAAGCAAACAGGACAGCCATGTTGCCCTTGCTGGCTCACTGACACCCTCCTGCAGGGCCAAAGTACATAAACATTGCTTAGCAGTGAGGCTGTGATCTTCAATTGCTTTTCACTAAAACAGAAGATTGGTTTAATCCAGAAAAACAATAATTTGTCTCAAAATTTTAAGGGAAGTGGCATTTCCAGTTTTAGCATGCTTCGTCACTGGACAATTTGGTATCCATTTAGCAGTTATTTTTCTCATACTTAAAACCATGATGTATTATATTTGAGTTGTGCTCAAGGGTAAATGTTCAAACTTTCTGCTATGCATTTCTGCCCAATTCATTGATCCTCCAAAATCATACCATGAACAGCACACTCCCCGTTTTTAGGAGTGGACACAGAAACAGGTCTTCCAACACAATGTTCATCTTTGACTTCTGTTTTCCTCTCTTAAACTTTGCAAATAAATTTTTTATGGTGGCATATGAAGAATGATGATACTTCAGTGTATTCACCATATCTGCATAAATTTTCTTGCTGGATAAGCCTTTCAAAAATAAATACTTTATCACCAAATGTTTCTCAATTTTCTCAAAATTCAGATACATCTCTGCCATAATTTACTTTTAAACTTCACAATATAAAATCAGCTACACTTATGATCACCAAAATTGGAGAAACTATTTGCAAAATAATACTTGTTGTCATGATAACTGCTTTTGGTTTTGATGATGGGAAGGGTCCCAAACTAAGCACTAACTAATACTATCTTGTACATTTATGATTACTAAAACTCTTTTTCTCTTTTATTCATGGGAACTTTATGAAAAACAGGTTTTCTTTAAGATTTTGGACAATGGCTAATAACTTACCAATACCCTCTCATACACTTATGTTTACTAAAGCTGTTTTCCCCGTTTTATTCATGAGAACTTATAAAATATATGTTTTCTTTAAAATTTTGGATAATGGGTAATGAGTGACTGAGGTTGCAAAAAAGAAACATATGTAGTGAAATACTACTGGAGATTCATTTTTATGCTTTAATTGTTTTAATTTGTTAATTTTTTATTATTACTTCTTCCTAGTTTTTCTTGTAAGAAATTTGAACTATTGCAGAGCCAATGCAGTGTAACTGATAATGCTGGTGTGTTATTTTATTTTAGTAAACCAAATTTATTAATTCTGTAACCTTGTTATGCTTAAGCTGTGCTTAAGGCTTTTCTCTATATTTATAATGGCTCTCCTAATGGTATCCTCCTATAAAAAGATTGTTGCTTCTTCATCCCATGGAATTAAGAAGCATTGAGAAATTATAGGCTATAAAAATACCAGATTATTCTGGAAGTCATTGTGAAACATTGAGCACTTAGGGAGCATCTAAAATCTCAGCTATGTAATGATATAAAAGAAATTATCAGGTAACATAATCACATCAGATTAATACCTCAAAGTACTTTGATAGTAATATGCCTTATGTAATGGAACATATGTAAAGCATTTAAAGTGAAAAGCATTCTTTTATTAATCAATTAAAATTTTACAGTTAATTTCATGAAATGAAACTCTATGCTGGCATTAAATTTTAGCAATTTTATTTATATTGAAAGAGAAGGGGAAAAAATATATTTATAAGTCATATTAGTCCAGTTTCCTGAAGCTGAAAAAAAATGCTTTTCAGTTTTGACATATCGGATATGAGCAGCTTTATAAAATATATTGTTTCATCTCATCATCATCGTCGTCGTCATCATCATCGTCGTCGTCATCGTCATCATCATCATCATCATCATCATAATCATAATCACCACCACCACCACCACCGTCATCATCATCATCTTATACTTTCAAACTAAGTTTGCAACTCTATAAATTTGTAATAAACAGAGTTTTGTGTTACATTCTCTCAGTATTTTAAAATATAATTTCTGATATGGTTTTGTTATTTAGCTTTACTTAGTGTAAAGTATATTACATATATTGTGACATATTTTATATTTATTATGTTGTTTGTTTTATTTATAGTTTTAAATGAATGAAGAGAAATAAAACAGTTTTGTTCTCTAAAATACTCTTTATGAATTTATGTAGTTTTGCAATTTATAATTTGTCCTAAGTTAAGAAAATATGAGAAATATTTTTAGGTGCCAAGTAAATATTGAACTGTTTTTATAGTTGATGAAAGTACATATTACAAAAATGGTTTAAAATATTTTGCTTTTGAGCTGAGGCTGTAAAAATGCATTGCAATTAGATAATATCTGGCATGAAACACTAACATATATTTTGTTTGTCACAATAGAAACTTATAAAACAGCATAAAGTAAGCATACAGAAATACAGAACTTTTTCTGAACTTGCTTCATAATCATTTTAACCTGTATTGAAATACTAGAGTAAATACTAAATAGCTAATGTGGATTTAGGAAATTTGATTCACTAGCAGTTATAATAAATATACTATTGAATCATGCAAATAAATAATGTGTATACCAGCCAGAATTAATCACATTAAAACATATTTGGCATTCAGATTTTCAAAGCCCAATATCAAATGAATTAGGATGCAAATCTGTTATATATTGTGAAAGGATTTTTTTTAGGAAGGAAACGTTCCAGGCCTTAGTTTAGGGTACTTCCCCAGCATTTGCCATTTATGAGGACTGAGGAAAACCCAGAAAAAACCTCATTCAGGAAGGACAGTCCTGGTGAGATTCGAACCCCAGACCTCCCACTCATGAGTCTGTGCCTTAATGACCTCGGCCACCTGTGGCGGTAAGCTTGCTGTGACATCATTTAGAGTTACTTTGTATTGCATATTTTAAGGATAAGCGAAAATCCAAAATGTAATGTGGATCCATGGTGATGAGAGATTGAGAAACACGCAAATAAAACAGTAAACTGTGGAAAACTCTGCACAACTTAATGAAACTAATTTAAAATTGTGATCAAATAGGAAAAATTCAAGGTCATAAACAGGGCTTTTATTTAAAAGGTTTTTTGGCTTGCCATACAAATACAATGAAATATTGTATGCCCAGCATGGTGACAATGGAACTTAGAAATCTATACAGAGCTGGTACCATGATACCAGGTTCAGTAAAGTAAAGTAAAATATAAAGTACCTCACAAGATTTCTTGCATAATTTTGGAAAGCAATAAAAATTAAAAAATTAAAACAAAGAAGAAGGCTTGAGGCTGCAAAACACTAAGGGAAAACTGAGATGTGCTTGTTATATTACAGCTTAAATATCACCTACACAGATCACGATGTAGCTTTTATGCATTTCCCATAGCAATACGGGTTGTCTGTTGGAATGTCTAGCAAATTCTAACTCCAAAGATAAGTCTTGCAATATAGTAAAATTACCTATATTAAGTAACCAAAAAGTGGAAATTGAAGATCACATGTTAACCTGTATTCACTTACATAAGTTTCAGTTGTATGACATAACAGTGCTGAAAAAACACCATTAGTAATTGAATTGAATAATTTAAGTATTTAAGTTACCTCTCTGAGCTCTCCTTGAAACTTTGTATGCCACTTGATAAATTAGAAATTATAACTGATAATTTCTATAGTAAACGTAATAAAATATGTGTCATTGACAAAGAGCCAAAATCCTAGTTAGAATAGCAATTGGTTATGATTTTTCTTTTGAGTGATATATGTTTTGAAAGATGCATTCTCACATATTATGATCATATTATTAAATGATATAAAGTTAAATATTTTATTCATATATTTATATATTTAATGTTTGTATAAATTTTACATTTACTTTGTAGTACATAATATGAGCTATTTTCCATATCTTGCAGATATTTAAGTACTAACAAAAACACATGGCAGAAATGGGTGTAGATACATATAGGTAACAAATAAACAAACTGGAGTTGATACATTGTTTCTATTTGATCTCTGTTTTACAAAGATAGGATGATAGCGTTGAGATGAAGGTCTGTAAACAACAGAAAGCGGATGGCGGACTTTGGAGAAAATTAGCGTTTCCTTCCTAGTCCACTCCAAAGCCAGTTTGGGTCATACTGGCTGCTTGTGCGAATTGTAGATGGTTCTGCTCTGCTGACAAAGTTGCGCATCTTATGAGTTGGGCGATGGTTGCGAAGTGCATGTAGATAAGCTGCAGTGGCCTTTGGGCGCAGCGTTCGATCTTGCTCTGGAAATAGAAAAAATTGCCAGTTATTTCAAATTTTTCCTGAACTATAATAGGAAGTAAAATCTTAACAATAAATATTAATAGTTAATAATCTGGCTGAAGGTTAATTTGTGCGCATCTGTAGTTATTCAGCATTTAAACTTTGCCTTGTTCCATAATATATAAATAGATAACTTATATTTGTTATAATCAGAATACATATATAGACGTATATGTACACACAAAATGTACAAAAAGTGTGTGTATCATTCCTTAATAATGATATGTTTAATGGTTCCATAGAGAACTGACAGAGTGAAGCTGGAGAAGGAAGGAAAGAAAATATTTGAAAATTTGGGGAATTAGGTGGTTAATTATAAGAATAAGAATAATTATAATTGAAAGGATATGAAAATGATAGAGAAATTAGAGGGCCTTCATTGAAGAAGATATATGTACTGGGAGAAGTGAAACATCTGGTAATGTAGTGGTTACCATACTAGCCTTCTAAACCCAAGATCGTGGGTTTAAACCCAGCCAGGATCAATGGATTTTTTCGGGTGTAAAAATCCTAAGTATGATTCCTTCGGAAGGGAAGTAAAGCCATGGGTCCGGTGTCATACATTTACGGCCCGAAAAAGAACCTCAAACCTGAAAGAAGAGGCCTCTGAGCAAAATTTGTCGGCCGTTTCACGCCCTGAGTAGCATGGAACACTGGTGACCTGAGATGTTAAAGAGCATCCATAAATAAAACAAATAAAAAAATATATTTTTTCAATTCATGAATGTGAACTTAACTTTTTACATAGCTAGGTATTATTTAATTACTGGCAATGTACATGAAACCATAATTCATGTATTAGACAGCTTATGTTTTTATTATTGTGCAAAGGCTGTGGATTACACATAGAAAATATTTTCCATTAAAATTATTCCTATATAATGATGCTAACATTAGGTATATCATGTATCCTAAAGAGGCATTCATTTTTTAAAAAAAGTTCAAAATGCTTGTGTAAACTCGCATAAAAAGCATGCGTAAATGCAGTTTGACCATGCACGTGATTGAATAGTAGCATATTTGATTTTATTAATAAATTTAAGAAAAAATACTACAGTGTTTTAATTTATGTAGCATGGGTGTTCTACAGAAATATCTACTACAGATGGAGTACAAAGTATAAAACAGTATACTAAATAGTAGAGTAGACAATTTTAGAACAATGAAGTGTAGTACGTGGATTATTGCAAAGCTTTATGATATACAATTAGTTTTGTCATTTCTGTCTGTTTAGTAGTGATGTTCTAGTTTCCTCAAAAGTCTCATGCAAAAAGAAGTGGAACAGAAGGAAGAAAGATATTGCATTAAAATCTTACCAGTTGAACATTGTGTAAAAATGCTTTAAAAGAAAGCAGGTTGGGATAAATGGAAAACAATTTTTTTCATATAGTGCCACAAGAGGGTGATATAAAATTAAATAGCACTGGAGAAACTAGTTGGGGGGGGGAATTAATAATTAGTGAGAAAGGAGAAATAGCATATCCTAGCTTTAAGGGTTATGCATTTGGTATGCCTTGCTTTCAATAGAATGGAGACATTTTTTTGAATGTAAGTGTAAAATGGAAAAGAAATATTGCTCTGTTCATAGATTAGTAAAAGTGTGCTTTCAAATGAGGATATGAATTTGCCATATTTACTGCTATTTTTACATAATTTCTACAAATAGAAGAAGCAGTTAGAATCTGGTAATTCTAAGATTGAATTAAAAATGTTAGATTTTTACTTTGTGGAGTAGGCTATTAGGCAATTTTTACACATTTTTTTTTTACAATACATTGTTGGTTTAATGTGGTGTATTGGCTATTAATTCACTGTTTTTCTTTATCATTCTTGCTGTTTGTGCATAACCTTATTCTTTAATTGTTGCTTATATATTTCATGAACTTGTAAAATTTGATCTTTTCAACAGCTAGATTCGTTTCTCTCTCTTGCTTCCTGCCACTTCTCTCATCCTACGTTTATTATTCCATTTTCATGAAAGTCATTGTTATTTAGATTGTTGTTTTTATACTCTTACTTTTGATGAGATTTTTAATTTTTAATATGGCACTTGATTTTGTTTTTTTATGTGGATAAAACTGTTAGTATTGTAGCTCTGGAATACATCAGATGTTAAATATGTTCCATATGAATTAATGCAAATACAAAAATTGCTTATTTATCGCTTTAAAAAAGTGACATCATTAGTTAGATAATCCAATCCTTTTATATTGCCTTAGTTTATATCTTGATCCTGCTTTCATTTTCAGACTTTGCAGAAATATAGTAAAATAAAAATCTCAAACTTTACCTCTGAACATGCCTAGTTCTATCGAAATAAATGTAGACCAATAAAAGCAAAAAAATTAAAATTAACTGTTATGAGGTTGATAAGAGTTAGCTTTAAATTTGTTGTAGTTTAAGAAAGCAGCTACATTTACATACCTGTTTTTCTCATTATGAGCATCTTACATCTTATCTGTTACCTTTTTCTTTTCTTTTTGGAAAATAAATCATTAGCACTGTGTAAAGAATTGTGTACATACGAAGGTTACACCGCCCGTCCATGGTGCATGTAACGTAGTGTGTCTTCCTGCGGGATGGGTGGGTGTAGGTGGGCCTCTCGATAGCGCTGTGCAAAGGCAGTGTTCTTGGGCCTCTGTGTGCTGAGGAATACATACACATTGGGTGGTAAAGAAAACTAAGGGTAAAGAATAGTACTTCTGTCACTAGCTCACAGCGACATCTGCCTAATTACTTACCATGTGTAAGACAATTGTGACCTGTAGGCTTATAATTTAATTTTATTTTGATTGGGGCATTGTCATAGAAATTTGTTTTTATAAATCATGCATATCATACTGTAACCAAATATTAATCTCAGTTTCTATCTTCCATTGAGAAATATTGTTTGTAGTAATGTTAAGACAAAATAGCAAAATTGGAATTATAGCAACAAATGAATTTTGTCTTCATGTTACCACATAGGCTCACAAGAAAAACAAACAAAACCACAAAGATTCAATTATATGTCATTTATTTATCTTGAAATTCAAGATGGTGTTCGTTTTTCTGTAAAATGCTGTAGTTGCTAATGAGAGGACCCATTTAGTTATCCTTTACTCAGGTTGAAACAAATGAAACTATTCCAAAATTCTGTTATAGGTACTTTATTTACTTATATGTGAATTCATAGTTAGTTTCATTTTTCTGCAAAATGCTATAGTTGATACAGTAGTGATCTCTGAAGACAAGTGTCATTTTGAAGCATGTGATACATCTGCACATACACAATTGTAGTGCTTCACAGAAAAACTAATATCTTCATTGAATTTAGAAGTAATAAATTACTATAATTGAATTTTGGTGTGGTATTGTTAGCTCAAACCTGGTCGAAGGACAACTAAACAGAGCCTTCTAGTAGGCAATTTTGGCATTTTACAAAAAAAATTAATATTACGATTGAATTCAGAGGTAAATAAATGACCTCTTGAATTTTTTAAATATTTAAATTTTATTATTATTTTTTATATTGTTTCATGCCTGTTTTTACTGCTGAGGCATCACAGATGATGGAGCTGGTGATACAAGAGATGAAATAATAAATTGAATGAATGAATATTTATTATTATTATTTCTACACATTACCATTACAGTATTACATAATCCGTGAGTGCTTGTTAATTTAGGATCCTATACAATTGACACCAGGTTGTTGTGCACATGGATCCTACATCGCTCTAAATAGGTGAACTTTACAAACACTTCCCTACAGGTGATCATCTTCCCTCAATGTTACTTTATTACCCTCTTTCTTTGCCTTGATCACTTTCCTTTACTACTTTTCTCTTACATTCCCTATGTAATTTCCAAACTGATTCAAACATTCTTTTCTGCTAATCCCAAAAATCTTTAATGCCATAATTTCTGCCTGCAAAATATCCCACTTCTTGTTCCATATTTCCTCTTCCATCCTTCAGTTTCTGTGAAAGTTCTTGTCTATCTTACCACACAGTGGGCACAATTCTTTGTCAACTTTTACCCCACCTAACATCATTGTTTCTGTTCTTGCCCATGCCATACCCTCTCTTCCCATTTTGTCACAAACCTCAACATCTTTTTGCTGCCCTGTCTTTCTTAATAGTCGTATAATATATCAGAGTACTCTTATCTCTTAGACTACCAAATATTTCCTGTTTCTCTATATCATCAGTCCTTTTTTTTTACTTTATTCTATGCGCCTTGCCGATTTGGTGGCTGTAAACTAACTAGCTCTCCCAAACCAATTTCTCTTACACTTTCCTTTAATTTACCTACCCAGCTTCCTACCCTTTTACCGTTATCTTGCACTCCCAAGCAGTCTTTGAGAATATTTCCTTCCTTCAATGACTGTATCCTGCACCAGCATTTCATAATGGATTTTATTACTAGACCTTTTCTGCCTACCCTTCCTAGTTCCATCAGGGTCATGGATAATCCCATGTCATTTTACAGATTGCTCTATGAATCTGATCTGTACATTCTCCACCCTTTTACTGTCCCCCATATTTCTATCCCATGCATAATTTTCAATTCAACTGTAGCCAAATACATTCTCTCTAATCAGTTACACCCAAATTTGCTATTTTCTTCAAGATGTTCTTATACTATTGGTAAATAATTTTCCTTTCCCTAGTATATTTTTCCTTTGTTCTGTCTGTTTTTATTCAGTTCAGCCTTAACCCCAAATAATCAAATTTCCTCATCAGTTCATTAAATAATAAATTAAGAAAGTGTGTTTTTGTTTTTCATTTAAAGAAGAAAGCATTTCAAGCCTAAGTTTAGGGTACTTCCTGGACATTTCCATTTATGAGCACTTAAGGAAAACCTGGAAAAAACTCAGTCAGGAAGAATGGTCATGTCGAGTTGAGCCACAGACCTCCCACTCAAGAATCTGCCCCTTTAACGATCTTAGCCAACCCTGGCAGTAGAATTCTGGTGTGGTTTTATTGCTAGAACCCAAGGATTTTCCTTGTAATATAAAATCTCTATTGGGTCAGGGGAAGACAAAATAAAAAAAAAATTGAATATATAACAATAAGTTGGGTATAATTGATATCATTGTATGATTTAGTTAAACTACATACTCTTAATGCTTCACTTACTTGTCATAATATATAGAACCGGTTTCAAGATCATTTCGTACTCATCAGCCACGCTGAAATTCAACTGTCGGATAATTTGTTAAACTACAAGTTTACCACACCACCACCAGAGCAGAGTACCCATTCCCACAGCTTAATGAATTATCCGACAGTTGAATTTTAGCCTGGCTGATGATGAGAACGAAATGTTCTCGAAACCGGTACTATATATTATGACGAGTAAATGAAGCATTAAGAGTGTGTAGTTCAATTAAATCATACAATAATATCAATTATATGATTGGCTTCACTGTGCAAGTTCCAATTTACATTTTAATAATAAGTTGGGTGTTTTGCATTCCTTCTTGCCATACAGGCTCAGGATAGAGTCTGTTGGATCAGGTCACCCAACAAAGGTGTTGTTCAATAATGCCTTCAAGTGCATATAAACTGCATAGCCTTGGCACAATAGCATCCAAATTGTTCATAATCCTGGTATCATTTCAAAGAACGGATGTGACAATTATGTCTGCCTAATTTCTTCACTTATGTTATGATAGTGCTTTTTTTCTGCAGTACTATTTTTCAAACCAGATATTGTCTTCCTTCTTGTGTTTCTTTGCCGTACTTAGTAACAGAGTTTCTGTTGTACATATAAAGCATGTTTTGTACTACACAATGCCATCATTATGGGAGTACTTTGCAAATAGCTAAACCAATAGCTTCCACAGTTAAAATTGAAATGAAACCATATGAGTTTCTCTTTGCTATTACATGCCTAGGAAGCTAATATTGTAATCTGTATGTAATAAATTAAGAAAAATGTTATTAGATTTTATAAACACTGTATATTGGCAAGACAAAATGAAGTTTGGAAATTCACACTAAGGAGTATTTCAGCAACTACAAATGGCAATTTCAGTAATTGCAGACTATCAGTAATCAATAAAGATATGACACTGAAAGAGAAATAAAGTATTAAATATTCGAAAGAACAATTTATAACTAGCAACATGGAGGAAAGAATGTACATTATTAAAAATGGGAACTATATTATGAGCATCAAGGTTTCATCATTTGATAATTTTAACAAGTTCCTTCCTCAGTTATCAGATACTCCTCCAGTTGGTCTTCCATTGATGATGGGACCTAATCTTCCTGACTCATGTCTAGTTATAAAAGACTATGTAAAGAAGTATGTGTTATCTTATCAACTAAAATTGTTCATTTTAATATTTTTTCATCGTAAGCATAGTTCTTTAAAATAGTTATACATTTTTTAATAGTTCTTTATTTCCGTTTTAACTACTGAGGCATCACAGGCAGTGGACATGAGATCAAATAATGAACTAAGAAAGGCTTTTTTTCAAAGGAAGCGCTCCAGACCTAAGTTTAGGGTACCTTCTCGGCATTCGCCATTTATGAGAACTGAGAAAACCTTAGAAAAACCTCAGTCGGGGACGGTGGTCCTGATGGGAATTAAACTCCATACCTCCTGCTCAGTATAGTTACATCATTTACTGTTGTCTACGCAACTATTTATCTAATATAAATTAAGTTTGTGATAATTTCTTTGTTAATGAAGTTCTATTAATCAAGGGCATTCTGTAAAATAACAATAAAAATTATTGCATTGTAGAACATTCCCCACTTGAAGAAATCATTGCATTATGTGGTTAGTTGTCAAATTGGCAAGGTACAATGAAGAAAAGCAGTTACCTGGGATGTTGGTAACAGATGTTTGTCCCAAAAGTGCTTCCTTCTCTTCCTGTGGGAGTGTTTCAAGACTCTCAAGGTTTGTGCGCAGGCTGTCAAAGAATTGTTGCATGTTGCTTAGCACACCTGTAATATATAAAACTTTTTCTGAGGAAGGATTCTAAACCCTTAATATATTAAGTCAAGCTGTATATATTATATTATAGTTATACTGAACTGAATATATACTATATATTCAGTGGAATATATAGTATATTCAACTGAATATAAAAATTAATAAACAGCTAAGGAATGTTAACCAGTTCATTATTGACAACTAATAAAAAATAGTTGTTAAAACATTTATAGATCAAAGAAGTAAAAGTGATTCAAAATATGGTAGAAATAAAAAAACATTTAACTTTGAATGAATTGCTTTATTAATATCACAATGAACATCTGGGTAGCTAATGGCCCCCTTTAATGTTTTTGTTCTTTCTTCTATCAGCTTTGAAATTTAAAGTAATCCAGGAAGTACAAAATAAGAAAATAAATAATTAAAGGCTCAAGTGTTGTATTCATTCTAATAAATTAAAAGCATGCTTCAATGCATGAAATTTATTATAAATCCTGTCATCACACATTTGAAAGTGTCTACCTGTAGCAAAATAGCTAGTCTTACATGCACCACTAAAAGAATTCCATTAAAACAGAATACTCAAGGGAAATTCTGTGATCTCACTTTCAAAATGGTTTTCTTAAAGAGATATCTTATATTAGGATTTGAGCAGGATTTAGCAAGTCAGATAAAGTTGACTGTATTCATAATATGTATCTATATGAAGGTTTTCATTATAGAGTTTCTTGGCAAACTCTAGGAGTTGTGATTTTTTTCTGATGGACAGCAATATGTGGCAAGCTGTCACAAATGTAATGTAAATAAAAATATTAAATATTACAAAATTCTAAATTAGACTTGAAATTGAGTTTCTTAGTGAAATTAAATATTATAAATTGTCCACTAAGAGTAATAGTCTTTTTCAGCTCAAAATAGATAGTGATTTTAGTATGCATTTAGTCTGTTCTCTCTTGTCAGTCCTGGTAGTGTAGTGGTAACCATACTTGCCTTCTAAACCCAAGATCGCAGGTTCAAACCCGGCCAGGATTGATGGATTTTTTTGGGTGTAAAAATGCTAAGTATGGCTTCCTTCGGAAGGGAAGTAAAGGTGTGGGTCCCGTGTCATACATTTATGGCACGAAAAAGGACCTCAAGCCTGAAAAAAAAAGGCCTCTGAGCAAAATATGTCGGCTGTTTCACGCCTTGAATTGAATGGGATGCTGATGACCTGAGATGTTAAAGAGCACCCGTAAATAAACAAATCAAATAGTCTGTTCTCTGTTCATTGTGGTATATGGTCCTCATCATTGCTTGAACTGGAAAATTTGATGAACCATATAGTTTTCCCTAATGACAATAAGAACATTCATTCTGTTTAAATGTGAACTTTATAGCTAATAACATAAAAGAAACTTGAATATTTTTCACAATGTTTTTATTAAAAAAATTTTATATACATGTTCAGCATACTAAAACTTCTGAAACCAAACCTTTCTCCTGGGATTCATTTGTCTTCAGCATCTGTTTGCATTTTAATCAAGAGATTGGTGGATATGTTAAGGATATAACCATTTCATAGTTTTCTTTCCATCATATTGAGGCAACTAAAAATTATTTCCATACAAAACAAGTTAGGGTTCTTCTAATTGTTTTCTATTTTAATCAGTGCCTACACTTAACATTGCATAATAAGATAATGATTTTAATTGCTCTATCTTGAATTTTTTATGTATATTATTATTTACTAACATCTATTTAAACAACATATGTTACTTTTTACAAATGGGATCAGCAATTCAATTCATACAATGCATTGGTCCTTGCAGTAGTGTGTATTTATTTGTGTATTTAGTAATTAATGCCAAGAAAAAAATTTGAGCACAAGCATTTACTATGGGCATAGGTAGTTTTAAATAATAATTTATCCTGGCTTGGAATTAATGCTCTAGAACGTAAATGTATATTATAATTCTGCAGTACTTTCTTCAATTCTACATTATAAATTATGCTCAAAAGTATGTTAATTGGGATTATTATGCTCAGCAAATGTTGAGTAACTCAAAATTGTTATTTTTTTAATAAGATTATTGAAAAGGGATATTTTATATGATATGTGCCCAAAAATAAATATACAGTGGCAACATGGATTGTGGTATTAAAACTGCAAGGTATGGAGATATTAGATTGAAAGGGTTTTTCCATGTACTATTTTCAGTGTTGAAAGATAGTTTTAATACCCTTAGGCACCCAAACCAATAAAGTTAAAATCTTTATAGTTAAAGAGGAAAGGGATCCAGCATCTAGACCAATAAAACACAGTAGCAAGAATTTTGAGGACACCGCTGCTGATTTATAGATCAGCATTTGCTTACAACAGAAAACATATTAGTCTTATTTGGGACTTTTATGAGGGAGACAAGTAAAGAGCAGGTTTAAAGATTATTTGAAAGAATCTTAGGTAGATTAAAAGTAAAACTACTTAAAATCATTTATTGAAACACTCTCGACGTTCCAATTTTTTTTATAATGGAAAACGTCAAGCATGTTTTAATGTGTTGACATGATTTTAAGTAGTTTTACTTTTAATCTGCCTAAGATTTTGAGACATTTCACTGTGTTGATTCCTACATTCATCATTAATAATTACTTGAAAGAAATTTATGTTTCCCTAAGTAGACAAAAGCATGAGTTGAAAGAATGAGTAAAAGCTCTGTATAATTAGGTATCAACCATGCTTAATACTTGTATTGCAAGTCTATGAGCAATAGAGATATTATTATTATTATTATTATTATTATTATTATTATTATTATTATTATTATTATTATTATTATAGCATTTTTTTCTCTGTACAGAACCCTAGGGTTTTTTTTAAGGCACATTCAGTGTAGTGGAGCCTGGTTGCTCTATTAAAATATTGGTGAAGAAATCTCATACTTCATTTCTGAAGAGAAATATAAAGAATGGGCGATAACAAAAGCAAAACCATTTGATGGTTTCTTGCACAAATATAGTAGTGATGAAAATGTCCTTTAATATATACTTCCCAGTCATTAACGAAATGACACTGAACTAGATGCCAAAATTATAAATATTGTATCATGCTATAAGTGATGGAAGAAAAAACAAATATTCACTTGTAAATGCATACAAAAATTCCATAAAAATGATGGACCAGATTGACTGCAATCCTGAATGGCTTTGCTATGTATATTTTATTATTTTTATTATCATCATCATCATCATCATCATCATCATTATTATTACAGTTCTTTAGCCTAAAAGTTGAAATGTGTGATATAACCTCACTATTCTATGCTGATAATTCAAAATTAATATAATTATAAAAGTGAAAGTGATATTAAGCTAAAAAGGAACTTATATTTGTAAATAGAGAATAAAACAAACCTGTATTTAACACTCAAGAGGAAGAAAAAACTAAAAGCAAGAGAACAAGAAATAAAGATCAGTAACTAATTATTTAGCATCTCACAGAAAGGTTATATTTTACTAACATACTACATACATACATACAAATCTATATACAGAATGTTAATGAATAATAAATACCACATGGATTCTACAGGTCATAAAGAAGTCTTAGACAATAATTTGAAATAGGAAACCTGTTATTTGTTAAAGTTTAGTTGTATGAACAAATATTAAAGTGTGGATATTAATTACTCCACAGTTAACTACAAATTGAGTTGTACAAAAGGGAATTTTGCTTAACTAGGACTTAAGTAAAGAATAAATTATTCCATATCTTGAGTTGAAGTTAAGATTTTATACTGAGAATAAATAAATAACAAAATTGTTGCTGCATAGACCATCAGCTTTCTGATAGCAAAGATTTTTAAGTTCATTTTTAATAGTACTTTCTCTCTAGTTTTAATTTTTACTTCTACTTCTTCCTTCTTCTATTCATGAAGCACTTTTGTCATACTCTGTTCACCTTCCTGTTTTCTACCTAGGCTCTATTCTTGATATAATTTTCATTTGTATCTTTTTTATAAATTAATTTTCATATTATTACCATGTTTTTTTTTTCCTTCATGTCCTTAAGGGTCTAATGTAGATCTCTTTTCACACCTGTCTATGGTTTCAGCTTCTGCTTAAGGACACAGTCTTGTAATTTAAATAAAAGAATTTTAAATTATCGAGCGGAGTGACTCGGCCATAACGCTTTTAACCTATATTCCTGAGGTCCCGGGTTCGTTTCCCGTTGGACCCGCCATCCTGACCTTGGGTTGGTCACTTAGGCTTGGACGGTTATCTAACTTATTACCCGCAGGGCTGAAAGCACTTAACTGCTACTAGTGCTATGTTCAAGTGTTCGAGTGCCTAGCAAGAAGCGAGCGAAAGTGGAGAGGGCCGAAAGTATAGGGACGGGTAAATCACTGTAATGAGGGCATTATTAGAGGGGTGAAATATTGTAACGGTGGGAAATGTGCTCTTATTCCAGTTCGCAACTAATTCAGCGAGTAAATGATTGTAATTGCGGCAAATCCCCTTTAACTCCGGCAGAAAAAATAAAAGCATGGGATGATAGAATTGGAACCCACTATCCTATCTTCGCACGTGTAACATCATGACGCTCTAACCGCCTGCGACATTGCACCGTTGATCTAGTTAATTGCAGTGCTAATCACTATCTTTGGCTATCTTCGCTTTCGCTCGCTTCTGGCTAGCCGCTCGGGCATTTAGCACCAGCAGCAGCTACGTGCTTTAAGCCCTGCGAGTAACGTCAAGTGGCTATTAACGTTCCATCAATTTTCCGCTCTCCTAATTCATTTCCTTTCATTACGTTGGTTCTGTTACAGAGTCCAAAGTGCCAGGGCGAACTGGACTGGCGCAATAAGCTATTAGTTTGCGCTTTGGAAAGGTTTCTACTCCGGCGTCTGGAATGGAAGACGACCTTCTGAATGGCTAGAACAACTGCACTGTCATCGGAGTGTTTTAGAGACCACACATCATGCATCCGCATAGTTACCGCATGTAGATTCTGGCCACCCGGTTTCCCCATTGGGGACATAGACACCAAGGGGTCGTTGTAAGCAAGGCTCCAGTACCAAGCATCTTCCTCCTGTCTGCTTTTGAGGGTAGATATTATTTTGTAAATTGCCTTCTCCTATTGAAGCTCCTGCATTTTCTTGTTGTGCAATAAGTGTATTCTATATTCCGATTTCATTAGTGTCTGTATTTTGTTCCACATCTGCACACTAGATCGTCAAAATATTTGTGACTTTGTAGAGTGCATTGCTTGATGCATTATGAAGACTGGGTGAACATTCCCACTCAACATGAATTAGATGTACCAAAAAATCTAATGGCGCTTTTATCAAAATCTACTTCTTAATTTTCCTGTTTTTCTAAATTTTATATGTTCTTGTTTATACTCTCTTGTAATATATACTTGCATTAGAGAACAGAGTAATTTGTAAACTGTACTTTCTCTTTCTTCTTGAACTGCTGATAGCACACATACACGAGAGGGGGGGGACAACACCTAAAATATTGCGATATTTTTAATTTTATTCATTGTTATACGTGAATATTTATAATTCAATTCATTTTTGAGTATATAATTCCCTTTATTGTATGAGTATGAATATGAATGCAATTTAATCACATTTTTACATCTGAACCAATTGAAACATCTAATAATATTGTTGAGATATTTTAATTAGTTTAACACGTACTTTTATGAGGTAAAGATGCCCTGTTGGAAGATGGACCAAGCATGCGTTATGTTGCCCAGATGTTACGAGTCAATGTCTCTACTATACAAAGGACATGTCAAAGGTTCAGAGAGCTTCGTACCTACTGCAGAAGACAAGGATCAGGTCGCAGAAGGGTGACATCTGCCAGAGATGATCCATTTTGCGTGATCTTCACACAACAGCCGTAGAAGCACAAAACAGCTTGCAAAGGGCATATCAGGAGTGAATGTCAGCTTGAGAATAGTTAGAAGGAGATTGGAAGAAGCACAGCTCACCTCTAAAAGACCAGCCAGAGGTCCCCTGCTTACTCTTCAACATCGACAAACACACCTTGCCTTTGCTCGTCAACATCTGGAGTGGCCTGAGGAGTAATGGAAAGCTGTTTCGTTCACAGATGCGTTGAGGTTCAGCCTAAGATCATTTGATGACAGGGAAAGAGTATGGAGGACTAGAGAAAGGTATGCCCTTTGCATTTTCTCATCGACGACTTTCAGGGGAGGTTCCGTCATGGTGTGGGCAGGTGTCAGTGTGGAAGTCAAGACAGAGTTGGTTATTGTGGAGAACGGGGCCCTGAATGCAAAACGGTACATTGAAGAAATTCTCTATGCTTTATATGTTGGCAATGACAATGCCCGTCCACACGTGGCCCACTGTGACATAGTACTTGCTTGAGGTGGAGTTTCAGGCGCTAGTTTGACCAGCGCCAAGCTCTGACCTCAATTGGGACATGATGGGGGAAAATGTTCCTCAATGTGTTCCTGAGGGCCTCAATGAACTTCGGGAGGCTTTGCGTGTGCAATGGGAGGCCATACCACAAGAGAACCTAAGGACCTTGATCCGCAGCATACCGGTAAGGTTCTGAAAGTGCCACCGAGTATTGAAAGGTGTGTCATTGTGTTACCAATGCAGGTGTGTTACCCTACAGGTAAAAACATGATTAATATGAAGTGGATTAATTTACATTCATGGTCATACAATAAAGCAAATTATAGACTCAAAATATCTGATATCCGAATGCATATGTGTGTAAAATGTTTGTAAAAGTATTCAATGTTACAAAATGAATGGAGTTATAACATTTACATATGATAAGTGCATATTACTAAAGACGCAAACAAACTTTACTGCTGAACAAATGCCGAAATTATATGTTATCGTTTTCTGAAAATGTAAGCAAACAAGGCGAGGTGTAAAACTTTTTAAGGTTAATTCTTAGTCCTGAATGACATTCCTACGTCACTTCTGATGTTTTCCAAATGTTATAGTTTATTTATAGGTTATGGAAGTCGTACACGAACAAGCTGAATTATATCATAATAGAATAACAATATGATTTACGCGTACCCTCTGTATATCATATGCCTTTTGTTTCCTGAGTGAAATCGTCGTAACACCATAACATTTCAAATCGATAGCGACTTCGACTCGCATTTCTTCTGCATGAGCTGGTACTAGTTTTTAATATACCACAGCACAAATACAAAACGTGCACTTAACATATTAAATAGTGACAAAAGACTGTCTGAATAATTGTCCACTTTATTTCCAATTACACTAAGCATGGCATAATCATCTCTAGAATAAAGTAACTTCATTCAACTCTTTATTACATTTATTCGGTGATTAGGCAGTTCCAGAGGTCCATCTGGAGTTTATATAAACAGTTCTAAGTCATGCTTTTTACAGTTATATGTATGCAATCTAGTTAATTGAAGTTTGATGCCAATAAATCAATATTAAAGCGAAAGAGAGTAATAGTTTATATTTGAATCACATTACTATACTGGTAACGGATTTTTTTCGTTATGTGCAGGACCTATGCGAGAGCAGAGCAAAAACTTATTATGCAGACTTTATCCTAATGAGTAATGATGAAAAACATTCGTTCAGGCCCTGGTAGGGTGGAATTTCTTTCCCTCCCCCTATTTTTAAGAAAAAATTATACAAAATCATTCGTACAGTAATTGGTGCATACAGTTCGAGGGTATGTCCATAAGTTCCCGGCCTAACAATTTTCTAGTTCACTTTTCAATATAGTTAACTCTTTATTGTAATACACGTCTCACACATTTGAATTAACATTTCAATCCCCCACCCAAAAAATAGATGTCTTGTCTGCAAAATGGGCATAAACAGCATTCATCGCTTCTTCGTCACACTTAAATTCCCTTCCTCGAAGGTCCTCCTTAAGTTTCGAGAAGAGGAAATAGTCACTGCGAGCTAGATCTGGACTGTAGGGTGGATGATCGATCTACTTGAAGCCACATTTCTTCACAGCTTCCTTTGAAACAAGAGCTGTGTGCACAGGCGCGTTGTCGTGAAGAAGGCGCACATCACCACTCAGCTTTCCTCGTCTTTTCTCTTTGATGGAAGCACGTAGTCTGTGTAGTAGGCCAGCATAGTACTCCCCGTTTACTGTAGAGTTCCTCTCCTTGAAGTCAATGAAGAGTATTCCTTCACAATCTCAAAAGATTGTGACCATGATCTTCTTGGTTGACTGAGTGACCTTGGCCTTTAGAGGCGGTGCTTTGCCAAGTTTACGTCACTCCATTGATTCTCTTTTGGACAAAGATCATAGTAGAGGACATAGTTTCACCTCCTGTAACAATGGTTTGCAGAACTTCTCTCTCTTTACCATGGCAGAGCTCCAAAAATGCCTGACAACAAATGACTCGTTGCTGCTTTTGGACTGAGGAAAGAAGTCTAAGGCACCCATCTTGCACTAACCTCATTCATGTTTAAATGTTCATGAATAATTCGAAATACTGTAGTTTTAGAAATGCCCAACCTTACTGGTATTTCTGTAACTATGAGCCGCCGGTCTTCCATAATTTCTCCTTCCACAAGAGCGACGTTTTCAGGAGTGAGCACCTCCAAGGGCCGAACTGCACGCTCTTCGTCTTCAGTGCTTTCTCGACCCTTTGAAAAAGTTTGGCCCATTCTTTTACTGTAGAATATGAGGGGGATGCTTCCCCATATACACCGTCCAATCAGTGTTTGATTCCATTTGTAATAACAGCTCGAAACTCCATTTTGAACATGTCACATGTCTTTATGCAATTATATCTGAAGAACTGAACTGAGCGGAGCGGAAGTTACAGCTGCAAGTATTTACTTAACAGATAAGATATGACACCGGATGAGGTTTTTGTGAAGGCGATAATCCTTATCGGCGAGGCCAGAAACTACCTCCTATAATACAGAATTTTTTGTGATTGAATTGATTGTAAAGTAACATGGAGAATAGTTACACATTTCCTGAATTTGTTGATATGCTAATGATCGTACTTTAATAGGTACCACATCCACATTTATCTTTGAGTCTGTTGATAAGCGTTTACGAAAACGCAATCTTTTAAGCCGAACAAAGCAGACTGCGATGCAAAAGCTATCCATCGAACCCCCGGGTTTCGAGGAAATTATGGGCAAGTATGTGTGAAAATCTCGTTTCCAATACACATAAGAATTATCAACATATGAATAGGAATTGCTTACATCTGCATGGCTGGTCCATCTTCTCTTACTCCATGACTGCATACTACATTTTATAAATATTTTAAGAGCACAAGAAGTGTTACTTAAATAGATTTCCAACACGATAGAACCCTTTCCATATTTTGCCATGACGTGCGAGAGAATATGATCGAGTACCCTAATCCCTGGACAAGAAGAGGCAATCCTCTCAACTATTTGCTCGCTTTATCTCGGTCTTGACGTTTAGGAATCTTCGACAGGCTTCGTTGTAAACTTGTGCCGTTCTTTTAGCAGTTCCTTTAAGAATTATTTTCTAATTTTTTTACCTTGCGTTTTACTGGGGTTTGTTTACCTGTTCTTTTGTTATATCATATTAATTTTTATAAATTCTAAAACCTATACGTAAACACCTAACTGTGCTTTAAATTCATTCTTTTTTTTAAGCCATTATCACTGCATCCTTTAACCGAAAGTATTGCACATACACTGCAGTATTTAAATTCTGTAAATGCGAGTTTTTAAAATCCTATTTTTAATTTTTACACGAATTAAAAAGTTATCTTTCTTGTTTATTTCCTTTAAAACGTTCGAAATCAAAAGTAAATGTTTGACGTGGTATACGATCATTTGATTTACAGTATCCTCACAAACGTATGTTAACAAGATTTTTTTTCCATGTATCTCAGCCATAATTGAATTGGTGAAGAGAAGAAAGTTCTAAGCTTACAAAAGTAAACCAAGATATATACATTTTATTCCTGAAATATTCACACACATCAAATAATTAAGGAAGAATGTCCAAGTAACAATAAAAAAGTTATAGCCCAACAAATTATTCATTAAGTGGAATAAGGATAATTGACTGGACTGGGTTTTCCAGTCATCTGAATGTACGAAGCTTATTTACAATAGTTTTTGTGCCTTATTTACTATGCAGCATGGTTCAATGTACATGGAATCTCGCAATTTACTCCCCACTAACGTCAATGCACAGTTGCCACCTGTTTGGACTCTCGTGGCCAGCTGTCTTCAATTTCCTTGTTGTTACAGAGTTCTTTACCTCGCAGCGAGTCCTTCATGTTGTCAAAGAAGACAGAGCAAGATACATAATGAACTTTACTGGTGTGGGGCCGCGCATTGTCATGTTGGAGGAACATTTCTGTCTACCATTTCTGCTCTCCCGTTTCAGTCCGCTATGTTTCAGCAGTATGTCTGAAATGTTCCAACAGAGAGTGATCATCTGTTTGCTCGCAGATAGAGCAGCAGAAATTACTTGACCGGGGTCTCTCTGGATGTTTCCAGTGCATTGATTGGAGTGTCTTTTATGGTGTGAGACAATGACATATCTCGTCACCAACCATCGGCTTCTACAAAATATCCGGATCTTGTTATGCATTTCCAATCAACTGTGTCTTTCTGTGCCCGTATCAAGTCTCGTGGAACTCAACGTGCACAAACCTTTTTCGTATTCAAATCGCCGTGAATTGTGCAGGGCTGCGCGGCCGAGACATTTTTAACATTACAATTCATCAAAGGTTAGGCGCCTATTTGCCATAATCAGTTCATACCAATCCCATGGGAAACCGCGATGTTGACGACCAGTACTCATATTCCGAAACTATTGGCCCAGTTGTAAAAGTTCTTTTGTCAGGAGCTTCTTGATCACTTACCGCAGTTAAACGTCTATAATTTTCTGCAGTTTTGACGCTTCCTTCGACAAAAGCCTTGCAGTCTAGCTGTGTTTGCCTTCCATATTGCCCACGTCTTTCTCTACTTGTCAACAAACGAACACTGTCCTTTCTCAATCTAGCGTCTGCTTGACATAATAGAATCATTCCACGCTCTACGAATATATTGCGTGCTATTTGTAAAACGTTGTTGGTGTAAACCTTTTCTGAACGCATCTCGTAAACGTGGCAACGCGTAAGCTTGTTTTTGTTAATTTCTCGAGTTACTGATAATGGTATGACTGATTCAGATAATGAATAATGAAAAATATATATATATATATATATATATATATATACAGAAGAAGAAAGAAAAAAAAATAATGGTGGTATGAAAAACTAAAATATAAGAGAACCAAAACATTAGATAAAAAATATGTGACAGCAATGACTGCCAAGTCCCGGATATTTTCTTTTCAGGACACTCGTTCTTGCCACATTATAAAGGTGAACATCCTTCACGCAACCTATCGCGGCCTGTCGGCGGTGCGGGTGAAGTCCGCAGTAAATATAGTACGGTTTGTTGCGTAAGTTATTTCTAACATACATAACATAAACACTTAAAAGTAAAAGTAAAGTATTTACGTATATTAAGCAAGGAGATGCTGGAACTGTCTCCCTTCGTTGTTCAAGCATTTCTGTTACCTGCTTAGGAAATTGCTGATTATAATCTGTAGTTTCCTCTGAGAATTGACAGCAATTTCTTCTATGAGTACTGTACGTGGTTGTCTACATTTCCTGTCAAAAACACTTCCCGTTTCACCTAATTTGTTTACTAATCGATGAATATAACTCCGATTAGGAACATGAACATCAGGAAATGCCTCTTGAAATAATCTCCTTAAAGCACGCGCTGATTCTGTACGCACATGAATCGTACATGAATACTCTTTGGGGAATAGAATACTTGTATTGCCCCATTTCACTCGATACATTTTCACTGTATTGCGTCAACTAATAAACACTTGCTATTTGAACAAACTTTCAATTCACAATAAAGCCTCGCGCAGCGGAGAGGAAATATACTCCCCGCTTCTGCCGACATGGGCTACCGGCGGTCCCCCGGTTGCGTCAAGCATTGCTCATCCAGTAGAAGTTTCTGTGTCATCAAAAGAGCAATAAAAGTGCCACACATGATTACAGTATATTTACATCCAAGAAGAAAAATAAACACTTTTTAAGCCAAAACGGGTGAATATCAAGATATTGATTATAAAAAGCGATGACCACATTTTAATTTTAAAAGGAAGTTCACGGACGTACAAATAGACTTCAAGGAAATTAACACTAGCAAATTACAGACATCATGAAACACCAAATAATGTGATGCATCCGAATGGATCGAAGTAATTGTTAAGAAAACATTAAGACTTACGAAGGGAAAGGAAACGAGCCTACAATGAATACAACAAAGTTTCAAATGTACAGAAAGGAATTCTCTTTCCGAATTTCAAATATTGTACAATATTCTTCAAGGCATCGTGTTCATTTTGAAGAAGAAATCGGTAAAGGCATTTTATATAAAGCAGTTTTGTCATACAAATTTACTAGAAGATTTTCCTTAAATAAATATTTACTCGCATAGTAATTAATAAAAATTTCAAAATAAAACACAATACAAACAGTAAAACTTTCAGGGTCTTATTCTGTCATTAATAAAATCTAGAAAAAAGTTAAAAGTTAGAAAGAAAAAGAAACCAACTTGAGATTTGATTATATTAAAATGGATTTTGTTAATCTATTCCAACTAATCACCACATTATTCAAATGGTGAAATTCTACAAACGTGTAGAATTTCACAAAACTGTACGAACAAAGCTGTAAATGTTATAAAGCTATTTTTAAAAACATGAACGGATGATATTTTTCCCTTTTTCAATCTGTGATTCAATTGAACATCTTCTTTTGATTGAGGGGCAGAATAAGCATGTAGAATCATTAAGCATAACTTGGAAAGTTGAATCCACGATTTCCCTCTTAAATTGTTGTCTAAGACGTTATATAACTAGTAGCATTCGAGGAGTTCTTCATTTATTACTTGTATATGTATGTTAGTTACTATATGCTTGTGCGTGCGGGTGCATACATACTGTGGGTTTCAACTTACCTTTTAGGGTACATATGGATACAAGTTAATAAAGTCACTAACCTAACTATATCATTAAACATTTAGAATGAAGAATATAGAACATTAAAATACCATTTTTTAATTATCATATGTTTAAAACTAAAATTAAATGTACTTAGCATTAATGTCGGCAAAATTAAGATGAAACAATACAATATACAGTGCAACTGAGAGTCCATGAGCTTTAAGTTGGCATGTTTTCTATTCGACGGATCGTAAAATCATTAGGGGGCAACAACTGCCTTTTGTCATAATTCTTAGAAATATCCAGCAGTTCGTCGTATCACAACCATTTACATGATTATTCAGGCGTCAGTGGCGTGTCACTTGCTTGTGTCTAAGTCGGTTTTCTTTTTGCTACTGAATCGCCACCGTTTACTTTGTTGGTTTTGTTAAAAATCGTCTAAACATTGTTTTAACTGCAATGCTATGCCATTGCTGTAAATATTGCAATGAGTATTGTTTTTTTTTAAACCAATAATAATGATAGGAAGTGGTGGGAAATGTGGGAAAGCTTTAAACTTTGATGTCGTGGGTATTGTTGTAAATATTCATAATTATTTTACGGATGAATATGATCCCCCCCCTGAAATGGGGTAAGTCAACAATATCTGTATGTAATGTTATAGAGAGAACTGCAGCAGCTGTAGGCATTTTGTCTCGTAGAGTGGATAGAATTTTGCATAAACAAAAACGAGCTTTATCGAGTGGAAGTGTTTTGTGGACTCCAGGAACAGATTTGTAAAACTGTAGTAGATACATGAACTGGCGCCGCCATTAACCGCGTGATATATTCGTTATATAGAACTGATTTTTTTTAACAAATTCTACGGGATATGGAAAGGAAAATTTGTTTCAAGGGAGTAAATGGAGTAAATAAATTTTACGTACTCTCAGGAAAGTTTGGGCATTGTTTCTAAAAGATTTAAATTCTTAAGGAAAAATTAAGGAATTGAGGGCTACCGGTCGCACTATTGTTTATTTAGATGAAACTTGGATTAACGACGGTCCTTCAAAAACCAAAATTTGGAAATAAAACCAGACTGATTTTCCCCTTAAAACTCCAAGGAAACGGAGGGCGTTTTATAATTTTACGTGCTATATGTTCTTCTGGTTTTATTCGCAATGCCCTACTAGCATGCAAATCAAAATCGACAAAGTATTATCATGAGGAAATGGACACTTTTTTTTTTTTTATTATATAAACTGGTTCGTAGATCGTCTTATTACTGAAATTCCTTCCAATGAGTTATTGTTACGGACAATGCTATGGAGATAATAAAGCGCCGGTTTCATCAACTGGTAAATCTGAAATGATATCTTAAGAGAAAAAAAGGAAACTTTCAAGAGGTATGAAATTGCTGCAGAACATTTGCATATCTTAGTGAAACAGCCTCCCTACCATCGCGATTTAAATGTGATAGAACTCATGTGAGCACAAGTGAAAAATGACATTGCGATATATAACATAACCTTTAAAAACAAAAATGTGCACGTGTTACTTGAAAAACTTTCGAAAGTAACAGAAGAGAACTGGAAATCCGCCCGTGAACACGTACAAAACTGGGTAACAGGCGGGTTAATAAACATAATTAGTGATCGGTTCATAGAAATTTAGTGGACAGGGATGATGAAAATAAGGATCAGTTTGCAATATCTGACAACACAGGCTTAATGGAGGAATGTCCTTCTTACCTCCGTCACCACAGTAATGCCTGAGGGAAGAGCAAGCCAGCACGGTAAGTAGCCATTTCTCTTTCTAATAACGAAAGAACAACTTAAATCTCTTTATTATCCGTACTTCTTATTAGTAAAACATTCTAAACATGTTTACCTTCGGAAGATAACCTTTGATCCCGTGTCGCAGATTTACAGCATGTTAAAGAATCTCACCCCTGAAAGAACAGACCACTGAGCATAGTTGTCGGCCATTTTACGACCTGAAGAATGACACGCTAATGACCAAAGCTGTCAAAATGAGCCCTTAAATAAAATAAACATAAACCTAATGTATTTCTTAACCCCACTGTAGATTACCCATGCATTTTTTTAACTTTATCAGAAAATCAAAAATATATTGTCATTGTACTTAAGGTTAAAGCTGGTAGACAAAACACACGCAATATTTTGGATACCTATATAGAATATTTGTGATCTTTGTGGCACGAAAAATGGAGATAACTTAGTGAAAAGGTAAAAACAGTTTAATTTGTGTGTAACTCTTGATAAATAGAATACACATCTGAAAATAATACAGGTAATTTAACAATAGATGTAAGGTAAATAAAATTCAAAACACAGAAATAAATTTTTTCAGAAATATTTTTATAAAGTTGGTAATTATGAATTGAATTTGTCAATAACTGCACTACTTCAATTAATACATCAATTTTATAGTTATAAATTTAAAAAAATCGAATGAACACTTAGAAACTAACAAAACTAAAGAAATGGGGCCAGGGTATATATTATTATAATTATTACAGATCATTAGTTCTTCGTCTTTGGCTTTCTAGAAGAGAAAGCCTTCCTCACGCTTTGTATTTTTGTCCAAAATACCCTAATTAACAGTAATACAATTTTCGCAAACTTATTACTTTCAAATTTGTCAGTTTCCAAATATATAATATTTATGCAGAATCTAATGCATTTTTTCTCATGAACTGTACCCTTTCAGGACTCCCTGGTCTTTGGTCTTCAACATGTATAAGAGTCCATTAAAAGCATCAATAACCTAACTTCTAAAACGTTTCTGCAGTTATTTTTGTACCTCTCTTCTTCACTTTCATATTGTTTATCACAGTATCACGGCTTATCTCTACCTCATTCAGAAATATTTTATACCATTTGAGTAAAAAGAAGAATCTGGATATTCGATAAAACCTATATACCGAAGGGCCCAAAAAATGCATACACATTTTCACAGCAGTTACCTCTTTATTTCAAAGTTGGACGAAAAAGCAACAGTAATGTGTAGTATGATGTTCTATAAACAGATGTGACTCACATACGTTATGATAGCGTTGCTACAATAAACTGGAGCCAAGATTATCGTTAGAACAGCGGAAAGCAATTTTGAAGTGGTACTGGGAAACCGAGAAGGTTGTTGACGTTCAAAGGCAATGGAGACAGAACCGCCAACGCGAGTAACAATTGCACGCACTCGAGACAAATTTGAGACTCGTGGTATCGTATACGATGTTGACAAGGGTAGATCTGGAAGACTTCGCACAGCAACAAGCCCCGCGTCCTCGACTGTGGTTTTGGAACGTTTTGAACCGCAGAGACTAAAAAGCAATATGCATGTGAAACTGGGATTAGTAGAGCCAGCGTACGTCATATTATTAAAACAGCAAAGTTGAAAGTTTTCATTCCAAGACTTTTGCATGCATTAAATGATGACCCTGATCGGAGAATGCAGTACAGTCAGTGGTTTCGGAACATGGTGCAAGAGGATGAGGCCTTCGTAGGGAAAGTTGTTTGTTTCCGATAATGCACAATTTAAATTGAACTGAACTGTTAACCGTCATAACTGTGTCTATTGGTGTGCAAACAATTCACGTGTTATTTTGGAAAAGACTTAATTTACCTGGAATTGTTTGATGGGTTGCCATCTAGGGGTCTAGTTGGACCATTCTTTTTTGAAGGAACAATAACTGGCTCAGTGTACCTGAACATGATACGCACATCCGTCCGACCCGCCATCCATATACTCTGTGGAAATGAGGAATTTTACTTCTAACATGTGCACCACCACATTACCACCGAGATGTACGTGCGTGCCTTGATGACAATCTTCCAAGGCACTGGATAAGACGAAGAGGGCCGATTGAATTTCCACCGCGTTCTCCGGATCAAACTCCGTTGGACTTCTACCTATGGGGAACTCTTAAGGATGTTGTATACCGTAGAAAACCAGCTACACTGACAGCACTTCGGGAAGAAATTGAAACGGCATGTGCTGCAATCGCTGAGGACACTTTCGCAAACGTTGCTCAATCAGTAGTTCAACGCACTCAGAAGTGTATCGACGCCGATGGTGGACATTTTGAGTAACTGTTGTAACTGTAAAAGTCTAAGATGATTAGTGCTCGTCATTTTCTGTTTGTGTGAATTCAGTTTTGTTATGTTAACACAGTTTTTTTCTTTTCTTGAAGTGTGTATAATTTTTTTTGGCACCCTGTCTATAGAGCCTCAACTGAGTAAACAATAGCATAAAGCAGAAAACATTATAAGTATCAGGAATTGACTACCGGCATCGACAGTAAGATACTTGAAAGGAAAGCAAGTTAGGTGAAAGCATGGTCCTTTAAAACAAGATGTTTTTGTTCGAATTTGCGTTTTAAATGTGTTATCTTTCTTTACGCTTAGAATGCAGAAGAGAAAATGTACGCTGTTACACAGCTATTGCTACTAGAATTACTAAAGCGCGGCGTAAGAGAGTATTGGAATAACCCTCCGCTCGATAAGCTGATTTATGTACATTATTGTTTGCCTTCTAATGTACAGTGTACTTACTGACTGCAAGCATTCAGCTGTGAAACTACGATAAGGGAAACTTCGTCCCACATAATTACGTCGTATTACCAAATACCAGAGAAGCAGTCCTTGCTTCCATCTTTATTAGTGTAGGTTTATCATGGAATAGAACAGCTTCAGGCTTTCGGCAGCAAGAGGGCGAACTCTCTTTAACATCTCGGGTCATCAGCGTCCTATTCAATTCATGGTGTGAAACGGCCGTTTGCTCAGAGGCCTCTTCTTTCAAGTTTCAGGTTCTTTTATGTGCAATAAATGTACGACATGAGACCCAAGACGTTACTTCCTTTCCGAAGGAAGTCACATGTAGGAATTTTACCTTTGAAAATATCCATAGACTCTGACCGGATCTTGGGTCTATGAGGCAAGTACTAAACAACCACGATAGACTGCAGCTATACGAACCAAACTATTGCGAGTACGAGGGTTACCTTTTAAGTTTTTACAAAAAATAGGAAATAAAAATATTTTTTTTGAAAAAAAATGCCTTATTGCTTTTCAGAATATTCATCTTTAAGATTTATACACTTTTGCATGCGTTCAAAGCAATTCTCAAAACATGCTTTCCACTCTGAAGTTGGTGTTCCAAAAACATGGTTTTGGTGATGAAAAATCGCTGTCCACCATTTTTTGTTTGACACTTGGCCACAAAAATCATTAGGCGATAAATCAGGTGAATACGGGCAATGAGACATTAATTCGATGTTTTTCTTGTTCAAATAATCAATTGTTTGACGTGCTGTGTGAGAGCTGGCATTGTCAAGAGGAAGAATGATGCGATGTTTTCGGTTGTTTTCCCTGATTACGTCGATGACTTCTGGTAAACAAATTGTTGTATACACTCAGCATTAACCGTTCTTCGATCCTCTAAAGGAATGGTTGCGACATGTCCAGTACAACCGAAGAAACAAACGATCATTTTCTTGGAAGTGCTTCGTGAACGAACAACTTTTGTGGAATTCGGTTCATCTTGGAACACCCAGACAGTGGATTGTTGCTTAGTTTCCGGTTCATACGAATATATCCAAGTTTCGTCACCTGTTACGATGTTGTATACGAACTTGTAGCTTCTCGATGGAATTTTTTGAGCATTTCATTACACCAATTAACACGGGAGTTTTTTGAGCTTCGGTCAAATTATGCGGAACGTGTCGGAAACAGATATTTTTCACAGCTAAATGCTCATGCAAAATGGGTTGTACTGCAGTCTTCGATATGCTTAAGGATGCCGCTATGTCACTGTAAGTCACATGCCGATTTTCTTCAATCATGTTGCTCACAGCATCGAAGTTTTTTTGGAATGACAACCGATATTGTTCGATCTTCATGAAATTCATCACTGACGGACGCACAACCACGACAAAATTCTGCAAACCAATTGTAAACAGTCTTTTCTGATGGTGCTTCATTACAAAAAGTTGAACGAAGCGATTCTATGCATTGCTGTTGAGTTAGACACCTTTACTAAAACCGTAAAAAATATTCAACGAAAACCTTCATGTGAAGTTTCCATTTTTTTTTCTCGCAAAATTACTTTGTTTTAACGCTCACTGTAAACAAACTACTCGGTCAATTTCTAAACTTCAACTGTTTTCATAATAAAAACGTCGATTGTTCCGAAAATAATAATGACATATCTCTATATCGCACCTTGTGGTCGTTTGTAAAAACTTCAAAGGTAACCCCCGTACACTGAACAAGAGTGACTGCTCTCGCCAATGACATTAGTTTACATTTGACTGATCATGAACACACGTCATATCACAATGTAGATATGACATTGATCCATATCGATTCTTGTACTTCTATATTGAACCGCCTAAAACCAATGGTTCCACTCTTAAAATACTTAATATCAAGCCCCATACTGCTATTTAATATAACACATTTACTTTCTTTCTGAATTGTTTATTTCTAAAGCTGAGAAATAAAACATTTTAATTAATAAAAATGTAAGTAACCATTTAGTCTTTTGTTTTATTTCTTGGGACTCTCTTTTCTAACGTTTTAAGTACTTAACGTAATAGGCATAAAGTTGTAAATGAATAAACAAATAAAATGTCAAACAAAATTAGAATATTTTTCTTCTCCCTCTCTCTCTATTTTTATGCCTAAGGTAATAAAAAATACCTGACTTGGATTTTACGTTATATTAAAATTAAACTTGAGATGGGTTACTACCAGGTTACCCCAGTAGTCGATATTTCATATATACAAGTCATGACGCAAAATTGAACAATTTTTTACCTTCATATCTCAAATTCCATTGACTTTGTTCTCCTTTTTATATTTTTCTTTTTATTAATTTATTTATTGCTGATTTTTTGAATCAAATAAACTAACACGTGTGCATTTATTTCCAATTAAACTCAGAAATGTTTCATGTCAGAATTCGCAAAAATTGATGCACACTTAATATTTCTGAAGTAGTGCACCTAAAAACTTGATGAGTGGTCTTTCTATGGATGTTTATTAATTGAATTTTATATAATTATTTTACCTCGCTTAGTCGGCAATCATATGCTACTATACTTTGCATTTCAGCCACTGTTCCCATACACATGGCACTTTAAAAATTCACTCTTTTCAACAGAAACTGTTTCAGCAAAGCTTCAGTATGACAACAATGAACAAATGTATCGTGCCAGTTATTTGTTTTAGAGTCTGATATAGAACCTGCATTTTGCAGCGAACTTTCATCTTATTCAAGGAATAAAATATAAATGAGATATTAGTAATGTTTTTGTATCCAATCAAACAGGTTTTTATCTCCCCCCCTCATGTTGCATAGGATCTTAGTCGGGTTATAGACTGGCTCTAGTAGCGAGTTTTAATTAACAGGTTTCCCAATCCCACCATGCCTTTCGTGAATATTTACCATGCAGCACTAATTTCATTATCTTCAAGTAAGCGGATATATGTTACAATAATAATTTTTTATTAATGTGAACTTGAACTATTGCAAAAGTAGCTACTTCTCTTTATATTGTCGAATTGTAAGAGATTTAAGAGAAAAAATGAAAGGAAAATTTCAGAGATAGCAGCATTGCATTTATTGCAAATTTTTTGCCCATTCTTTGGCTTGGCAGTTGTTTTCCATGCATATCTGCACCGAATCTTTCATAAGAAAAGAAAACTTTCATTAACACAGTTTCCAGACTGTGAATGTTCTTTGTATTCCATTAAAAAAAAAACTGACTTTTTCGCTGAGCTAAGAACACGTGCAGCAATAACAGAGAAGTCAGCGTGGCAGTTTGTCTAAAAGATCATCAGTCAAGAAGACTGATTTATTGCGATCAGTGATGCTCCCGCGGCGAAGGGTTCTTTTTCTATGAGAAAGCCTCCAATCGTTTGCCGCCCTATCAAGAGGGTATCAAACCTGCTTGCTGATGTTGTGTGTTGTTGTTCGTTTGTTAATTGAAGAGTATACATGATAAGGGAGGGCGCGACTTGGGTTGTTGCTCTACAGATGCTGCAGGACTCTGAGTATCTGCGGGGAGTGTCCGAATGGATAGGGTAGGACTCGTCGTTGCAGTGAGTACCCGCGACGGTAGTGTCCCAAGAGGATGCCTATGGCATGTATACCTTGGGGGCAGGGATTACCTGAATCATTGCTAGTCGGGGGGCCTTAATGCTGAGGTCACTCACCTCTTAAAGTGAGTAGATCTATGCTAGACGTGATCTATCCACCAGTGAGAGTCTGGTAGCTAAGTTCAGTTAGCGCGCTTGGGAGACGAGGTCGTGTGCGGCCGAAAGGCGGGTCGGTTTAGACTCTGGGTGTCGTCCTAAATGTAAAACAACACTGAGGACCATGGACCTCCTTGAATCCCTTTGGACCTTGTGCAAGTTGCATTGAAGTGTTAATTATGAAAACATGGATGTCACTTTATACTGCAGTAAAGGCTGCATTAATATATCGTATATTACAATTTGTTATGTTTAATGACTTGCCTAATACACTTATTATGTTTAATATAATGTTGCTACAGTAGCATTCGGTCCTTGCTCTACAGATGCTCCTGGCGCAGACCCTGAGTACCCTGACGTTACTAGAAAGAACCCCTCCAGTTGGGAAGTTGTCCGGGTGGGTTGGACTCGGCGTGGCAGTGGTACCGGAATTCACGGCACCAGTGTGTCCCAAGAGAGTGTCTATCTTACGGGGCCGGTGCGCCGGAATCGCCGTTGTTGGTAGGGAGGGTGGTGGCTACCTTAATGCTGGGGTGACTCACCTCTTAAATACGAGTAGGTCTAAGCTAGTGACCTATCCACCAGTGAGAATCTGGAAGCTAAGGGAACTTAGCGCGCCTGGGCGACGCAATCGTCTGCAGCCGAATGGCGGGTCGGTTTAGGAAACAAGGTACCGTCCTAATGCAAAAGACCACCGGGTAGCACAGACCTCTGTGTTATACCCCTGGACCCAGGGCCTAGTAGTACCCGAAGCAACCTGTACCTTGGGGGCAGGTTTACCTGAATCACTGCTTGTTGTAGGGAGGGTGGTGACTACCTTAATGCTGGGGTGACTCACCTCTTAAATTGAGTAGGTCTAATGCTATCCACCAGTGAGATAGCTAAGTTCGCTTAACGCGTTTGGGCGGCGAGATCGTCTACAGCCGGAAGACGGGTCGGTTTAAGAGATTAGGTGCTGTTCTAAATGTTAAAAACACTGAGGACCACGGACCTCCGTGAATCCCTTTGGACCAGGGGAGGGATCTCCGCACTAACTTGTCTTAGTCATAGCGCAACTGTTGTGTGTTGAGTTGTTCGTTTGTTAATTCAATTGTAAATTGTGCTATGCTTCTTACGTTTACAAGGGCAGAGCGTGTCTTTATGTATCTTTTAACTAAAGTGGTGAAAGAAAATATTTTAGCATACGGTTGGTTCTGTTACTTATGTGAATGCCGTACTAGCCCCATTTTTCAGAGAATTAACAGACAGAGACCTTCATCATGCATTTTTTCAACAGGACTCTACCACTGCTCACACTGCGAATAACCCCATAAGAGAAATTCACCAAGTATTTTCACAAGACAAAGTAATTAATAGATATTTGGCCCCCGCTCCCCCCGATTTTATAGCCTGTGAGTGTTATCTCTGGGGTAAATTAAAAAAAAATGACGTGTACAAGACGAACCCGCACACAGTACAAGAACGCAAAGATTCGTCAGGAAATTGTCCGAATTTGTCAAAATGAACTACAGCGGGAGATGAATAATTTCCTAAAGAGACGCCAAAATGTGTGGAGAATAAGGCAGGTAGTTTTAACACCTCATTTGCTAATTTAGTAAGTAATGGGGCTCTTAAATTACTTTATGTATTGTTGTATGGTTGGTTGGTTTTATTGTTTCACTCTCCCGCTAACCACCGAGACCCGGCTGGCCGGTTAACCGGCCAACGAACGGTGCACAAAACACTCCGGGGGAAAACATAGCTGATCGCACTATATAATACATTATTTGTATGCTACCTGTTCAATAATCTTGACATAAAACAGTTCTGGAATATGTCTGATTGTATTTTGCGGTCCTGGATAATTTGAACATTATTAAAGATAGTAAAGATAGATAACAAAACAGGTAGTAATAAAGTGATGGAGAATTACAGACAATGTGCGATAATGTTTTCTATAGTTGTTGATAACTGCCTTATAAGTAATTTTACATTTGTTCAATTAGCCCCTGGCAGAATACGCTCTTTTGGTTTAAGGGACATTTGTCCTTGAAACACCTGTACATTTCCCGTTGCCAGTTCTGGAGGTTTGCCGAGTTTATTGTCAGGAGAGGACAAAATTCGTTTTCTTTAATCAGTGTGTACATACAAACAACATCAGTTATAAAGAAAATTCCATTTTTTCTTTTAACTTACGTCGTCTGCAAGCAATGCATACACCAGAGAGTTACATGACACTAACATACCCCTGTTCCATTTAATATTGATGGTGGCAGACATGAACCTTGTACAAATCTTAATAAAAGGAGACAATATACGACAAGATCATTAAATAAACACAGAGTATACTAAAGTTTGGGTCCACGCACTAGCCTTAACTATGCTGCTACCAGAAAAAGGTGCAGAGTGAAAATGGTGCAATGGATTGGACGCTTACCAAATCTTGTCTATGTTGCTACCAGACAGACGTGCAGGCGATGCAGGGTGCAAGTGTGCGAACGTGCAGATATCAGAGGGTACGGAGGTCAATAACTTACGCACCTACACTAAGATAGGGTGTGAAGTGGGCGGCACGCTTACCGAGCCCCAGGGTCCACTTCACGTCGGACGGCGCCGCCCCTAAATGCAGCTGTTGCTGTTGTTGTGGCTGCTGCTGGTCGCTGCTCCCGGAGGCTGCAGCAACAGCAGCTGGTTGTCCGCCACGCCGCTGTCTACCATACAGCACTAGATTGCCGTCCTCGTTCAGAGTTCCAGGGTATACTTCATCCGGGTCTAACTCCAGTCCTGCCCCGGCTGCTGCAAATTCGTAGACACATAAATTAATATGCATAAAGCAAAGGTTCATAACTCTACAAGACAGTCAATATCGCAGGGCGTTTCTATGGAGATAGACAGAAATTCCTTCCGTTTTGCCAGACATTTTACTTTCACTTTCAGCTACTTAGTGTTATCATAATCCTGAAGTATTTCCGCCAGTAAAGTCTAATTTCATATACGTGTTTTCATTCAAGGCACATTGGGGTTTTTTCCATTATACAAGCGGAAAAAGAAAACAGTGGCAACACCGTTAATGAATAGCTTTTCAACACATTCGGTGTCACTAATGCACGATCTTTAGAAGAACGAACACGAAGCTGTCGAGAAATGCTGCAAATATCGATCGTTTTAAAGAGAAGTTAGCAGTGTGTATGAATTAAAATTGAGGTGAGTTGTGTTAGGATGCGAGGAAATTTCACGCAGGCCACAAGGAGTCTGTGCCAATGAAAATTTGCCATATAGAACGGTGGTCCATGGGGTGCCAGACTTTCGACAACGCAAATGGAAGGTTATCTTGCTTGAAGCACATTACGTTGACTTGATTCAAACACTGTTAGAGGGAGTCGTTGATGGACAGTAAGGAAGTTAACCGCAGAAGTTAGAACAAGCCACACCACAGTGTTACTATGGATGCTCCTTCTCAAACATCAACAAAAAATGACTTAGCTGTGGATGTCCAGTGTCTTCCAGAATTGTATCAGCAGGTCATAAATGTGGCAGAGGATTACATAGAAGGTATGTAAAAGTCTCCAGGTTGCAGAATAAATGGTTTACTACTTGTGAATGTGTTGCAGCCCTCGTACTTTCAACAATGGTTGCAAACTCTTGGCTTCTATCTCTAATATATAAAAAGATGCACTAAATTAATAGTTTTCATCACATTTCACAATGTATTTCGTACTTCGTACAACTGCCTCTGAACTACTGACACTATTACAAGCAAGGCCATAAAACGTTTTCACTAGTTAACTGCCTAGCCGCCCGGTGCCTACCTATTTTTCAACAACTCTTTATAAATTTACTATATAATTTATGGAAAAATTACTGTTTTCATTTAATATAGGATATATTAATAGAATATATTTTATATTGAAATTGACTTGGTCCGACCGAATCAGCTCTCTTGTAAGTGGACAATGTACTGGTCTACGGTTAGCTGCTAAGTTGGAAGTCGTTCATTCGAATTCTGCTGGGCCAAGAAGTTTGAGGGACTTCCATGGTTTATTTGTGTTGTCATTAGCTCATTCACAATATACTAATATATATTGAAAGTGTCATGATACTTTATTAATGCATTCTTCTTTAAGTGATTTTTCTAAAGTTGTACCAGCCCTACTTTTAGAACACCCCCTAACTTTAAAAGTATATTTCGTCGCAACCTATCTCCATCCAAACTATCTCTCCGAGGCTCATATCCTTGCCAAAGCTCCTAAATTATCCCAAATGTCAAACGTTCTACAGCCCTAATTTATCCAGGTAATTCAACATTACTTTATGTGCTACCTGTTCTTCTAAGAACATCGTATATATGTTATGTTGTAAGCTTTGCAAAGCATTTTATATTTAAAGTCTACTGTTGTTTCTATCCATATGAATAATCATAGACGTTCTATTAAAATCAAGTCTCCCTTACCGGTTGCCCACCTTGCCCTGTTTCACTGTAAGGATGTTGATTATGCGTTTAATTAACACTTGTCGATGTCTAACCGACTCGTGTTCTTGAAAGTTATCTCAGAGATAGAGAGATGGCTGCAATATGTTTACATAAATCGCCTACACTACGGGTTTAAATCTTACGCGTTAATATTTCGTATTCTACCTTGTTATTACTATATTTATAATATAATGCTCTTATTTATTTCCCCTCTCACCCTTTTCCCCTTGTGGCATGTTTAATATGATTTCACATATACATTACCTTCGAAATACAGTATTTACTTTCATCATTAATTGTCTTCTGCCTTTGAAGGACGAAAGTGGCTCCAAATATGGCACTATTTAAGTGATTATTTCAGCACTCATTTCTGCTTATTTATTTCTTTTATTTTAGTAATGTTCTTCACGTGTTACTTAATTTTTCATTTTTAGTATCGCATTTATGTATTATTATTACTGGTATTTTTAAATCTATTTGACACTCAATTATGTTCTTGTCTGTAATTTTGCAGTCTGTGATTTTTTTTAAAAATTATTTCACCGTGTGTGTCATTTTTAGCTATAATATCCAATATTCCCCAATTGTTACCTCAATAGTGCTGGGGCCGCTGTACTTAATGAGACCATCAGTTTTTCCGATATTACTGAAAGTGCCTAAATTTTGAGTAATTACTAAGAATTAATTATAAAATATTTTTTAAATATTTTAATGTTTTTGTCACACTTTGAAAAGTATTTGGGAGAAAATAAGCGTGCTGCTAAAAGCAATTGTTTTTTTTCGAGTTTTTATTTTCATATTCAGGCGCTTTCCTATTAAAAAGGGAATGCATTAAAAAGCATTCCTTTTGATTGGCGAACAGTTTACAGGCTTGTTAGAATGGGTTAATTGATAGCTGGTGCGTTAAGGATTTTATTTTGCTTTCTTTATTGCTGTTTCAAAAAGTAATGCATTTTATAATAAATAATGAAACCATACAAATGCTTACCGGTAATTGTATTTGATTTGCAATGTTCATTAAGTGTGACATTTATGACTTGGCCAAAGTAGTTTGGAAAACATTGCGCACAAGGGAATTTCTAATGGATAGAACAAACTGTAAAAGAAAGTTATGAAAAAAGTGATGAAAGAGCTTGCTTAGATTGGTGCAGATTTTCCCAAGATGAATAAAGCAGAACTGCATTTGCTTAGGTAGATAATTGGGGATAGCGCTATAGGTTTTAATCATTCAGTGACAAACTCACATCTCTTCAGTTTCTCTGATCTTCGAACATGCAAATAATATGATGTGTGTATAGCTACAGAAGATATTTCTGGATACTGATTTAGTTGGCCAGCATATCATTGCGTTACCAGGTTTGGATCCTGACTTAGTCGAGTTGCCAGATGTATTTTTCTCCGGAGTTTTCCCCCATGCTGATAACGCGAATAAAAGATACGTGAGTAGGTCCATAAGTTTCCGGCCTAACCATTTTCTAGGTATGATAAAGACGAAAACTATATTTCACTTTTCAATATAGCTACACTTTGTTGCCATACACTTCTCACATCTTTGAATTAATATTTCATTCCCCCCCCCCAAATAGTCATAAGTCTTGTCTGCAAAATGGGCATGAACAGCATCCATCACTTCTTCATCATACTTAAATTTCCTTCCTCGAAGGTCTTTCTTGAGTTTTGAGAAGAGGAAATAGTCAGCTACAGATAGATCTGGGCTGTAGAGTGGATGGTCGATCTGCTTGAAGTCATATTTTTTCACAGCTTCCTTTGCAACAAGAGCTGTGTACACAGGCGCGTTGTCTTGAAGGCGCACACCACCACTCAGCTTTCCTCGTCTTTTCTCTTTGATGGAAGCACGTAGTCTGTGTTCTTGGCTGACTGAGTGACCTTGGCCTTTAGAGACGGTACTTCACCAAGTTTACACCACTGCATTGATTCTTTTTTAAACAAGGGACCATATTAGAGGACCATAGTTTCATCTCCTGTAACCTCTCTCTCGTTGTCACGGCAGAGTTCCAAAAATACCTGACAACAGATGACTCGTTGCTGCTTTTGGACTGAGGAAAGAAGTCTAGGTACCCATCTTGCACTAACCTTATTCATATTTAAATGTTCATGAATAATTTGAAGACTGTTGTTTTAGAAAGACCCAACCTTGCTGCTATTTCTATAACTTTAAGTCTTCCATAATTTCTCCTTCCACAAGAGCGATGATTTCAGGAGTGAGCACCTCCAAGGGCCGGCCTGCACGCTCTTCGTCTTCAGTGCTTTCTCGGCCCATTCGAAAAATGTTATCCCGTTCTTTTACTGTGGAATATGTCGAGATGCTTCCCCATGTACACTCTTCAATCGCTGTTTAATTTCATTTGGAGCAAGTCCTTTATGAAGAACTTAATAACAACTCGAAACTCCATTTTGAACATGTCACAATCTTCTACACTTAGCCTTCTTTATGCAACTATCTCTGAACTACTGAACAAAGCAGAACGGAAGTTACAGCTACAATTATTTACTTTACAGGCAATGTATGGGATAACCCAGATAAGGGTTTAGTGATGGCGATAATCCTTATCGGAAAAGCCGGAAACTTATGGATCTACCCTCGTAGATGTAAACTGTGAACAATTTCCAGAGCCGAAGGAAAAGGTAGCTCAATAAACATCTACAGGAGGTTGAGATAACTTTTTACATCTTTTTCCCCTTCTTCCTAAAAATGTCATGTTTGGCTTTTCCGGTGGCGAAGGTGATTTCGTTCACTGGACGATCACCTTCACATATCCTAAGACTAAGGAAGTGGGCGTGACTTTCCTCTCCCAGCTCTTTTACTAACGTGCAGGGAGAAAGAAAGCGAATTAGGTGTCAAGGGTGCAAAACAAAACACGTTCGACTAGCGAACAGTTGAAGAGTACAGAATCACGGAGATATGACCTCGCTCTCAGCTGATAGTGCATACCTCACTTAGAGTTGGCGGAGGGGCGAGAGAGGGTGGAAAGTCGTGTTTAACGACCAGAAATGCCACTACTGCGGGGAGATGAGTAAGTTAACTGTCCTTGATTGTATGTACACAGCACCAGTAAAGAGAGTGCTTCATTTAAACACCACTTTTGTCATTATATCAAGAGGAATAGCAAGTAAACATAGATGTGCGTTGCAGGAAGTTCATTGGCGTCGCTTTGGCGAGTGAGCGAATCAGAAATTTCCAAGAAACATGCACCAAACAGATGAGAATTGATAGGAACTCATAATTCTACACAAAAAATGTATAGGGCATTAAGTAATTAGAGGCAAGCATACCGGAAACAAAACCTACCGCTGCTGTAGAGATATTTGCGTGCAGATAGCAATGGGTGGGGTGATATTGCTAGATGGAAAATAACCATGCATGCCGAACTACGGATTCTCATTTGCGAAGAAGTATGGGTGGAATTCAGGACATGGACGTCGGTTAGTGACGGGCACTTGGTCTAATTAAAGTTTCTTAAGAACAACACTCCTGCAACTTGTTCGGCTCATGCGCACAACCTTGCTCACTTTTAATATCTGAAAGTTATTCCGGAGCTCTAAACTGGGAGACATTATCACAACGTTTGGTACTTAATCGATATATTGAAGGCGCGCGGTTCAGTTTCCAGTTATTTCCAACAGATTATGTAGTGTTTTCGGAAAGTCGCTACTAGTTTGCTATTATTAAAGTACTGAAGGTTAAGTGTCCACTTTGTTTCGTGTTTCACAGTATTCATTTGTTTCATTGTCGTGTTTTATTTACTGATGCAAAGTAAGGCATTTGTATTACAGTTTTCAACTGCAAAAGCGAATCTTTATGTTTCAACAAACAACATTATAATTAAATTCCACATTACTTTTCATTCATAAGTATCCAAATACAATTAACATTAATCTATATATTAGACTGCCCATTTCATTTGGTCCTGGCCACTAAGCTGGGCAGTCCATAAAGTTGACAATTACATGTTAGTACATAGTATTTAATTCTTATATTTATAATGTTATTTTTACATTAATATTTCTGTCTCTTTTAATAGCCCATTTCCACTTATTTTTACTTTCTCTAAATATTGCCCAATTTTCTTCAGTTTTGTTTATATGAGTGTTCCTATTCGTCCTATACCATGCACTTTCTTTTCTCCAAATCTCTGTTTCTGTGTATTCAAATAGAACTTGTAGTTTATTTTCTCTTCCCCCACATAATGCCTTGTGGATAATCATTTCGTTCCCCTTTTAGCCTCCATACTCCTGCTCTTAACCATGCTATCCCCCCTCATTTTTCTTTATTAGTGTTTTTTTTTGATTGATTTATTTATGGACGCTCTTTAACATCTCAGGTCATCAGCGTCCCATTCAACTCAGGGCGTGAAACGGCCGACTAATTTTGCTCAGAGGCCTCTCTTTCAGGCTTGAGGTTCTTTTTCGCGCCGTAAATGTACGACACGGGACCCACGGCTTTACTTCCCTTCCGAAGGAAGCCATATTTAGGATTTTTACGCCCCCAAAAAATCCATCGGTTCTGGCCGGGTTCGAACCCGCAAGTATGGTAACCACTACACTACCAGGACCGACCTTTATTAGTGGCATCTACATATCTCTTTCCCAATGATTTTTCATTGTAACATAAAATGCCAACGATTTTTTCTCGCTTATCTGACTAAATAATTTTTGTATCTCAATATCTTAAAATCTTCTTATATTTCTCCAAAAAAATTTGTTATTAAATTCCTATTTTATTCTAAACATCTCCCATACCATTATTTTCTAAGTTATTTCTTCATCCCATGCTTTGTAAACTAATGGCTTGATATTTAAAGCGTTGGTTTAACAAATTATCTTCAGGAAGTTGCAGGATTCTATACCGACATTTTAAGGCTCCCTCTATAACCAATCCTTTCCTTGGTTCTCGTCTTGAGCCATTCCATTAGCCACTGTTAAGGACAACTCAAGCCTCCCTTACAAAACACCCCATGTACATGATCCATAACTTCCCACACATTTCCAAGGCCCCACACTTCAATGCCGTGTAACATTTCAGCCTCGACGACTGATTTGTGTTCTCTTTCCAGCCATTTCATCTCCATCTCTGGCATTTTAAATAAACATCTTATTACAACCGTCATCGCCAGAGCTGATTTCTTTTGCTTCTCCCATTTCCCTCCCGCGTCTATTTTCACTCCTAAGTACACACAATCTCACCACTTTATATTCATTACTTCCTTTCCAATTTTTCATATTTACTCAATTTTCCTCCTTTCTTAAACACTACGATTCATCTTTTCTTACATTTAATCCCTATTCTGCACAACATTTTCTTTTAAGACAGTTTTAAACCATTTACAGTTATGGACCCTACTAGCAAATCAACAGCGAAAAGCAGACCAAGTGTCTGTATATTATTTATTACAGGCGAAAACATTGATATTATTGACATTTGAATCTTTATATTCCTTCAAAACAAAAATATAAAGTTTGTATAAAATGAGCAACATTTATCGGCCGTTTCACTTCCTGATTTGAATGGGACACTAAATACCTGTGGTGTTAAACATGGTCCTTAAATAAATTAAAAAAAAAATCCATTGATACTTTCTGTCTGAGATATTTCAAAATTTGTTAGATGCTGGTACTAACCCCACATTTTCATTCAATCACCCACGTAACCCAGGTATTATACATTTTTCAAGTATTGCAAATATTAAAACTTGTAATATTTTCCTCGTGCATAAATTGCAATATATTTTTTGTTTGTTATAATAACTTTCGTAAATTAAAAAATTCCAATGGAATTTCCGTTTGAATGCAATAATCAGGTACTTCCTGTTATTTTAATTGTATTTCACTGTGCTTAACATTTGAAGGTATAAAAGTTCTTTAGCAATATCCTTTGTTAAATGTTAAAAGGTGAAAAAATCTTGTTAAATAGCTACAGATTTATTTTGTTATACTGCTAAAAAGTATGGATGTTAAGACCTTTTTTTCACATTAATAAGGCCCTTTCGTAGGCCTATTAGAGGAGTTGAACCTTTTTAACACGCTTTCAAATACCAATGCTTTGCTGTGGTATTGTAGCGGGTGTGTGCTAAATTAAATTATTACTAAAAATTGAGCTCTTTATTAAATTGTAGCAAAATGTACCTGCATACCTAGAAAACTCAGTAAAATTTTGACCTACGCTTTGTTATTTAGTCCTGACTTTAACTTCATTTTCTTCATTCGTAGCTTTGACTACTTCTTGGTGTTAGCTGTTGCTTGAAAGCAACTATTATACTAAATGAACGAGGTGAGGATAAAACAAACAAAAACATTCAATTAACTTAGCATTAAAGTAAAAATATTAGCAAAGCTTTTAACATATTTTACTAATGTAAATAGTTCTCTACTCGCTTTCTAAGCTTCGATAAGTATAATGCACGCAAACAACAAGAGATTGATTCCAGCTGAGTAAACGTGTAACGTACCGAAACGGTGGTAACGATGCTGTAAGCAGTGAGGAAATGGGTCTAGAGGGATATCACGTTAAAAGGAATTCTGCATTTACCTCTGTTCCTTCCAATTGTCACTTAATGTGAACGAGCAAGAAAAATGTTGCCCATTTCTAGGGAGTCGATTGACTAAAAGGGCACGTGCAAGGCCCTCCCTACTGAAAAAGTATTCCCTCCCATTCCATGTTATTTCTTTCTGATTTCTTTTCGTTAAATTTTGCAGTTGCTTGAGGTGCCAAGGGTCAACTGTTCAGTGCTGATTCATTTTCCTCTGATGGGCGTGTAACGCAGCTTAAGTGAACTTGTATATACTATGAAACTTATCTCAAACATTTAGTGCCAATTGCACAAACGACGTTAAACAATGCTTAAATGTAGCTAGTCACAAAGGAAATGCAGGGCTGTCACTGAACAAACTGAAGACGCAGTTAATTTCAAACGGACCTGACACAATAGATGGAACAGTCCTCACATATGTGAGCGAATATACATACCTAGAACAACAGATTTCCTTCCATGATAAAATAGAAAAAGAAGTACAAAGAAGGATCTCATTAATCTGGAGAGCATTTTGGGCCCTTAGTTTATATTGTTAGACCAAATACTTAACTAAGAAAATCAGATTCCAGACGCTGAAACCTGTGTATACCCTTGTGTTACTATATGGGGACCAGACATGGCCAATAAAGAATAAAATTCAAATATGCCAAAGAAAAATGCAACGCAAGATCCTGGGAATAACTTTGAAGGAAAGAATACCTATCGTATTAATAAATCAGTTATCTCAGACAACAGACATCGCACAAATAGCTACCGGAAGCAAATGGCAATGGGGCGGTCACGTCGCAAGAATGCAGGACACAGGTGCAGCTACAAGATCTCCATGTGGGACCCCAGGATAGGAAAAAGGACAGAAGAAGATGGACAGACCTCTTCAAGGAACATGCAGGTCAAGAGTAGCAAGAGGAAGAGAAACATGGAAATCTCTCGAGAAGCAACAAGTGCAGTGAGAAATGGAGTAACCAAAGAGTGTCTTAAACAGCATACGAACAACTAGCGAGGAATAGCTCACCACGTTAGGAAAAAGCGAGCTTTCCCTACTTGTTAGGAGACCTTTACTTTTAAGGGACACAATAGGCTATCTTTATCTTTTATTGTCTAAAGCCGATAGTACGGTACTAAAACGAGAACCTCTATTCATTGCTATTCATGTCGAGCAAATAATATATATAGCAAACCTAAGCATACGAGTACAAGAAATCTATAGCATTTCTAGACATATCTATTCAATGACTTATTCGTGCGTGTGTTTGCTGTACATATTACAGTGACTAAGGAAACTGTAGCGGATTTATCGAGACACCCACAAAAATCTGCAACTCCTAATGATTGCAAAAGGGCAGAAGAAATCTAAAATTCAATGAATTGCGAAAAATGGAGGCAAGTCAAATTTAGACCTGAAATGAAAGCTTTAGTCTTAATGATTTAAAATTGGCATTTTTCGTGCAAATCTCAAAATTCCATATTTTTTTTAAAGAGAGAATATTTTCTTTTAGTTTTCCTCTTAAAGAAGATTGTAGAAGTTACTGCAGAAATCAGAAACATCTAGAAGAAAAGCGTAATTAATTTGCTATTGATTATAATAGAATTTGAACTTATGAGTAAGCAAACACACAGTGTTCCTGTATAAATTGTTTAAACGTTCAACTATGATATCTTAGATTGATATTGACAAGCTATTTCCGAATAAAGCTTAACTCAGTGTATACAGCAGGTAATGGCGTTAGTTTAGGGAGATCTGCGCAAAACGTGTGGTGTATGCATATGGTAAACACTTCCCCTACCCTACTAATTAGGGTAAGCGTAAAAACAGAACGCATCTGCTAGAGTGGGGGAGCTAGAAAACATCGCTGATGTGAATTCTATTGCACTATAGGCTAATCTGGCTGCAATTACTGTTGTGCATCTATTGGAGTCGTAATTCAAACAGTATCATTGAATCAAACTAATGGATGTCGGTTCGTTATTTTATCTACCTATATTATTTATAATTAATGCAGAAAAGCAAATGTATGGATAAAAACCATTCACTAAATCTACTTCTAGGTTACAGTAATTTCATAAGATTTTAACTTCAGTAGCCTTTCGACCAGAGGAATAAGAAATTACCATTTGCTGAGAAAGACATCGAAGATATTTTTAGAGGACATTTCCAAAGCACGTCCAATGTTATGTAATGTAACTTCAGTACTGTACGAGTTATGTACACTTTTTATCAACGTTTTACGAAATTTATTTACCAATCTGTGAATCGAGCTTCTGCTTTCAAATTGAATATAGGGAATCTCTTTTGAAATAATCTCCGTGTATTACGTTCTGATTCTGTACACTCGTATGAACACCGTAACCACTGCCCGTCTCTGGAATGCATTGCCACGGGATGTCAGAGACTGCAGAACTTTAGGAGCATTTCATAAGAAATTATATAATATTATTAGAAATAATCGATTATCCTACATTCAGATTCCTTTTGTTACAATGCATGTATTTATTTCTTTTACCTGCTCATTTTATTATTTTTATTACTATCATAAATGTTTGTCAGGGTTAAATTTTATATTTTGCTTGTAACTTTATTTCCACTTTCAGGATTTACGTAGGTTGATATATGTATAAATTGCCATTGCTGGTGCCTGTTGTATATTATTGTTTTTTTTTATTTTCATATTTTTTCTTCTTATTAAGTTAATATTTTTCATTATGAATATTCATGTATTAGCATACGTTTATTTATATACACAATATTTTACACTGTTTTATATGTGTACGAGCATTGTCAACTTTACTGTCAATGTTGTGATTGTAATATTGTCGCTATAACTTCATGTAATTTTATTAGATTGATAGGACGGAAGAGAAGGCCTAATGGCCTTAGCTCTATCGGAATAAATAAATATTCTTTGGGAATAGAATACTTGATACTTAATACACTGTACTGCACCGCCCAATGAATACTTAATACAATATCTCACGAAACACAACACGTCCGTACGTGCCTAGAGTTAAACTCGTACTGATCTCCCCTCCGTCTCGCCGGCCGGATTTCAAGCTTGGGAACGAGATGAGAATTGCAGAGCTCGGCCAACTTGACATGGTGCATTCCCACGAAGGAAACAATTTACTATCTACTACCAATTTCGGCATCAGTAGTCGCTGAGCGCGCAACCGGCGATAACTGAAGTGTTAAGTTCCAACAGAGAAGTCAAAATTCCAAGAGAAACAGCAATAAGAAAGCTCTATTTACTAGATCAAAGTAAATGCTTTAAAAATGATGGAGTTGTGTATTGTCAGCTATTTGAAAAGGAGGTTTCTTGTTTAAACACATATATTCAAGGATTGCACAGTACATTTGCACTCTGCATGCATTCATTATACATGTTCTTTAAGAACGGACTTAATATGGAAAAGTTTTGGGGTCCATGTGAAAAAAGATACCAGGATAACTGACGAATTATGAGAAGAGAGAAAAATTGTAGCTGACAACAAACAAGAACTCCTTCACATGACATGTGCCAATCAGCCTGCTAAGAAAAATGAAACATTTCTAGATTTGAGCAAAGACATCGTAACAGTAGACCTGCCAAGGAATGCAGGGGAAAAAAGGGGGGATACTAGCCGGGATGCGATCATTGTTGACAACTATAAACATTCAATAAATAAATAACTTTTAGAAATGCTCTCCTTTGTTGTTTGGTTTCTAACACATGAAATTGTTTTAGGTCATAAACTGTCTTGATGAAACAGAAGCTATGCTTGTGCAGGAAGCATAACCTGCAGGCTGAATATGAATATTGCTAATTTTTAATGCATTACCTCATCAATGACTGCACTAGAGGAACGAGGTTTAAAGCTCTGACAGAGATTGCAAATATTCGAAATGGTAGCGATGCTAACGTCCCGTATAAGATCTGTCGAGTAACACGTTGAACAAGAAGATTTAAGATAAATGATCAGTAATTCATTTCAAGTGTTGCAGACAGAATTAGGTTCAAGCTAATAAGTTTTGACATAACCTTACAAAATAATCAATTGTTGGGGACATTTCAGTTAAATTAAATTCAGTTTCAATACTTCATCTTGCTAACATCAGTAAATGAAACAGGCTTAAAATGTATACACACTTCAAGCAAAGAAAAAACTGTGCTAACATAACAAAACCGAATTCACAAACAGAAAATGATGAGCACTAATCATCTTAGACTTTTACGGTTACAACAGTTGCTCAAAATGACCATCTTTGGCGTCGATACACTTCTGAGTACGTTGAACTGCTGATTGAGCAACGATTGTGAAAGTGTCCTCAGCGGTTGCAGCACATATCGTTTCAATTTCTTCCCGAAGTGCTGTCAGTGTAGCTGGTTTTCTACGATATACAGCATCCTTAAGAGTTCCCCATAGGTAGAAGTCCTATAGGTAGAAGAACGGAGCTAGGATACGGAGAACGCGGTGGAAACTCAATCGGACCTCTTCATCCTATCCAGTGCCGGGGCTTGTTGCTGTGCGAGGTCTCCCAGATCTGCCCTTGTGAACATCGCATGCGGTACCATGAGTCTCAAATTTGTCTCGAATACGTGCAATTGTTACTCACGTTGACGGTTCTGTTCTGTACACACGTCTCCATTGCCTTTGAACTTCAACAACATTTTCGGTTTTCCATTACCACTTCAAAATTGCTTTCCGCTGTTCAAACGATAATCTTGACTCCATTTCGTTGTAGCAACGCTAGCATAACGTAATGTGAGTCACACTTGTTTACAGAATATCATACGATAATCTTGGCTTCATTTGTTCATTGTTGATTTACCTGTCACGTAGCAACGCTATCATAATGTATGTGAGTCACACCTGTTTACAGAATATCATACTACACATTACTGTTGTTTTTCGATTCAACTTTGTAATATATTAAATAGATATCTACTGTGAAACGTGTATACATTTTTTGCCATCCTCGGTATATAGTCCTCTAGAAAAACAGTAATTAGTCGAGTGTTTACGTTGTTGAGGGTCTGTGTTGGAGGCTCTGTTAGTCTGCAAGGCTAACCTCGGACATATGTCGATTTCCGAAATCGTGGGTACCCCAGTTGCTTCATATAAGTGACAGCTTAACCTAGGTATGCATATAATCAGTGCTTGTAGTTTATATATTCATTTATATTATTAAAGTATATTTAATAGAATTATGGAAAACAGTATCTAAGTGGTCCCTAATGAGCCGCAGTTAGGTCGTTACAATTGGGTAGCAGTAAATTATATACCCAAATGTGTCATTCATGATGTACGTTGTAATAATCCGCTCAATCTGTAATTACATTAACAGATGAAATAACAGAACTGAAATTAACCGCATCTTTTCCAGTTGAAAGTTTCTCTCTCCCTCATGTAGCTTGTTGCGTTTAAACACCTGTTGCGTGCAGCCCGGCAGAGAATTAACGAGCTAGTGTAGTTCATTCGCGCGGGACGTTGCAGCAGTTAGGCGCGTTCGAACCAACCGGGGGTGACCCGGCGGCAATACGCGTACTTTGAAAATCGGAGGACCGGGTTCAATTCTCTTGGGGCCGGCATTATTTCATGGTTTTTCCCATGTCACTTAGGTGAATGCTGGGAGAGCGACTTTTCCATTCTCTCATTTCTTTGCACAGTACCAGTGACAGCGTCTGGTGGATTCTGTCTGGGGTCCTCCTTGGGGGGGGGGGCTTGGAATGCTTCAAGCCATATCTTAATGGTGCCGGAGTGGTCCTGGCAGACCTGCTGTGGACCCTAAGAGAAAAGGCGAGGAAAGCGGAGTGGTGGTGTGCACCTTCTTCACGACAATGCGCCTGTGCACACAGCTCTTGTTGCAAAGGAAGCTGTGAAGAAATGTGACTTCAAGGAGATCGACCATCCACCCTACAGCCCAAATTAGCTCCCAGCGTCCATTTCCTCTCGAGGAGGGAAATTTAAGTGTGATGAAGAAGGGATGGATGCTGTTTAAACCCATTTCGCATACAAGACTTCTGACTATACCTAGAAAATGGTTAGGCCGAAAACTTATGGATCTATCCTCGTATAGACAAAGTCATAAATTAACGTCAACTAATGTAGATGTAGATAAACATTTTAAAATATATAGTATCGATTTAGATACAATACTTTTCGCGGGCGACCTAGTTATATTTGCTACAATAGAGGACAACTTCACAATTAGATTAAATGGGAAAACAACACAACTTATATATTTCGCATATAAAAGGGGAAAGACGTAAAATATATAAAATATGCTTAATAATAAAATAATAGAACAGATCACCAGTTTTAATTATTTATGCTACAACATTTTGTACGGATATTGCAATGATGTATACACAAAACTAAATACATTTCAAACACTCTGTGCAACAACCAGAAGAACACTGAAAAATAAAACAAGAAGAGGTACCCAGTCAAAGCAGTACCAGCTTTCTGTTATGAAAGTGAAAACTGGACAGTAAGCAGAGAGGACAGAAGAACAATAGAAAGTTAGAACATTAGTTATAGATTAATAGATCAGAAGAGAAACATAAAAATAAAAGATGAATTATATATCAACAATCTGAATGAATAAATAGAGAAATAAAAAACAGACCAGTACCAATATAAAAGGAGAATGCCAGAATGTAGGTTTCCGAAAATCATACTTAATTATGTACCACAAGATTGTAGAAATAGAGGCAGACCGTTTATAAGATGACAAGATCTATTCAACTTTCTTGAAGTCGGAACAGGCCCCACAGCCTAATTCTTGTAGTGCAAGAAGAAGACGAAGAAGAAGAAGACGAAGAAGAAGAAGACGAAGAAGACGAAGAAGAAGACGACGAAGAAGAACAAGAAGAAGAAGAAGACGAAGAAGAAGACGAAGAAGAAGACGAAGAAGAAGAAGACGAAGAAGAAGAAGAAGACGAAGAAGAAGAAGACGAAGAAGAAGACGACGAAGAAGAAGAAGACGAAAAAGAAGAAGACGAAGAAGAAGAAGACGAAGAAGAAGACGAAGAAGAAGAAGACGACGAAGAAGAAGACGAAGAAGAAGACGAAGAAGAAGAAGAAGACGAAGAAGAAGACGAAGAAGAAGAAGACGACGACGACGAAGAAGAAGAAGAAGAAGAAGAAGAAGAAGAAGAAGAAGAAGAAGAAGGTTACACATTGCCCTTCTTAAGTATGCTCTTTAGTTTCTCAGAAAGTTCGTAAAATGCACATGAGTAAGATTACCTGTTCTTTTTGAAATATTTACCAAATTACACATTTGAAAGATATACGAAAAACTAAAAAGTGCGGATAAGTGAATTTTCAAAAGTATTTACTGACGTACATCTGATATTTTCTTTTTTAAACAATTCAGAGATTTCCAAACAAGGTAAGGTAGGAAACATTCGACGTTCGAGAACGGGAGCCGAACCGCGATCAGTTACTTTAACCATTTGTGTAACCAAAAACGTTACACAAAACACTTTAGTTATCCCATAACAGGGGACCCTAAGCAAAAACTCGAAACTTTGGCCTAGGCACAATATTTATATAAATCACATCTAGGTGTAGCTGAAAGGCTCTTCGATTGCAGTGTCTTACGAAAGAAAATGTGTGAAAATTGATCAATTTTGGTGATTTTTTTATCTTTTGCAAAAAAACAAGTGCCTGCTTTGCTTTATGTTCAAAGTTTCAAGTCCCTATGCGCTTGGAACTTCATTTTATGATGCCATATTTAAATGCCTGAGCTCTTTAACTTTCTATACTAAAATAATCATACAGAGTGGTTCAAAAGTCACTACACACTGTGAACAGAAATTGATAAATTTAGTTCAGATCTACATACGCATCTTTTGCTTATATCGATTTAAATTACGTGTCTTTTGTTTGTATCTGACAGTTTCTTATGTAACCAGTATACTGCATTGTTGATGTTCATTTGACATGTAAAGTTGTTTACAAATGCAGAAAGGAATTTTCTTTAAAAACCTATTACAAAGTGGGCTATAATTTAATAATTAGTGAGTGGAATAAACATTTTAACACTGTTCAAGCAACACGGAAGACAGTCTACAATTTACCAAAGCTTTTTGAGGATACTGTATCTGTAACGAACTGCCCCAGGACAGGTAGTCCATCATTAAGTAAAAACCCGGCCAGGATCGATTGATTTTTTCGGGTGTAAAAATCCTAAGTATGGCTTCCTTCGGAAGGGAAGTGAAGCCGTGGGTCCCGTGTCGTACATTTACGGCACGAAAAACAACCTCAAGCCTGAAAAAAGAGGCCTCTGAGCAAAGTTTGTCGGCCGTTTCACGCCCTGAATTGAATAGGACGCTGATGACCTGAGATGTTAAAGAGCGTCCGTAAAAAAGCAAATCAATAAAAAATCATTAAGTAATGAAAGTAAACTGAACGTTTTACAAGCAAATAACCAGAGTCCTAAAAAGTCTACTTGTAGGTTATCTTGTGAACAGGCTCTTTCAAGTACTTCTGTTTGAAGAATTTTACCTGTGGCCGAATTCAAGTGTGTACATATTTTGTCTTGTAAATCTTCTGATTGTAGGATTCAATTTTGCGAGGTTATGTTAAATAAAACAAGAATTAACGACATTCAGTTGATTTTTAAGAAAATTTGGAGTGATGAGGCATCTTTCGAATTAATTGGTCACGTCAAAAGACACAACTGCATCTATTGGTGTACAGAGAACATAAAATTGTCTTTGAGAAGCAACTGAATCAACCTCGTGTTACTGTTTGGGGTGGAATCTCGTGTCATGAAGCTATTGGGTCTTGGTTTGTTGATGACACAGTCACTGGAGAGAAATACCTGGAAATGTTAACTGCCCGTGTCATTCCAGTTCTACAAAAGCATTACGATCATTCCAACTTACTGTATGATGGCGCTCCACCACATTGCATTTAAATTATTGGAAGAAGAGGGTCAATAGAATGGCCACCTAGGTCACCAAACCTTACACAAAAGGGGTTTTTCTTTTTGGGCTACTTAAAGACAACGTCTAAGCTACAAAACCACAAACACTTGAGGAAGCTATTCAAAATATTTTTGAAGAAATCGATGTAAATACATGATTATGTTCCTAAGCGCCCTAGATCGTCTGCAGAAATCTATCAAAAGAGTTGGAAATCAATTTGGGAAACCTTTTTATTACAATAATCATCAATTAAGCGTTAATTCCATTGTATTATATTTTTCATTAAAATGGGTAGTGAGCCTGTATTTAATCAACAAGAAAATTTTAAAATTAAATTTCTCGTAAATTTCTTTTAAAAACACTTCAGAATACTTACTAGAACTTTTATGGTATGAGTGTGAAAAATGCTAGTGAATGTTCTTTATGCAATAGTTAAAGTACTTAGCCAGATTTTTGAGATTTATAAAAAAAAATTAAATGTGATGATAAACAAAAACATAAAATTTAATATTTGGTACACACACATAATTATCTTCAGAAAAAAATTAGAACCAAAATCTAAATTGCAGATGCTTTTATACATATATCAGCACTAGTGCAAAAAACATTCAAACACTTTTCTTCACATGCGTAGAGGGAGATACATTTTCAAAAATACCTTTTAAACAATAAAATAATTACTTAAAATATATTTATTCTATGGTGATGAAACTGTGGTTTATTGCTATGCATAAAAATATGTATGTGAAAAACAAAGCTATCCGTTCAAAAATTGTAGAAAATAGAAATCATCCATTGCCTCCCAATAAGTAAAGTTTTGGCAACGCAATGATTATAACGTTCTAATTAATAAATTTGTTCAATTTTATTATTAAATCAAATAGAGGTAATACACAATCAATGCCAGAGAGTTAAACTTGCAACTGATATATTAAATTTGCCATCTTTGATCATGGCGAACACAATCTTTTATGAAAACGCTAGTGTATAAATTTAACTAGAGTGCAACAAATAAATATTATTGGATTACAAAGAAATAACTGAGTTTTTTTAAGTTTAAGTTTTTCCTTTGCAAGTTCTTAACCTAAAAAATTTCTGTGTAAAATAGCCTTGCCAGATAACATCCCATTTTTAATAACAGTATTTAATATAGGTTTGCAGCAATTTTGTAACTATGTAAAATTATTCAATATATTAATATGATGAAATATGCATTTTTTGTATAGTTCTTAAATAAAAGAAAACCTTCAGATAGTTTTATTAAGACATATTATCACACAGAGAAACAAATCAAAAGAACTGAAACATGTATGAACTGAAGTTAATGCTCAGAAGTTGAAAAAATTGGCTCACCGGCAGTTGCCAAGCATGTAATGGCGCAGAGGAAGAGAAACCTGGAAACCATGGCTGGATGTTTCTTCAGAGACGTGTAGCAACAATCTGGTTCGGTTAAGGCTGTAAACCGCGGCTTAAATAAAAGCGCCTGGCAGCGAAGAGGAATCTGCCATGTGCTAAAGGTGTGGGCGGGCAGCCTCTGCGTTTGCGCCCCAAGTGACACGGGGGTGAAAACCATGCTAGTAGAAACGCCACAGGACCCTTCCAGGAAGTGGCGCTAATCATGTTCATTGCGTTAAAAACCTGTCCTTTGCTAGGGTGCATGACGTGGGTGGCAACAAGGTCTTGTATTATTTGGGGAGATGTTCGCCTAAACGTATGCCCATATGCAGCAAATTAAAGCGCTGACCTCCTTTACTTTAGGTGTTTCTCAGTGCTATCCCTTAATTCGCCACAAGTGTACAACAAACTTGCATCTCACGCTACAAAAATTAGCTTGTGTGTACACAAAGTAAATAAGGCAATTGAAATTGTTAAATAATACGTGGTTATTTCGGATAAAGATGCAATATAATCCTATAAAGTTGTACATAAATCACATTAATTACATTTTCTACAACTAATTACTAAAGTTATTATAATGCAACAAAAGCAACAGCTTGCTGCAATTTTAGAGTAACCAGGAAGTGTAAATCTAGCAAATTATACAGCAGTATATATTTTACACGGTATCTTAGAAAGTTTTAAAGCTATCAATATGAAAATTTTGGGAGATGTTAAGAAAACTTGACTGTAAATTTTAAGCTCCCTACTGTAAATGCATTTAGACTTGGTTCAATTGCTTGCTGAATGGATGTACGGTATTTGTAGATCCTGCTGTATTGTATTCACAAGATGACAAATGTTCGTTCTTGTTGAAACAGAATCTCAATACATGATCATCCCTACCCTCGTCATAGGATAATCCTCTTAGAAATGTACAAACAAACACGATTCCTAACATTTTGCACTAACTTCTGGTTCTGTGAAACAAAAATATGAAAAACTTATGGTTTCACCAAAAGGCATAGAAACTTTGTAGACATACTGTATCGTTAATCAAACCAATCTACTTTAATAATGTAATTTATAATTACTGTGTTAATACTTCACATAATTTAACATGATTTGTATGGTTGAATAGCAGATAAAATGGTTAAATTAATTCAACTCTACAATTATAGATGACGATTTCTACCATAAAGTGTAGCGGAATTTATGTCTTCCTCTTCTTATATGAAAATATTTGTTCATTATTTCTAAGCTTACGGACTGAAAATTGCCCTGTCCTTATTATTTAAAAAGAATGTATTCATTCTGTTATTAGTCGTGTCTAAGAATTTAGTCAGCAATTTTTCATGTTCATACACTCTGGTTGGCATTTGTCAAATCAATTCTTCTTGCTTTTGTGTCATTGATATTTCTATCGATTTTGTTGTATACAGCATTTCCTTCCTTTCGTGTAACGGCTTATTTCATTTGTCATTATCGATTATTTTACCGGGACGGGGGCCGAGGTCGTTAAGGCGCGGACTTGTGAGCGGGAGGTCTGGGGTTCGACCCCACCAGGACCGTCCTCCCTGACTGAGGTTTTCCCCAGGTTTTCCTCAGGCTAAATGAATGGCAAATGCCGGGGAGGTGCCCTAAAAACTTAGGCCTGGAACGCTTCCTTCCTTAACAAATTCCTTTCCTAATATATCATTTCATCTCATGCATCATCAGTGTCCACCACCTGTGGTGCCTCAGTAGTAAAAACGGGCGTTAAACACCATTAAAATGCCGATTATTTCACTAATTTCCTTCATCCAGCGTTTAGTCTTTTTCTGCATGCTCTGTTAGGAATAATTCTGCTAGCCAGTTATAGCATATCTATAGATAAAGATTGCGGCGGTTTTGTGAGGATGTTTATTATTAAAGTTTATTAGTTGATTTTGATATTCTTTGATTTGTTTTGAAATGGGGCTGATTTAACGAAATGGTGGTGATTTATTTCCCCCGACATTGATTCTTGATGTGGTGATGATTTCAGGCTTTCTTCGGAGCATTTTTGGATTCAACCAAGGACTTTGGTTGGGAGCAGTTGAATAAAATCGAGCTCTTTGATCGTGGTTCCTGATTGACTGACTGAGCCACCGACAAGGAATGAGATGAGACATTTTTACACTATTATTTATCTGACAGCGTTCCCTACTTCACTCGCGCCTCAAACTTGTGATCTAATTCAATGATCATTTGTTTCCTCGGAACCTCACACTGTAGATTAGAATTTTCACCGTACAAACAACTATGTTTTTATGATTTGAGCTAGCGATATCTCGATTTACTAGCGTTACACCAGATTACGCAGAACATTTCACTTCACTACAATAGCTAATTCTTTTGTTTCTCGACGCGCTGCGATTGAAATTACTCGCATATGTTTGACTTTTATAACAAACGAACTGTGAACTATAAAACTGTCAACTGTCCACTGTCCCAAATGCCTCAGTAATTGGGCTATTTATACGTTCTCTTAGCTTCACGCTACATGGATTCAAATTTCGGAACTTTCCAGAAGCGTCCTAAACTTTGCTTCCTTATTGGTTGCTTAAACTGGATTTCGGAATATTCTAGAAACCAAACTAAATTCCTGTTCTCTGAGTGGCTATCACATTTCGTTGTCTCTCCTCTTTCGTTCGTTGGTAGTTATTTCAGAGTGATTTTTCTCCTTTTTTTAGAGGCCACAGCAGAAAAGGGTAACGCCCCCCCGCTTTCTATTTTACTTTGCTTCCTCGAGGACTTTTTTAACAGTGGCTATAATTGAAGGGTCTAGCGCGAATACAAAAGGCGTCCTTACGGATGGCTCCAGAAAGTCGCGATTTTTTTATTTATTTATTTATGGACGCTCTTTAACATCTCAGGTCATCAGCGTCCCATTCAACTCAGGGCGTGAAACGGCCGACAAATTTTGCTCAGAGGCCTCTCTTTCAGGCTTGAGGTTCTTTTACTGCCGTAAATGTACGACACGGGACCCACGGCTTTACTTCCCTTCCCAAGGAAGCCATACTTAGAATTTTTACACCCGAAAAAATCCATCCATCCTGGTCGGGTTCGAACCCGCGATCTTGGGTTTAGGAGGCAAGTATGGTAACCACTCCACCAGGACCGACCAAGAAAGTCGCGAACGAAGATACAATTTTATGCCAGATATACATACAGCATTTCAAGACACTATTAATAAGCGATTATATGATACCTTATAATTATGGTGTGGTATTTCTATAGGAGTCGAATTTGGATCTCCCGCTATAAGATATAATAGAAGTTAATTAACTACAGCGCAATCATTTCATAGATTATAGAGAAGTTTTAGACAAACAATTTGAAAAAGAAAATCTGTGATTCACGAAGAAAAATATACTGTGTGTTTGGCGATAAAAAATTGAACTTGGATGCTGATAAGAGTATTAATGAGAAGTGGGGTAAATGTTTGCATTAGAATGTCCTCAAAACTACTTCGCGAGCGAAGAAATCCCGATTATCAATAGTTCATGATTTAGTGATATAAAATATTGGAGTAAGTATAAGAGAGTACGACATTGAACAACATTGGCGTTATTCTTTTTACTCTGTGGCGCGACTTAATATCATTTTGAACATCGTATGTTCGGGTTCTTTATTTATTTATTTGTTTTTTATTATGATGACATATACTCAAACATAACATGTAAAAGAAGAAGAAGAATGGGGAGGAAAAAAAAACAATCAAATATATTGGAGCTCGCTAACAACGATGCGCTTTTATTTGACGCTGATATTATACCGCATGTTGCACTACTTCTGTCCGTTATGTGATTTCATAACGGATAGAAGTGGTTATGTCATGGCGCAGATCGTATACTTTAAATTTGTACTTTTTTTTTTTTATCTAAGCGTTATTTCAACCCCACTTGCCCTGCGGTTCATTCGCCATCTTTGAATGTTTAAAATGCACACAAAATGAGACCACAGTTGTGTGCTTTAGTGCCATTTTTAATGCTTTATTTTGTCACTCGACTGCGTAGTCTTTTTGCGATTAGTCATGTTAAATACAATGGATGATATAATTTATTCCTTGTTAATAGTCATATAACTGAATACTAAACAGCTTAAATATGTATCTCGTTGGCAAAAAAATTACTCATCCCGGAATTCTACGTGTCGATTGAAGAACATCGCAAACGCTGTATTCACAACGCTCATGCAGCGACTGCACACTGCAGTGTACGCTTTATCTGTAAAGTATAAGTATCTGGAAAGAGAACATTAGTATGGAGTAGTGCTGGTCGAGCGGTTTAGAAGGCGTTGCTCTTCTGCTCCAGCTCTGCGAACTGCGTTCTTAACCACAGCATCGCTGCACACTCTGCCACACAGCTAACGGAACACACTAGACAGTGTCTTTAGTGCGTGTCATATAACACAACTGCTGTAGTGGCTACACAGCCTTGCTGGTTACCTTGTGAACCGCGCGATGTAACGACTAGGGCTTAGAACAATGTTGCGTTCAAGAGATGGCTAATTGTTTTATCCCCAAGGGCACTTAATAACAGCTGTAATTGCATATAAATTATAATTTTACACAAAAATACATAGCTCAATAACGTTAGTATACAGTATAAATGTTTGTAATGTGAATTAAATAAGATTAAATGTATCTCCAGTCAAATGCATGACATTAAATGACTCAGTTTGTAGCCTTTGCTATCGATATAGTTGCTTACGTTTTTATTATGTTTTGTACTGTTATACGCATGTCCTTTACTTCTTCCCGCTTTTCTCCTTTATGATGTTCACTTTCTGGAACTCTCTCCCTAGAATCGTGGTTGTTGTTGTTCATTGGTGAGAGCACGTGGTTGTCGCGTTTTGATCGATTGTAGTTCATGACATCATCCCTTCTTACAATGATGTACTGCTTGTATTTGAAAATCCATTTTGAGCCGGTCGTTGGACCGAAGAGTTAAGTTGATTTTGGAATGGGCTTGCAAAAATTGTTAGGATATAACCAACTCAATTTTCATTCCAGTGACGCAAGTATTTAGATTATCAGGTAACATTTTAAATTGAATATTTGGGCCATTTCTCGGTCAAAATGGTAAAATATAGAATTCCTATTTTTAAGATGAATACAATATACGCTAACTGGCTTTGAGTTTGTGTTAAATTATTGAAGTGTAAATGTTTTGTTTCTTATTTCTAAAATTTTTTGGAGAGAAATAAATAAGGATTTCTTTTAATTATAGTTAAATACTGGAAAATTTTCTTTGGCTTGTTCCTTCAATTTTGGGTAATATTTTGGTGAAAGTAGGCTAGGAATTCTTCCTTTTTAGTTTTTGGATAAAACTTTTCCTTTAGTACGATCATATTTTCTGAGCTTGTCATATTGTAACACTTATTGTGTTGTATTATATATTGATTGATTTTGTGAATGTAGATAAATAATTCTTTATTTTTACTTTTGGGTGAAAATTCTGGGAGCATTTTTTCTGTATATGTTCTTAGGAATTGTAATATTTATGAAAAAATATTATGTTTTACGAATCTTGTGTAGTATTATTTTCTCTCGTTTTAGGATTTTGTTTTCATACCATTTTATTTTGTCTTGTTTTGGAAAAACGTGTAGTTTTATTGTTAAATTAATTATTAATGATATCAAATACTTTAAATGCTCCTTACTTAATACCTATTGTTTAATGTGAACTTCTTTTTCCCAAGGCAGTGCATTTTTTAATCATTGTCGTATTAAATAAATACAAGAGCATCATTATTGAAATCTTTTCTTCTACCGTTATGTCGGATTCATGACCTTTTCAAGACCATGTATTGGAGACTTTATAATTTCAGATCCTTTCCATACATTCTTTCGTGATGTTACGCGGTGCTAGCGCGAAATAAGACTTGCAACAGCTTAAAATTATTATTTTTAAAGGACAATTAAACGACTGTGTGAATATTCATATGTAAGTACAATAGCTTTGCCAAGATCATTCACAATCTTAAGTAAATTTCACTTTAATCGCAGTTTTTGGCCGGTCTCAGCTAAACTACAATTTCGCTGAAATTAAAAGTTATTCCACTTACCTTACTGTTTCAGAAATTAATTGCTATAAATTATACATGACGAGTGATATGAAACAGCAATTATGTGAATATTCATTACTGTTCTACGTGTATTTGTGAAACATACCATGACGTACGCATTACAAACCTCTTAGTTTGTTGTTTTAATTAAATTGGAAGCTGTTGCCTGTATTTGTTCTTGAAACCACGTCAGAGGGAAAAAAAAAAAAAAAAAAAAAAAATATCAGCTGTTCCATTACGTTATGTATACGATAACGTTGTACTGACCTCTAAATTCCGTGTATTTATTTAATAGTAAGACTTTATCTGTGTAATATGGGAAAGGAAACGCCCGCCATTATCTGGGAAACCCCGAGCTCTTAAGTCGTAATTCAAACAAGCTCTCTAGAAGCTCCAACAAGCCCCGAGAGCCTGTAGGAGGTCCTGACTAGATGACGGTTTTCGCGAATTCGTGGAAACTTTCGGTTGGGGACTTATTGCGTCAAATAAATTTAATAGAAAGGGCCGCATTGTTGTCATATGCATAAATTGCGTTTTGAAATGTGTTTGCTTACTTCCGCAACCTCCTCCTCTCTCCCACGGGGGCAAGCAACAATGCCGCGCGTGGGAGGAATGCATTTGAGTGATGGATGGCATCCCAGCACCAATTTTGGGAAAGCTCTGAATTGATCCACTCACAGGCAATGCGTATTACATATTATTAAAGTGTTAAAAGTGATTTTAATACTTGTCAGAAGCTGGAGATGGTACTATATGGAGATCCGATTTAATTATTTATAACTTGAGAGACGTAAGGTTAAAAAAATAGAGAGGAATAAAGAATCAATGAAAACGCAATTCACCCGAAGAAAATGCGACAATTATTTATTTCTTCTACATGTGTTTTTATATGGATGAATTTATAACCCAAAAAGTTGCAAAGTTAACTAAATTGAATCGAATTAAATTTTATTTCCACTTAATAATACACCAAGCTTCCACAGTACAATTTTACAATCACTCAGTCATGCAAACGAATATATCCATAGTCACTCTAGTAAATCTTCCCGAGTTGCTGTGTAACCGAGTGACCCGAACAGTTTCAACCTTGCGGTTACTCAACTATCAGGCAACGTACATCTACTCAATCAAAAGTCTGGTTAAATTATGATTTAGTTCCTCATTTCTTACTTATTTTCTTCAGCTATTTTCTTTTAATAGTGCCCAAACTCCAAGATTGTCTGCCTTGCTTTCATATTCACCAACTTCTTTCCCCTTACCTCTATTGGTAAATTATCTCACTATTCACGGAACTTTAATTGCCCCCGACAGATATTCTAAGAGTTTTAGTAATTTAAGTATAAATACTTAACATTAAAATTATGCTACGAAACTCTGACCCACCCTCCTGCAGAATTTGACATGGTTAATATGGTAGCAGCACAAAACAGCTCCAATGGAACACATGCATGCATCTTGGAATATGAGGCATTCTGTATTTTACATTATTTTGTTGCTAGCTATATTATTCACAACGTGCTTTATCAATTTTGAGGGTCATAGTTGGACGTAAAACGTTCAGGATGGTTATCTGTTTTCTTACCCAAATCATGACATTTGGGTCGAAAGGTATAAGATGCTTGGAACGACTATTATTTGTTTACCTGAATCATTCAATAATAGTTTTAGCTTACGTACAACTTCCACGCTTATATGTGCACCACACCCCACAAAATATTCAGAACTTAATCGTTTCTAGAAGATTCATAAACACTCCACTTAGGAAGTTTCTTTGAAATTAATAATACAAGTGTGTATCCCATGCAATACTAGTAACATGCCCTTACACAGAGAACGACAGAGAGGAAATCGCGGTGCAACTCCTACTGCTGCAAGTCCCGAGCGACAGCGGAAAGAGCCGAACTCCTAGTCCCCACGCGCAGAATATCGCGCAATAACCCCTGCCACTAGAGTTGGACTACGCGTGGTGACTTGTAACAGTGTATTTTTTTTGTTAAAATAATGTAACTTATGCATTATCCTCCATAACTGTTAAACATAAATTGATAAGTTAATAAATTGATAATTGATCAATTGATTAGGCGGGTGAAATGTGTAACGGTGAGAGATCTGTTCTTATTCCAATTCGCAACTAATACATATATACTCACACAAACTAACCTGTCTGCTAGCCTCGGGTAAATCCTAAAAACCGGTGGACCCAGTGGTTTGCTGCGGCTCGCTACGGCTTGACCGCCTACGCTTGCCTCCTTTTCGTAAATATAAATTGACAGAGGGGGGTAAATTACTGTAATGGTGGCAAATATCCTTTGATTGCAACAGAAAAGAATCGTAAATATCAATTAAGACATTTTGCAAGTGGTACTAAGTACCCAGTATATCACTGTAATGATGGCAAATATCTATAACTCCGGCAGGAAAAAAAAAATGCATATGGATGTGAAGATTCGAACCCACTATCTTCACAACTATAGCATGAAGTTCTAACCGTCTGCGATATCAAACCGCTGTGTTCATAATTCTTATTATCTAGCTATATATCTGCAAGTCACTACCTTCAGCTCTCTCTGGCACTCTGCGCTGTCGCTCGGGATTTACAGCAAGAGTTGCACATGATTCCCTTGAGTTTCCCCTTCTTTGCGTAAGGATAAATGTACTAATAGAGCAGCGAAACATTACATTGTGAACATCCCTTTAGATTAGTCTTAAAAACAGAGGGAAAATGTATGAACATATATAAGTGAAAACTACAAATATAGCAAATGTTTAAACCAAAGAATGACAAACAGGAATGCAATGTTGTGTTATACAGTAATTCAAAATATTCGAAAATGATTCGCGTACATACTATAATCATAATTCCGGAAGGTCATTTTTTTAAAATGGTGTTTAACGCCAGTTTTTACAACTGAGGCACCACAGGCGGTGGACACTGATGATACATGAGATGAAGTGATATATTTGGAAAGGCTTTTTTTTAAGAAAGAAACGTTCCGGGCTTAAGTTTAGGGTACCTCCCCGGCATTTGTCATTTATGAGGCCTGAGGAAAACCTGGAAAAAAACCTCAGTCAGGGAGGACGGTCTTGGCGGTATTCGAACCCCAGACCTCCCGCTCACGAGTCCACACCTTAACGACCTCGGCCACCCGTGGCGATAAAATTATCGTCATAAATATTTTTATAACTAACCAAACGGCTTAAAAAAGTAATCTCTCTGAAAGGTAAAAATCAACAAGTGTTTTTTTTTTATTTGCCGAAAGAAATAAATTGAACTTTCGCTGGAGACAGTGCGTAGTTAAAAATCTTTTCGTTTAGTAGAAGTTTTAATCCTGTTGTTCTTCTTGAGTTAAGCTGGGAGATTATTGCAAAATTAATAGCAATTTGGAGCAACTTAAGTCTTCCGTACACAGGCTACAAGATTACAGTAAGCTGTTTGTTGTCTTTTCTTCGTTCAAGATCCAGCCTTATTAAGGGAAATGAAAGGCGCCTAATAATGACAGAGCTGTGCGATTTCTCGCTATAAGGCATAATCGGAGTTAATTGAAGGTGGACATTTTAAAAAGACCTTCATTGTCAGTTCTTAAGTTGCGCATTTTATTTATATTTATATTTCACTTAGTATAAAATAATTGTTCAATATAAAATGCTTGTCAGCGGTGTTAAGGATTAAGTGTTTTTGTATTTTAAAAATGCGGAAATATTATTTTTCATATTAATAGCATACATCCTAATCCCAGAGTTTAATTGGAAAACCTGCGCAAGAGAATTAAGGATCTTTTCCTGTGCCGAAGTAACACAGTTTTCCGTGGATATCACGATATTAGTTAATATTAAGTTTATCTTAACGTAAATTAATGTTTCCAATGAAATGTCATGCAATGCGGAATCTTAAAGCAACACGTTAGGCATCTCATTGCCAAATATTTATTTATTTATTTATTCTGGCAGTGCTAAGGCAATTAGGCCTTCTCTTCCACTCTACCAATCTAATAATAATTACATGAAGTTATAGCGACAATATTACAATACAACATTGACAATAAAGTTGACAATACTTGTATACATATAAACCAATGTAAACATGTATATAAATAAATAATACATAAGCTTTCTCATACCCAAAACTTGGTGTAAAATGTAGTGGTCTGTCCAGGTCTTTGCAATGCCATCCAACTCGCGAATCGTTCAATCGGCAATCATTGAGTATGCCATTGTGAATTTTGTCACAATATCGTCGGTTTTACCACTTTTTGGACGCCCTGAGCGCTCATCATTTTGAATGGATATACGACCACGCTTAAATTCTGCAGCCCACTTTTTAACCGTAAAAACCGAAGGGGAAGAATCCCTTAAAGTGGAATCTAACTCCTGTTGGGGTTAAACTCTTCAAAACGAAGTACTTTATAACAGCTCGTATTTCAATTTTTATCCATTTTGTAGAAAATGTTAACACAGTTTGTTTACGCGATCGTCACAAACAAGTGACTACACTTACGCGTCTGAAGCTTTACATGGAGCCATCTGAAAGATAATAACAACTATCATAGTAATTTGGCCATCTTTAAGATATCTCTGAGCCAGGGCGGGGACTTTAAAACCCCGGTTAAGTGGTAACTGGTGTTTGATCTGAATTGGAGTCAACCAGTTTGCTTCTTAAAGAGATTAACTGAACTATTGATGCATTGCATTGAAAGTTAAACACAAACGGTGCGCAGACCTGTAGTTTGTAAAGCAGCGAAACAAGTGCATCATAATACTCGAAAGGTATCAATGGGGGTGTCACGGTAATTTATGACGCAACAAGAGACATTGAAACTAGACTCCCCATCTTAGAAAGTAAGGGCACTGGTAATCTTGATTCCTGCTGACAAAGGAAGGCAGTTTAAAGTGGACGTAGATAAAAGTGATAGACCATGCTGCATTCCTTTGTTTCGCTATATAAGATCAGCAATTTTCAATGCTGATGATAACTTTAGAATACAATAATAATCTTCCGCACGCTGTAGCACTAGTACCGTGGAGTAATAAAATATGTTCGTGTTTTTTTTTCCTCCCTTCCTTTTTAATCTTTTTATTCTCTTGCCGATCTCTCTGAGCACATAAAAAATTCTTGCATATCTTTTGTCCTTTAATCTAACTTTACCTTGGTGAACTATGCAATCAGTAATACACCTAGCGCACTGTATTGTCATGCGAACAGAGACAAATTAACGGCAGTTTTTCGCACAAACTTTGAAGTTACTTTTTATATGACACGTGAGTATAGCACACTGCAAAATACCACTTTATATTAAAGCTAAATAATGACCACTGCCTTAGTTTAGTGGTAGGGCTTTGCTTCTCAAGCAGTGAGCTCGAGTTCTATTCCCGGTTGGGTTAGTTTTCTAACTGAGGCTTTTCTCAGGGGTTTCCTGCAGGCTTTTAGGTTAATGTCTGAGAAACTTACGCCCTTAAGTCCTCCTAACTCATTCTATGTATGCACGGAGTATCGCATTTTAAATTTTGTTTCTCTCTCTCTCAAGAATGAAACTATTTCATATTTGTACTGCACGCCTAATAGGTAGGGCAGGGAGAAACCCAAAGAAATGGTGCATAGATCAAAGCAAATATAATACACAAATAAGTTGGAATTTGAACTTTCTTCATACTGGATATTAATATGTTCCTTTAATTCTGGTAATTGCATAAGTGAAACTATCTCACTTTAAGTTTTTGTTAACGGTTTCAAATATTTTCTCCATTACTCTACTTTTTCTCTTTTACGAGGGTAGGTTCATAAGTTTCCGGCTTAACCATTTTCTAGGTATGATAAAGACCAAAACTATATTTCACTTTTCAATATAGTTACCCTTTATTGCAATACACTTCTCTCATCTTTAAATTAACATTTCAAGCCCCCCTCCAAAGAGTCAGAAGTCTTGTCTGCAAAATGGGCATAAACAGCATCCATCGTCACGCTTAAATTTCCTTCCCCGAAGGCCCTTCTTGAGTTATGAGAAGAGGAAATAGCCACTGGGAGTTAGATCTGGGCTGTAGGGTAGATGGTCGATCTCCTTGAAGCCACATTTCTTCACAGCTTCCTTTGCAACAAGAGCTGTATGCACAGGCGCATTGTCATGAAGAAGGCGCACACTACCACCCAGCTTTCCTCGCTTTTTCTCTTACCGCCACGGGTGGCCGAGTTCATTAAGGCGCGGACTCGTGAGCGGGAGGTCTGGGGTTCGAATCTCTCCAGGACCGTCCTCCTCGACTGAGATTTTTTTCCAGTTTTTCCTCAGTCCTCATAAATGACAAATGCCGGGGAGGTACTCTAAACTTAGGCCTGGAACGATTCCTTCCTTTAAAATAAATCCTTTCCCAATATGTCATTTCATTTCATGTATCATCAGTGTCCATCGCCTGTGGTGCCCCTGTAGCAAAAACGGACACCATTCATTCATTCATTCGCCTTTTCTCTTTGATGGAAGCCCGTAGTCTGTGCAGTAGGCCAGCATAGTACTCCCCATTTACTGTGGTGTTTCTCTCCTTGAAGTCAATGAAGAGTATTCCTTCACAGTCCCAAAAGATTGTGGTCATGACCTTCTTGGTTGTCTTAGTGAGGCGGTGCTTCGCCAGGTTTACGCCACTCCATTGATTCTCTTTTTGACAAGGGATCATAGTAGAGGACCATAGGTTCATCTCCAGTAACAATGGTTTGCAGAACTTCTCTCTCATTACCACGACAGAGCTCCAAAAATACTTGACAACAGATGACTCGTTGCTGCTTTTGGACTGAGAAAAGAAGTCTAGGCACCCATCTTGCACTAACCTTATTCGTGTTTAAATGTTCATGAATATTTCTAAGGACTGTTGTTTTAGAAAGACCCAAGCTCACTGCTATTTCTGTAATCTTCATCCGCCGGTCTTCCATAATTTCTCCTTCCACAAGAACGATGTTTTCAGGAGTGAGCGCCTTCAAGGGTCGACCTGCACGCTTTTCGCCTTCAATGCTTTCTCGACCCATTCGAAAAGTTTGGTCCATTCTTTTACGGTAGAATATGAGGGGGATGCTTCCCCATATACGCCGTCCAATCGCTGTTTAATTTCATTTTGAGTAAGCTCTTCTTTTGTGAAGAAGTTAATGTTCTACATATAGTCTTCTTTATGCAACTATATCTGAAATGAACATAGCGGGGCGAAAGTTACAACTGCAATTATTTACTTAACAGATAAGGTATGGCACAAGATAAGGCTTTTATCGGCGTGGCCGGAAACTTATGGACCTACCCTCGTACATAATTTTAAACAACAAATGAGGCTAAGCGATATCATAGGTAACTCTCCTTTTCTTTCCTTTTCAATATACTACTTATGGAATCTCATTATGAAGTTTGATTTAACTGAAAGTATTCACAGGGAACAAAAAGTAATTTAATATAAACTTTGTATCGAAACACTAATAGCTGCAAAGTTTACAAAAGCGAAGGCGAGTAGATTTTTGTCTTTCCAGCGTTGTATACGGTTATTTACGTTGAAGAAGGTATTTCTAATAGTCATTTTACTGTCTCAGTTTTCTCAAAGTTTGAGCCGTGTAGTACAAGCATAATTAAATGTTGTAATTTTCTGCCGCATAGTTTGGCACTCTTGGAGGGCTCTTTTTAGCGAAACAGCGGTCTCTTCCTTAAGAACAAAGAAAGCAGGCCCTTGAAGTGGCAAGCTCTCATTTTGTGTGAACTTTTGGAATTAAGCTTCAATATTCTTGGAGAAATGGATGCTATCTCGGTAACGTTCATATACGTTCCTCAAGGGTACTGGGTTTGTAATAGATGCCTTATCTTTAGCATCGTTTCATTATATAGCTTGCAAGTAAGTTATGACGGATGTAGTATGGAAGGGGGAAAATAATAATAAACTGAATAATAGTGAGGGAAATCCCGAAGAAATTTTAATGAAATTCCTTTTTAATACGAAAAATTTGCCTATATGGTCACAACACCATTGTATATGAAATTTCATTTTTCCCTATCATATTTTTCATTTTGTTAAAACATTTTGCTGATGAGAAAAATCTTTAAAAATAGTCCTTTCAATAATATCTCATAAAAAACTTAAAGAAAAATAAAGCTCCTGATCTCGACGGACTGCCGTCAGAACTACAGAGCGTGTAAAAAATATTTTACAGTAGATATCTATTTAATATATTTCAAAGTTGGACAGAAAAACAGCAGTAATGTATAGCATGATGTTCTGTAAACATATGTGACTCATTGGACCATTCTTTTTTGAAGGAACAGTAACTGGCTCAATGTACCTGAACATGATACGCACATCCGTCTTACCCGCCATTCAATTGTGGTCAATAGACGTCCATTCTTCCTACACCCTTTCAATAAGTTGTTCTGTGCTCTAGGTTGTGGATTGTCCTGCAGTCTAGCCCACAAAATTTTAATTATATTTAAGTTTGGAGTGTTTCCTGGCTAATCAGTTCAGACATCATTGAAATTCTTCAAAATGGCTGGTTTAGCGGTATGTGCTGTTGCACCATCTTGCCATAAAATTCCAAGTGAATGACGTGGAAATTGTCTAGGATAGTAAGATTTGGAGCAAGTCCTTCTTTTGTGAAGAACTTAATACAGCGCGAAACTCCATGTTGAACATGTCAATATTTTCTACACATAGCCTTCTTTATGCAACTATATCTGAACAACTGAACAAAACGAAAGTTACAGCTACATTTATTTACTTAACAGATAAAGTATGACACCAGATAAGGATTTTGTGAAGACGATAAAGGCCGGAAACTTATGGACCTACCCTTCTACTTCAGAAATATGCTCAGGTAACGAAATCCGCCAGGTTTTCCATCGAATTTTACGCAAACCGATTAACATCTCTTTCCAGCTACATCTGGGTTAATTTGCTTTATTTACGGACGCTCTTTAACATCTCAGGTCATCAGCGTTCCATTCAATTCAGATGCCTCTTCTTTCAGGCTTAAGGTCTTTTTTCGTGCCGTAAATATATGACATGGGACCCACGGCTTTACTTCCCTTCCGAAGGAAGCCATACTTAGGATTTTTATGCCTGAAAAATCAATCCACCCTGGCCGGGATTGAACCCGCGATCTTGGGTTTAGGAGGTAAGTATGGTTACCACTACACCACCAGGACCGACATTACGACATAGCCTGAGGAAGTTTTTTTCTGCTATTTTCCGTCTCAAGTTTAAAGACAAATGTTTATAAAAATCATCTGCCATTTTACACCATGGTCGCTCGCAAGATTGAGTCATATTCTCTCGAGATTTTTAAATAACTTTCTCATTCAAAGAAAGAAAGTTGAATATTCTTGGTGCTTCTAATAACAAATTAAAAATGCATTCAATTGCCCTGAAAACCTAAGCAATTGATACATTTCGCGTTACAGATTTTGATGGCTACAGAACCGCCGTATCCACGAGAATTACCCTATGACGAACGAAAGACCTCGGCAGTAAAATATTTCATTTTGTGATTGAAATCCAGAGATGTAGAGAGTTACACTTCAATTAGGGAATGACGTATTAGCTAAATACATGGAAAGCGGGCCGTATTACCTTGACCCTATGTTATCACAGTGATAAATCTTGTCATATTAACGAGAGCTGACGGAAAAATAAGGGTAATATCTCCCCTTCTTTGGCAATCAAAACCAAATGCCATATACGAGACAGAATATTTATGTGTCTGCTTTAAAGCGTCGGGTTAAGGCTCAACGCTTTTGCAACGTTACCATAATAAAGCTTACTAGGAACTATTGTCTAAAAACAGCTAATCGCCTACTGTTCGCAAATAACCTCTTAACAAGTAGCTGAAGGGCCCCTTTACGTTCTGCAATCTAGAGTAACAATTAGCATTTTATATATTGTTCGGCCTTTAACAATAAAAAGTCGGGCAGGAGCTGCGTAAACTAAGCGAATTCCTAAGTAAGTAGAATAGCTTCAAAAAGAATTAAAACATCCAAATATTACCCTTATTAATTATGGCATCACTATGTGATATTAGCATGACAAACTCTAAAGCTAACTAATAAAGAAAAACTGACCATAATACATTGCTTAAGTAGGTTTGTGTATTTGTTCGCTTCAAAAACATTTAAATTTAATCTAATTTCAAAAATAAGGAAAACAAAAATAGGATTCTTGCAGTCTATAAGTATTACAAAAGAGAAACCACATTTATATTAACGTTATTATTGAGATTAAACCACAAAAATAATGGTATACTATTAAATGAAATATATGACCACTGTTGGCCGAGGTCGTTAAGTTGCGGACTCGCGAGCGGGAGATCTGGAGTTCGAATCCAGCCAGGATCGTCCTCCTTGACTAAGGTTTTTTCCAGGTTTTCTTAGTCCTCATAAGTGGCAAAAGTAGGGGATGTACTCTAAACTAAGGCCTGGAACGTTTCCTTCCTTAAAAAAAAATCCATTCCCAATATATCATGTCGCTTCTGGTGGTGTAGTGGTAACCACACTTGTCTTCTAAACCCAAGATCGCGGGTTCAAACCCTGCCAGGATCGATGGATTTATTCGGGCGTAAAAATCCTAAGTATGGCTTCCTTCGGAAGGGAAGTAAAGCCGTGGGCCCCGTGTCGTTCATTTACGGCACGATAAAGAACCTCAAGCCTGAAAGAAGAGGCTTCTGAGCAAAATTTGTCGGCCGTTTCACGCACTGAACAGAATAGGACGCTGATGACCTGAGATGTTAAAGAGCGCCCTTAAATAAATGGAATCAACAAATCAATTTATCGTTTCATCTCACGTATCATCAGAGTTCACCGCCTGTAGTGCCTCAGTAGTAAAAACGGACGTTAAACACCATTCGGGAAAAAAAACAAAAAAACAAAAAAAACTCTTAGATAAGGTTACACTGTGTGGGTATTTTTAAACATTATTAAATGTAACCGTGCTTATGAACTGAGCCCTTGATATCATCTTTACATTCACTAAAATATGCAAAAATAACAGAAAGCTTTGATTTACCTTGTGTATTTAAGAAGAAGTTCATATGTTTCAATAAAACAAAAACATGTTACCATTCAGAAACAAATACAATGTACTAAGCAAATATGCAATCAACAATAAACAATCAAAACTTCCATCGATTTTCAGTGACTTTGAATTTCAATTTAAATTTTATTGTAGTAAAAGCACATAATGCAAATGTTTTCTGAAGGTTATTACAGAGCACTCTTACATATAAATATAATTCTTAAACATTTCACATTTGCTGTCTTCATGACAGTGTCTTTGTTAAATATAAAACATATGCATCATTATAAATACAGTTGATTTACTGAGCTAATTTATTCTGTTATATTGAAGCAACTGAGACAGCTTTTTAAATTTTGGTTTTCGGATATACCTTAGTCTAATGGTCTGATTTTCCAAATTTTCAGGAACTATTTTTCTTATTTTATTTTAATGGATATATCGAGTTTTGTTGAGATAAAACAAATATTGGTGCCACTAGAGAGATTTATTTATTCTGGGTTTAGTTAAACTCCCACTCCTAATAATCTGATTTCACTGATTTTTAGAAATTATTTTTCTTGTTTTATTTAAATGACATATACAAAAATTTGCTATGAAAAACAAAAAAAGGGAAAATGTTTAAGTCATCAATGTTTATCCCAAAATTAACTCCAATTGTGTCTGAATATCATGAGTAGCATTTACTAAATCACAGAGTTCTCTTGATTTTGTGTTTAGAAGCTGAGAGCTAATGAAAACATAAATAAATAACATATAATATTACCAGAAATATTTTAATGTATTATTACTCCACTGTTCTTAAAAACATATATGGGTGACTGAAGTTGTTTAAGCATGATCTTATGAATGAGAGGTCAGTGATTTGAATCTCGTCAGAATTGTCCTTCTAAATTGAGGTTTTCTCCAGGACTTCCTCAATCCTCATCTACACCAAATGCCATACTGCCTATAATTATATTAAAGTTAAAATGTTATATTGTTTTTATTATGATTATTAAAATCTCAGGAAAAATTACCAACAAAACATGTTAAAATGTATTTACTCCAACATTTACGTTGGTCATTTCTACTCTTTGATTTGTGGGAGGAGCATATAGCTATAAATATACAGTTACCATATTCTGAATCCTGAAAATACTGAACTTCCCCTCTCCAACCCATTCAATGTATCAATTTCACCACTTGTAACACCAATATGTTTCTACTGAACCTAATAATTTTTAATAATTTTTTGTTACTATACAAATGTATGAAATGAAGTTTTATTTTCACAGAATTAATATTAAGCCTATTTCTTTCCTTAGTCCACTGTGCTTGTATTAGAAAAAATAGCCTTTCAACACTGCCACTGTGGCCTGGTATTACAGAAAGAAATTGAACCATTTTCATAATCACTGCATATTCACTTTTGCAAAATTTAATATAATCACACCATTTTATATGTCACTAGATGCTGCTTTCCTATCTTATGTAGTGACAAATTTCTTCAAATTGAAAAAGTGATCAAATTATTTACTGCCATTAATCTATACACTTTGCTCTATCAAAAAATGTATGCATTTCTCACTGATATTATGTCATATCTTGGAACTGAGACCATTGAAATATAGATTTACTATTAATTCAAAAAGTAATGCAAACAGCTATTTCTATTGTCAAATTCTGATGCATGATAACTCTATATAAAAGAGATGCTGTAGAGGGCAGAATGGATGGTGGCCATAGTTAGCAGAATTGTGCTGAAAATATTGTTTTATGTATAGGTTCGCTCAATCACAATTTTGCACTATTTTTCTTCAATTCATCTAAATTAATGTCTTATTTTTTAATTTTGGTCAGATTTTTTTTTTGAATGATTTGTTTTTCAAATGTTAGCATATAAAGACCTAAAAGGCCATCCCAAGCTATTCCCAACCTGGATGCAAGTTGATAATAAAACTGAGTATACCATGCTAGAATTTCACATTAAACTTGAATTCGAGATAAAACATCCTGTGGAAGTGGAAGTTCATAAAATGTCCACCAGAGCTACACCAAGTCCAGCCAACCAACAACGAATCCAACAGTTGACTCGTAACTGAGGATGTAGGCAAAAGCCTGCAAAACCAGTTTTGCATAATTCAACTGTAAGTGGAGCATAAGATTATCAAATTGACTCACTAGATAATTAAGAACATGTTCAAATTCTAATTCAGAGCAGTAATTAACATTTTAAATAAAGAAGAACTTTTAACTAGTTATATTAAACAGGGCGTTAATTATATATGTGGGGAAACTTCCTTTTTATATTCCAATGTAAAGGAGCACTCAAAATTATTTTGTTTGGGCAGAGAGAGCCTTGAAGATGATCTTTGTGAGAGAAGGCTGGCTAATTTGTTGACACAGGAAAGCATCTTCCTTGTTAAGAAGGAAGTTCTGAATGATAGGCATCTGAAGACAAATGAAATAGCCACAAGATTGGAGCTTTCAGAAAAAACAATGCTTTGCATCCTTTAAATCGCTTGCATGTGCAAAAGGTCAGTGCAAGAGGGTGCCCCAAATTCTTTCACTATTTCAAATGTAAGTACACATAGAATGTCACCATAAATTTTTAACTGTTGCCATAGTATGCATTTATTTGAATTTATTTCTTCTAATTTCTAATTTATATGCAAATATTCTTTTACATATTCTCCTACCTTCTTTGAAACAATATCAAAACCAAGTATTTTATATCAAATTTCTCCTACTAATACATCTATAAAATATATTTAATTTTAACGATTACATCTAATCAACAACATCTTCGGGTTCATTAGTGGTTTTCCAATGGAATATCCAGAAGAATTGGACTTAACAAAGCAAAATAACTTATATCTACAATCAATTTCTTACACCCTCTGATTTCTGCAAATTTACTATACCTCACCTTGGTTCATCCATATTTTAACCACATGGTTATAGTAAATGAACACTCCCTTACAATTCCCTGCTTTCCCCTTCTGTGAGTCTTCAAACTCCTTTCGTCATTTCTTCCATTTTTCCCTTACTTTCCCTAAAAGTCCCCAATCTCATCAATTTTCTCTGTTCTCTCTTCTGTCAGTATTTTAATTACTATTATATCATAACATAATTTATCTGATTTATCTTGCCATGGTAACAAGAGGGCAATACTGCATTGCATTGTCATAGGGGATAAAATAGTTATCCTATCTATTACACTCTTTCAAAAAGAGAATCCATACAATGATGGAAGAAGGGTGAAGTACTTCCTAGAAGGAACATTAAAACAATTTTTGGGGTTGTAGAAGAAATCTGATGATAGATTTCAAAGAAAGAAACAGAATAGTAACTGGAAAGCACTATGCTCAGCTACTGCATTCGTTGTCAATGCCATCAAGAAAAAGAGGTATGGAATTCTGCATCAAGGAGTTTTCCGCTCATGACAATGCACCAGTCCACATGGCTGCTGTTGCCAAGGCTGGGTGACACCTGTGACTTCCAGGAGATGGGTCATCCACCATACAACTCAGAACTTGTCCCAGCAACTAATACCTGTTTTCAAACCTGCAATCCTACTTTGAGGACAAAGATTCATGAATTAGTTCTGTTGAAAAACACAATTTTCCAGCATGTTGCAAACAATTCAAACTATTTAATACCTGAATTGAAACGTTAATCAAGAGATATGTTTTATTCTATCACCTATCTCACATGGTCAGGCCAGAAACTTTTGAACCCCACTTTGCATGTTCTATGGAAACATTCTTTAAATTTAAATACAAAGATTTTTGAAAAACAGCTGTGACTTCAGTCTTTTAAAAAACCTATTACCTTCGCTTAAAGGTTACATAAATACAAAAATTAAACATTCTTAAACACCCTTTGGTAGCCTTTGATGCTTTTGTACAACTAACTACCAGTTTTGCATGTGCATAATCTTGTATTCCAACTCCTTCAAAAAAATGCATTGAGGTTTCACTGTGGTTGAATATTTTGACTTTCATTTTTTGGTGTTTGTAAAAATTGAGAATAGCCCTGTATCTCATGTAAAGGACCAACCAATTCATTACGTTTTTACCTTATAAGCAGATTTTTGTTCATTTGTTTCATTCCCTAGATTTATTATCTTCTTTGATGTATTTCAAGAAATCATCATATTTAGCATGCTAGGCCCTGAGCAAGTGAATGTGCTATAGTGCTGGGCAATTTGTAGCTACCAAATTGATAACCCTATAAGCTTTCTTTGATAACGCACATTCTATTAAATTAAATAAATTACTGCTCAAAAATCTCTTTTGTCTTATAGCATTGTTAGAGCACATGTCTGCAGTACTAAGGATCCTGGGTTTGATTCCTGGCTGGACACAATAATTTTTTTCTTTGATTAAGAAGGTTCTTTGTTATGTCCAAAGTTTGGTGTATGAGTATAAAAAACATGCTTGTTTGTTTGTGTGTATTGGTCACTTAATAACTAGTTTACCCATTTCAGAACATCCATTGCCTGGTCATATTTGTGTATGATTAATATACCAGTAAAATGATCACAGGGTACAAGGCACTTATAAATTCCACAAAGTTAATTGATGGGAGAGGAAAACTTGATAACTTTTCCCCAAAAATATTTTTCTCTATCCTCCTCATAAATTTACTTTGAGAAATTGGCTTTTTGTTATTAGCAACATTAATAAAATACACTGCTCTAATGAACTAGTGCAGTTTACTTTATATTCTTTCATGGAGATATATACTTTCATTAAAAATTTACTATGATAAAATGATGAAAGGCAATTCAATTGTTAGATATTCTTTTCTTATATCCTACATTAATGTGTTCACTTTGTTAACACCAGACTCCACTTACTTTTTAAAACTTAGGACTAGTTTTGGGAGAGGTCTCTCCCATCATCGGCTGCTGTTGACTGAATGCCGTTGTTCGAAACTGTGGATGGATACCCACTCGTTCCTGTGGTGGTATCTGGTAGTTCTAGTAGAAACTTGCTGAATTCATCCAGCAGTGGAAAATCAAAATTCATTAAGTTCTTCTTATTTTTTCATAGAAAATTCTTTTCTTTTTGATTATTTTAAAATATCACAGTCAAGCACACAAGAGCTTGATGCTAGTATTATTTATTTTACTAATATAACATTTCTAAATGTATTTATTAGCCAATGGTTCATTTTCATTTCCCTTTGAAACACCCTTTTGCATGACCCTTTGTGTCCAGGCCAGGATCTCGTAAGGGTAAATACTCTCTCTTATCTACTTTTCTCTAATACAGCATTTATGGGGCTTCTGCTTGATAATATATACTTAACTCATATTAACTGAGTTATAAGCAAAGGCAACAAGTGAATTCATAAGTTAAAACTGAGCATTTAAAACTGCATAAAGAGTTAAATAAAAAAAAATATCAAATGAAGGAAGTAATTTAATATGTATAGAAATACAGCTTCCTTTACATACTTTTTATATAAAATGAAGGAAAAGGTAGATTATATGTTCCATGTTTACCTGACATATAAATGAGAAAATCTATCACTGCCTGGAATGACCAAGTTATTAAGGCAATGGACTCATGAGCGGGAGGTCTGGGGTTCAATTCCCACCAGGACGTTTTTTCCAGTTTTCATACATGGCAAATGCAGGGAAGGTACTCTAAACATAGGTCTGGAATATTCCTTCCTTAAAAAAAATTCCCTCTCAATTAATCATTTCATCTCGCATATAATGATGAGTGTGCAGCGCCTGTAGTGCCCTAGTAGTTAAAACAGACATTAAATGCTAACCAAAGAGAAAAAAAGTGAGAGAGAGAAAATCTATCCTTTTGGAGTAATAGAGATGTGGGATGAGGAAGGTTGGGCTCATTGTTATAGTGTGGCTCCAGTTTAGGAACCTGTAGTGGCAAAAAGGCAGGCCCTATAATGATAACAGCACTAGAACACACATCATACATTTCCATAGTAAGGTCTTCCTGTACTTCTTTGCACATCAAGAAAAAATTTATACCATAAACTCAGAAAGAAAGAGAAGGGGAGAGAGGGTAAGGAGAAGGTGTTTGCATCAAATACTTGCAGGCAATCATTAATACTCTTGTTTTGTTGCAATCCAGTATTTCCCTTGTTAGAACTTTTGTCTTCAGGTCTTCATTGGTCTTACACAAAATACAGAATGTTACTGTTTGGTGGAGACGGTATGAGAGAGAGTTATGATTTAATGTTGTAACTGTAGATTTTTGAGATGCTAATGGACTTTTTTAGTTATTTTTTTTTCATCTATTACTACTTCTTTTTCTTGAATTTGTTGTTTTAAATAATTTCAATTTCACAAAGGATCTTAGAATTTACCATATACATTTAACATTTGCCAAAATGAGATGGTAAAGGTCCAAAATATGTTATAAATTATTTCAATTGTTACGAAGAGATGTCAGTAATAATACGTATATTTTATTAATTACATTATTTTCATTTTCTATTTTTGCCTTGCTGTTTTTTTTTTTTTGGAGGGGAGAGCAATTTAGTTTAAGGAAACAAAAATATACATATTATGAATAATTTAATTAGCTTGTATTTTATGAACCCATTTTGCCCTGCAGATAACATGTTATGTTTTTGAATCAATTTATGACATCTATTAGCCTTTTGTTATATTTTGGAAATGGAAGGTAATATTGCTATTGGTCTATAATTTTCATTTTATTCTTATCACCCTTTTTAAATACAGGTATTATTTTTGCCGGAAACACGCCTGTTGAAAAAGAATCATTGATCAAATAGTAGAGAGGTTCAACAAAATACCGATAACAGTTTTTAAAAATACATTCAGGGATTTCATGTTCTTCATGGGAGGTTTTATTTTTCATGTTCTTCAATATTTTACTCACTTTGCTAGCTGTAACCAATAGAGGTATATTATATTTACATTCCTAGGGACTTGTTTACTTGTCCAAGTTGTTTCGTGTTTATGGGAAAGATCATTAATTATGTTCACAAAGTAATCATTAAATTATCTTGCACATCTTTTTGGGTCTGAATTAAGCTCACATTCCTTATTCCTAATTATAGGTTTCTGTTTTCTTGAGCAAATTCCTAACTCTTTATTCACTATCTGCCACATAGTTTTTGTTTCGTTGTCGAAACCTTGTATGATCTTTTCTGTATGCTATTGTTTTGCACCTATCAGAATCTTTCTTTTCTACCTTTTTATACTTATTGAAATAGTTTAAAACTCTCTGAATTTGTGGTTTTGCTAAGTTCACTAAGCGTCATATGTGTGTATTTCCTCATACACTTTTCCTCATGTTTAATTTTTTAATAGATCTCTGAATACATTTATATTATTTCTACTATTGGGAGAGAGAGGGAGATTGGTTGATAAGAGCTAATCTTTTCTTTTGGATTATTTGGTTCCAGTATGGTTATTATTGTAGCTTTTACCTAGTCAAATCAGTTCAATATTTTACTGAAGATAGAAAGGAGGAGTGTAACATTTGATCTAAAATATTTTAGATGCTTTGGAAAAATATTGTCTGATCCAGGTTGCTTGCAAGGTTTGAGATGTTATAGCTTCTTGCTGCTCTATGTTGGAGAAGTCTCTCATAAATAAATCATCTGGTGTTTCGTATTCTTCTTGACTCATTATTTTATTTATATTGATGCTGATTATTTTATCTATTTTTTTTTTGTTTTCTTTTCTGAATGTGTATTATTTGACAGAATGGGTATTTGTTTTGTGTGCTACTTCTGTGGCATCTGTTACAATCTTGTTCATTTCCATTGGTTGCATGTTTGGTGTTGGATATTTATTATTTAATTTATTTATAAATTTGAAGGTTTTCGATTCTTATAATTTAATTTTCCTAGAAACCAACTTCATGTTTATTTCATGGCTTCTGTAATGTTTCTCCACAGTAAGGCTGACTTATGTCTCCAATTTTGAATGTCCTCAAACAATTCAGATTTTTCTGTTAGTTTTCTTGCTTCATCTCTATGTTTCTTGAATGACTGTAAGTGTACATTCCAAAAGAGTTTGTGCTGCTCAGGGGATGTACTGTTTTGCATTTCTTTGTATGGTTTCATTAAACAGTTCAGCTGCTCCTGCGGTTTGCATCATTCTGATACAGAATTTATCTTCCTTTCAATGGAATTGCAATTTTTCCCACATAGCTTTCTGGAAGTTCCATGTAATTCTAGGATGTACCTCATGGGTTTTAATTTTGAAAGTATTTGTGAGTATAACTGCTCAATGGCCTTGCCTGGCATCTTCAATTACTTTCCTTTTTGTTGAGTCTCTTGGAGATCAACAGAGAAAATTGTTAGGTTTGGGTTAGGTTTACTTGTGGTATAAGGGTGGTTGGACCTTTATCATCAAAATTAGTTCTATGTTGTTGCTATCTAGGAATTCTACTACTATGGATCCAGTCTAGTTAGTATATCCTTATCCCATCTGGGGGGTGCAGCTTGAAGTTCCCAATTATTACTGTGGCTTTTGTTATCTCTAGGTAATTGAAATTTAAGTTTTTGTTGCTGTTTTTTTTTTACTTTTAATGGTGTTAAACACCCGTTTTTACTACTGAGGCACCACAGGCGGTAAATTGTTGCTGGGTAGACACTATACTCTGCAGATTTATATTTTTGTTAGAATTTCCATATTGTTAATTCTTTTACTTCTGAATGATTGATATTATAGATTTGTTTGATGGTTTTAATTTGAGATTTATTTTTAAAAGCTGTGCAAATTCCACTTGATATCATCCTGTTTTTGATTGGGGGTATATAGTCCAGCCTTATATGCTGAGATATTTTATGTTTTCTGGCATTATGCTGGCTTCATTTATGATAGTTATATCTATTTCTCTTTGTTCTAGGGTATGTTTTAATTCTGTAAATTTTTGCGTTATTAATCCTCCAGCATTACATTGTAAAATTTTGAGGTTTTCATTTATTCTTATAAGATTATTTTTTTTTTTTCCTCTTTGAAACTCAGTTTTATTCATGATAAGGCACTGGAATTTTACCTGTTGTAGTAGTAGGGTTCAAAAGTTTCTGGCCTGACCATGTGAGATAGGTGATAGAATAAAACACATCTCTTGGTTAATGTTTCAATTTCTGTAATAAATAGTTTGAATTGTTGTTTGCAAGATGCTGGAAAATTGTGTTCTTTAACAGAACTAATTCATGAATCTCTGCTCTCAAAGTAGGATTGCAGTTTTGAAAACAGGTATTAGTTGCTGGGGCAAGTTCTGAGTTGTATGATGGATGACTCATCTCCTGGAAGCCACAGGTGTCACTCAGCCTTGGCAACAGCAGCCATGTGGACTGGTGCATTGTCATGAGCGAAAAACTCCTTGATGCAGGATTCCATACCTCTTTTTCTTAATGGCACTGACAACGAATGCAGTAGCTTCCCAGTTACTATTCAGTTCCTTTCTTTGAAGTCTATCATCAGATTTCATCTGCAGTCCCAAAAAATTGTTTTAATATTCTTTCTAGGAAGTACTTGTTCACTCTTCTTCCACCACTGTACCAATTATCTTTTTGAAAGAACATAATAGATAGAATGATAGTTCAAAGAAAAATGCAGCGCAAGTTCCTGGGAAGCACAAAATACCTAATGTATTAATAAATCATTAATCTCAGACAAAAGACATCACACAGCAAGCCACCAGAATCAAATGGCAATGGGGCAATCAAGTTGCAAATAAATCGATCTACAAGATCTCAATGTGGGATCCTCAGATAGGAAAAAGGACATAAGACAGACCCAGAAGAAGCTGAACAGACATCTTCAAGGAACAAGTAGGTCCAAATTGGTCAAGTTTAGTAAGAGGAAGAGTAAAATGGAAATCCCTCAGGAAGCAACTTGTGCAGTAAATAAACAGTGCAATGAGAAATAGCATATCCAAAGAACAAATCAGACAGAGCAAATTAAATAGCATACTAACAACTGGCATGGAATAGCTCATCACATTAGAAAAAATTGAGCTCCCCCTACTTTTAGGAGGTCTTTGCCCTTTAAGGGACGCAACAGGTCTTTATCTTTATCTTCTTAAGCTGAATTATATGTAAAATTTGTTAATTTGTATCTCTCCTTGATGTTCTTCAGTGTAGAAACCTCACGTTCAGATTTTTGACTTTTAAATTTATTGATAATTTTTTTTATTGTGCCCTTGTTGAAACCATTGATTATTGTTGTATTAATTATCTGTTGAAATACTGTTTTGCATTGTTTCTGTGAATGGGGTGTTAATTATTCTGTCAAACTGTAGAACACTGCTTATTTGTGTGGGATGGAGTTATGATTATTGCTTTTTTTATGTAATTTTCTGTATGTTGCATCTTTTTTCTATGGATTTCAAAGTTCAGTCTATCTGCATTTCTTATAATTTTTAAATCTGGGAAGGGAACCACCTATTTTTCTCCTCTTTCATGGTAAACTTTGTAGATTTATGTTGTAAATAAGGAACTTCAAAGCATCTATTGAATGTTTTTTCAGTATATTGTTGCAAATGTGTTATCCACATACCTATGCCATGTGATGAAAATGAATGGGAAGGCTTTAGATGTATGTATTTCAAAGGAGCCCATGAATAAATCTGCAAGGGGTTTCCTATTACTAGACCAGATCCTTGTTGGTAAAATCTTTGGTTAAAACTGAAGAAATTTTACTGAATGCAAATGTTGTAAGTTTTAGAAAGTCTCCTATTTCTTCTGTTTACATATTGAAGGAGGTTAACCATTTTCTTAACATTTGTGTAAGCTTTTCTATTGCGATTCTGGAGAATAAGACTTTTACATCAAAAGACACCATTAAGTCACCTGTAGCAATTCTGATTTTTTGAAATATTTCAACTAATTTAAATGAATTTTTGATGCCCAAGCTTTGGAATTTTTTAAAATAATTGAAATATCTTTGCTATTTTGTATGTGGATGAATTGATAGTGTTAATTATTGTTCCTATGCTGTTATCATTTTTATGGATTTTTAGAAGTGCATAAAATATAGATAGTACTGGATTGCATTGTGTGACTATCTGTTTTTCAGTGGTGAAAAATATTTTGACTTCCTTCAGTGCTTTGGTTAAATTTTTATTACAACAAATGAGAGGGTTCATTTTCATTGCTTTGTAGTCTTCTCCTTTAACAAAATTTCTACTCTGTTTATGTAATTATTTTTGTTCAAAATGGCTATTTTATTTCCTTTGTCTACTTTATATATATACCTGGTTTATCTTATAGGTACTTTATTGCACTATTGTAATTTTTTTAGCTATCTAAAATTTTGCTGCTTTTCATTTTAACTAAAGTTTTTTTCTCCTTTACTTAGGTGAGGGGCGGTTATATCAATATCTGCAATATATTGCTCTACATTTTCTGAGAAGTCCACAAATGCTTTGAGGCTTTTGTTAGAAAAGATGGTGTTCTAGAGGTTAAATTACATTTTTTTTTTCTTTGTGCACTTCATGTCAAAAAAGTTTTGGTTTGATGCACATATAAATTTCAAAGTTTCCTTATACGTTTATGGTTCTTTTTTTTCATTTGACGATTCAAATTTTCATGCAGATGATATTGTAAAGTTTAATAATAAATTGTTAACTTCTACAACAATTCTTTTCTTTTTAATTGTTGAAGTATTGTTGAGAAGAAAATGCTTGTTAGATATAAGAAACCACAGATAGTTCTGAGAATTCATTATCAAAGAAGTGTCTAATTGAAGTGGAAACAGATTTTATAGACTCAAAAAAAGTAAGCCTGGAAATAATTTAATTAATCTTTCACTTCTATTAAACTTACCACCAAGTCTTGGTGGCATAAAAGCTGATGATAATTGATTTCAATAAACTCATAGTAATCTTTGTGTTTTTCTGTATGAACTGTGTAGATGTGAAAAATGAAAACATTTTAGAACTATACTCTCTGTGTCAAATGGAAGGTATGAGCACCATATTGCTCATCAATGCATGACATAGGTTGAATATGCAGCACCTTTTTCATCTTATTTTAATTTCTTCTAAATGTAGAAGAAAACACTCTTTTACAGTTTTTTTGAGCAAGTCCTCCAAAATTGATATTAGCATTCTCTCCATTGAAAGCACTGCACTTAGAATATACATTATGTTTCTTTAAATCTCAAAAACGAAAATGGAAATGATCTCTGAACTTTGAACATATTTAATGTTTAATTTGGAATATTAGAGCACATAAATCTCTCTATTTAGATAGACTGAAAATTAGTAGACCAATTTATAAAAAAGACAAGAAGGAAATCGGACAATACAGACCATTATGCTAACTTCCTCTTTATCAAAATATAAGGAAAAGTACTAGATTCTAAATTATTAGATTTCTTCAACAAGTATAATCATATCATGGCTTCAGAAAAGGCTTATCCACAAAAACAGCAATAGATGTTCTTTTTCACTCAGTACTTAAAGTTCCAGATGGTGATGAGAAAATAATTGGATTATTCCTTTACTTGTCCAAGGCATTTGACACAGCATATCATGTAATATTATTGGAAAAAGTACAAAATATGGAATTCAGAGTAAATCTAAGGAAATTGTACAATCATATCTACAAAACAGCAAACAATGTACTATAAAAATGAAAATGTCATAACTTCAGTTGAATCAAACTGTAAAATAGTTAAAGTTGGAATGCCTCAGGGATATATACTGAGCCCACTATTATTTCTGATATATGTAAACAATTTGGGTAATCTTGGCAAGTGTAACCCTATATTGTATGCTAATGATAGAAGGCTGCTATTTTCTTGCTAATCTCTTACTTGATTAGAACAAATTATATAGAACTATCAAATACCATTTACAAGTACTTATTACGCAATATACTAAATATGCAAAAGACTGATGATGGCATACTGCATGAAATTTTAATTATTCTTTTATTGACTGCAATTTTTTTTCCATAGAACGATTTTAGGCATTAATTTAAATTTAAAATGATACACATGGGTATCATTTTAAATATAATGACTTCGCTGTAAACAGCTACAAAAATTATACATATAAGTTAGGCATTAATGTTACATGATACAACTTATTTTTAACGATTTTCTGTATTGCATGTCTTTCAAGTGCAATGGCCACAAAAAATAACATATTTTGCACTCTGTCTCACTTTCATTATATCCACCTTAATAAACATGAGTACTTTTGTCTTAGTTTGTCTGAAAATGTACTCTTTCTCTTAAAGTTTGAATTTCACTGCTTTTAGTTTTAAAAATACTCATATTATTATCTTAATATGACTATAGCAGCTGTCACTCTGACATTCACATCAAAGGAACTACGCAACTACTGTAGCTAACTAGATGATGTAATATTGTGAACGAGGCAAGTATAGAGCTTTCAAAACACTCATTTTCTTTATCAGGTTATGGAGAGATGCTTCTTTTGTTTGTTTAACAACGTGCTTCATCACCAATGTATACTTTATTTTAAATGTTTGAATAACCCTCTGATCAAGTGGCTGAAAGTTGTGGTTATGTTTGAAGGAACAAACATGAGCTTGCAGTATGATGGCTGAATGAGATGCCCTGTTATCAAGAAATAGCAGCCCTTTTCTTGAACTGAAGTCATTTGTCTGTCCAGCTTTTCCAACCACTCCAGCATAATTTCTTTGTTGGTCATCCATGCCTTCCTATTTGGTTTTCATTCAATGCCAAACTTAGTTATGTCCATGTTCTTAAAACTTCTTGGCTTTGCAGCTTTGCTGATTACAAGAAGTTTCTCATGTTCTCCACTCGTGCTTGCACATAAAAGCACAGTAAGGTATTCCTGAGCAACTTTATCACCAGTCCATGACTGACCTATAAAACGCAAAGATTAATCAGGCAAAGCATGAAAATAATCATATATCTCTGGCAGTAAATGTACTTTCCAAAGAATGGGTATCAATAATTGAAATTAGTTTCTCTTCTTATTTTGTAATGGTTTCCATGTTAACACTGGAAGAATCTCCAGATATTTCTTTTAGTTTAATATCATGCTACTTTCTAAATCTCTCCAGTCAGCCATTTGAAGCTTTTAAATCTTCCATGGTTGTTCTGCTGCAAACTCCAGGCCTTTGGCTTGTATTATTGATTCTGACACAGGAATATTTATACTTCTTATAACCACTCCACCACAGCCTTATCAATAACAGCTCCATTGCCATTTTCAAACTTTCTGATATGCAATTCATTACCATGAAGGTACCATTGTCCCTGGTGAAATGGAACAGAAGAATTTATGATCTTAATTTTGCCAGTAAAATAAATACTTTTTATTATTATTGTTTGATTAATTTCTCATGTTTTTTCAGAATTTCTGCTGCCTGCATCTTTGCAATTTTATAAACTTCAGATACTTTTCATACACCACAATTCTCATGTTTGTGACACTTTATAATGTCCACTTTTTCTTTTAAAGAGAAACTCTTTTTGGAACCACTTCAAACACTCACTAAAATGTGTAACAGATCAATACATGTGCTTGTTACATGAATGAAAGATCAAGTGAAAGGGACATCACATATATATATGCATTCCAGGAGTTCACCTAGAAGAATTAGCAGTGGTTTGGCTCTACTTTTAAAGAAATACAACCCGTGCCAAAATTTAGCTTATATTAAGTGTATTACAATACACTTAATATAATGCTGATATTGATATAGTGCTGCACTTGATATAGTGCTGATTGTGAACAAAAGTACATAGGAAAAACAAAGAGAAATTTGAAAATTCGAAAGAAAGAACACTTCAGAAATATTTGGTATAAACAAGTTGATAAATCAGCATTTGCAGCTCACTTTTGGACCAGGAATCACGAAATAAAACCAGAGATTAAATTGCTAAAAAATCTTCACAACCCAATAGAGTTATCCACTTGGGAAAGAATTTTCATATTAAAGAACAAAGAAAACTTAATGAATTTTGAATTTCCTCCATTTGACGAACTCAGCAAGTTCACCCTTCAATCACCAGATGACACCACAAGAATATCCGGATATCCAGCCACCAGTTCCAGAAACAATAGTATGGCCAAAAACTGAAGATGGAAGAGACCTTCTTCCGAAACTAGTCTTAGTTTATAAAAGTAAGTGGAGTTTTAGTGTAAGCAAATTGATTACATAAGTGTAGGATTGCAATACATGTTACATTCTTTCCCCTGTGTCTGTGAATAGAAATGTTCATTAAAATTTCTGATTGATTTTATGTGCTCATCACTATAATAGAGGAAGTCTGGATTAAAAAGCTAAATTGAAATATCTTTATGGCACTTCATTTAGAAACCTAGAAAATTCTCTGTTAATAAGGGATGTCCTGCTTATGAGAAGATTCATCTAGAGAAGTTTCACTGTATATCTTCTTTCCTCCTTTTACTCAAAGCTCTCATTCACATTGAGGCTTATTTTCTTTCACTGTTTCTTTGGAATTTTGGAGTTTCTTTATGTTTCCTAATCTTCCTTTTATAAATATTATTTGTCCCCTGTTCATTTTGTTTTGTTTTTATTCTCTTGATTTCCTTTCAATTTATTTTATGGCTTCCATCATTTCATTTCTGCCACTAACAAAGGAATAAGTATCCTCCAATCCCTTCCAGCAAAGAACAAAAGCAGTATGAAAAATAGTAAGAATTTAAAATGATTGAGTCGAATTTGTAACACTTACATCTCTAATATTTAAAAAAAAACTGGAACTGATGATGGGAGCGATTAGCTCCAAAAACTTAGTCTTCCTTTTTTTGTTTATGGTGACTCGATGTAAATTAGCTTTCGCCTTGTGTCATAGGTGTGGTATTGGTTGTTACCACCAGCATGCTATTTATAATTAATAGGATCAGTCGATATACATATAGCAAGATTACAGCTAACAGGTTATTTTCTTTAAAGACTTTTTGACGTAAAGTTCTTTTGTTAAGTCTGTAAATAATTCTTATATATTGTTTTTGTAAAATTAATAGTTTATTTAGTTTACCAATAGCTGTGCTAGCACAGAATTCTATGCCATACTGTACATGATAAATTATACCATAATATTTAGTAGAGCAGTATCCAGATATTTTGAGAGTACCCTTAACAGTTATGATCCTGTGCTTATTTGCTTACATATATGATCTATATGGTAATATCAAATTCAATAACAGAGTTTAGGGGAAAATTTTGAATGAGTTTGGTTTTTAATCATTAATGTAATTGTTGTGATAATCTTGTGATTTCTGGTTTCATTTACATATGAGCAAGCCACTGGGAACAAAACCATGTTTACCCATTGCAGCAACTATGATAAGCCTTTGGATACTGGAGCTATAAAATTTGTAGTGCTGATGAGTCCATTCTTTTGAATTGGTGTGGCTACATGAAAATATGTTTCATCTGTGAAAATTATGGCCCGTTCCTCTGACTTATACTTTTCCATTTAAAACCCAGTTCTTTTACTATTTTGTTTAAGGATGATTTACTGCCCTGAAAATTTATGCTGTGTCTTAAAATAACCAGTAGTTTAGCTATTGTAGGAGCAGTTTTTTTCCTGAACATAAAGATTTTGAATTGTTCTTCCCACATTGCATTTGTCAAAGTTGTCTAATTTTGTTATTCATTTCAGAACTTTATTCTTTTTCCCTGTTGTTCCAAATGCTGTACTCTAAATTTCATTTTGCTTGCATTCTTGAACAATTTTTTTCACCCTTGTTCCTGATGCTCCAGTAGAATCTGATATTTTGAACTTTCTGAATGTTTTTGAAAAAAAATCTTCTGATGAATCAGTTCTTTACTTCTAGCTTATTTCTTAATTTGAAACAACTTTTCAATACTATGTAGTGGTTTGGTCCCTAATTTAGAAAGCACTGGTGGCATGACTGATTTATGTAATGATCAATGCCTCACAATTCACAATAGTCACTATGAACTCCCTATCATGAAACATATATTTTTAATTGCACAATGATTGTGAATTAGTACGACGGTTCTTTAGCTACAGTCCTTCTCCACAGTTTGCTTGCTTTCTTTCACCAGAGATAACAGGTGATAAATGAAACATTATTTCACCTACAGGATTTACAGTCATCGCCAGGGACCTAGAATGATGATGTATGATGTACTGTTGCTTTTAGTAATATATAGAAAAAGTATAAGATGGCCTCCATCTACCTTACCTAGGACATTCTTATATGCAGGGCTGAACACAGTTACAATTAACGTGTCACTGTTAATTTCTTTAATATATAATAAATGATGCATTATTAGTTCTTATTCCAGTTCTTAGAACACATCAAAAAAAGTAATAAAATAGAATACCCTTTGACTAACATCTGTTACCCTATTGGCCATCTTCGGTTCATCAGTAATCTCCTACTGGAATATGCAAAAGATAAATATTTAGCCACCCCTTCAAAGTGTTCTGTCATAACACCAGAGAATTCTCCCTCAGTTGTCTTTATTTATTTCCCTTATTGTTTCTCTATTTGTGTTCTTTCTCTGTATACCAAATTTTAATTCTTATGAAATCATTAATTACCAATGTCTCTTATCAATTGACAATGTTCACATTTTCTTTATTGCATATAAATATTTTCCTAAGGCCTTCATCTTCAAAAATTCCTTACATGTTATTTCTATATCTTTTTTTAATCATTTCTGTTTCAGTAAACGCAGTCCCTATTGTTCTGTTTTCCTGTGCATTCAAATAATATATGTTTAGCATTCTCTTTATTTCCAATTTTTCAAAGCCTCTGAACTAGATTTCTTTGGGTCTCTTCAATGCCATCTTAGCCATGCATTTCCTTTCCTTTCTCTTGTATTACAATCATCCACATACCATTCTTTTTTTTTTGAGTGCATCTTAATTGCCATATAAAATTTAAGTGAACTTCTTTCTTTCATCAAAGCATACATAATTGATGTATTCATATCCTTCAATTGATATCTTACCATCTTCCAAAATCCTCTTTGCAAATTATTTCTTTTTGCCCAAATATCATCCATTCCATTAATCTGTAGTTCATATCTAATCTTATTTACCAACAAAATCATTCTTACTGTTCTCCTGATATTTCCAGCAATCTTTTAGTATATATATATCCTTCAGGAAGTTGTTGAATTCTGTACCAGCACTTTATTACCTTCTCCAAACAATAGGTTTTATCAACTTGAAATGCTAATTAGAACATGTACAGTGAAGCATATAATTAAAATTGTTGTATGATTGAGTTGAATGTCACATTTTTTTGACTTCACTTACTTGTTTAAATTTAATACATACTTAAATGTAAAATTGGAACTTAACACAGTGAAGCCAATCATATTAATGGATATCATTGTATGATTAGTTGAACTACACACTCTTAAAGCTTCACTTACTTTTCATAAATGTATGGAACCGGTTTCGAGAACATTTATGAAAAGTAAGTGAAGCTTTAAGAGTGTGTAGTTCAACTAATCATACAATGATATCCATTAATACATACTGTTGTTTGCATCATTGATGATGATGAAAACAATGATCTGTGAAACATGAACTACATTTAAACAAGTAAATGAAGCCAATAAGAATGTGAAGTTCAAATTAATCATACAATGATCTTAGTAATATGTTTTGTATTAAATGTGGGGAAGGTTTTGTTAAGAATTAACCCAAGATCAGGGGCTTAGGCAAGAATGTGGATTCTGTCCTATACTTTTCACTTTGTTTATAGATGATATAATAGTGATAGGATTAAGATATGTGTTATTAGAAAATATGAGATATTGTAAAGAATGGAATCTTAAAGTGAATCAGGAAAAGACCAAAATAATGGTATTTAAAAAGGAAAATAAGCTGAGGTGGGATGAGAAATGGTTTATGTTGGGGTGGGAGATACAGATTGTGAATGAATGTTCATATTTAGGAACAGTTCTGAGCTTCTGGAGTCAATGGGAGAAACAAAAGAAATTAGAGTTAACCAAGGGTTTATTATCTTTGAAGCTTAATAAACAATGCATGTTTGATGGGCCAGAGAGGAAGGTGAATTGGTTGAAATGAATTTATAGGGCACTGGTGGAGTCAAGTTGGGCATATGGCAGTTGAAATATGGGGGAAAGAGGAAAGTTGGAAATTGATGGATAGGATACTCAATAGGTTTGTAAGATTGTGTGGGTATTCCACAAAATGCTGCAAATGCAGAGATGCTGTTGGAAATGGGGAGGGTTTGTGTGAGAGAGTTTTGGTTTACGATATAACAGATGCCAGAGGATTCTTTGTTAAATGATTGTTTAAATTTTCAGGATTCTGGAATAGGGGACTTGTATTGGGTAAACAAAGTTGGAAAAGAGTTAACAAAGAATGGAATGAGTGATGTACAGTTAAGAAGTCACTTGTAGTGAGATTTTTGGAAACATATTGAAGTAAGATTCAAGGATATAGATGGACAGATATTACATTCTGTAATGAGGGGAAGAGGTCACTAGTGTCTCTATCAGGAGATAGAAGGGGGTACTAAATGAGCTAGATACATTAGCAAGTGTAATAAGCAGGAGAGAGAGGAAAGAGCATGGTTTAGATTAGGAATCTGGAGCTTAAGAAGTTTTAGAAATAATTGTGAGCATGGAGTTTGCCCTATATGTGGAAATTTGGAAAATGTAGAACATATAATCAACACCTTTACAAACATGTACTTCATTCTCTTAACAGTAAACCTGTGGTATATATCAAAGCTGATAAAGGGAACAAGATAGTAATCATAGACCAAGATGATTACATCGAACGTATGCAGAACATGTTGGGCACTCCTGAATATGCAGTGATAAGCCATGATCCATTGAAGGAGTGTATTAAAGCTTTTAACTCCTCCTTGAAACAGATCAAAACATTGTCAGAAATTGAAAAATGGAAAATTAAAACAAATAACCCACATTTGCCCAGGATTTATGGCCTGCCGAAGATACATAAACCCGGCAAGAGCATGCGCCCAATAATCAACAACATCAATTCACCAACCTACAATTTAGCCAAGTGGTTGGTAAAAAATGTTACATCTTTAGAACAATTTGAAAGTAGAAGTATCGTCAATGCATATAAACTTGTGGACCAATTTAATAATGAGTAGATTTCGATGAATGGTGCCTTGGTCTCTTTTGATGTTGCATCTTTGTTTACTAGATTTTTAAAAATTATGACATAAGTTTGGCTGCACAAAATAAATTTAGTATTGGAAAGCTTCTGAACAGCACCAAAAACGACGTTATTTTCCCAGCAAGAGGTCAGGAGTGTATCAGATAGATTATTTGGAGTGTGATCAGATATATATAGGCAAAACAATATGAAATTTGAAGACAAGGACCAAAGAACACTTTAGAAATTTAAGATATAAACAAGTGGATAAATCAGCAGTTTCAGATCACTTTTGGACTCACGATCATAACATTGCAGGAGAAGCCAAACTGTTAAAAGCAACCACCAATTCCAAGGAATTGGCAATATGGGAAAAGATTTATATTTTAAAAAATAAACACAGAGTTACGAATTTGGACATTCCACCAACGGACTTCCTGTTTCATTATCTAATGGAACCACCAGATGCCACTACATCACCTGCTACAGTTAGTCAGTCCCCAGCTGAAGATGAGAGCGAGTACTCTTGAAACATGTTCTGAAGAATTAATCAGTTAGTGAAGTTTTAGTGTCACCTAATACTGATTCATTTGTATATGTAACAACTTCACTGTTCCTAACTTCTTTTAAGATTACAAGAACATATTTTGTTTGAATGCTGAGGAACAAGTGAATGGAGACAACAAGCAATATATGCTAATTGGTTGTAGTTAAATAAGTAAATTGTAGCAAAGAAAATATTTGGTAACCAAAGATGTATTAGGAATCTTGGGGGAATATTTGTATAGAGTTAAGAACAAATGGTTATTTATTTATTTATTTTGTGAAAATTACAGATTTTCCAATTAATCAGATACAATATCCTTACAATTACAAGACAATGAAAAAGTAAAACAAAAACAGAATACAATAAATAAAATCTGACAAAAAAGTCAAAAAAACAAATAGGACAAAAAAAAATTGGTAATGTTGGCACATGATAAGTTAATCAATGCATACTTTGTAATAAATGATCACGGGATAAAGCAAAAGTATTACAGATTCATATTGAATATATCAATAGTTAAATAATATAATTTATTATATAAGGTTTGCATTCTAAGCACAGGAGAATATTTATATGCATCAGTATTAACCCTTGGAATAAAAAAGGTATTATGAAATCGGTTGGGTGTGATATTTGGAACATAAAAGCATATTGATTGTCTTATAATTGAATCATCTATCTTGTTGTGTAATAGTTTATAGAGGAAAAGTAACAAGAGGCAATTCCTTCTTTGAGATAAACATTGTTACTGAAATAATTGAAGTAAAGTATAAGAAATTAAATTAGGGAAAAAACAACATTTTTAGAAAAATGCAAACTTTAGAAATTTACGTTAAATTATTTCAATAAGTTCAACAGATTTGTCAATGTAAGGACTCCATATATAGAAGCATATTCAAGTTTAGAGCTGACAAATGAAATGTATAAAATAAATAGAATTCTCAGATCATTAAAATAAGTTGAATTACGAATAATAAATCCAGGTTCTTATTCACTGCACTAACAATGGTATTAACATGTTTAGTAAATGTTAAGTCTTTGTTGAAAATTACTCCAATATCATTGTTTGTTTCGACTAATTGTAATTTTGTTTAATCTATAATGTAAATAAAATCAACATTACTTTTGAGTCTAGAAAAAGATGTATTAAAAGGAAGATTGTTTGCTTTACTTCATTTATTTAAGGCATTCAGATAATTTTGACGTTTAACACCATTGGAGACAGATTTAATAGAGCTATAGATATTTAGATCGTCTGCAAATAATAGGATATTAGAAGAATTAGCAAGTAATAATAAATACTTGTTTCATTAATAAATAAAAGAAATAATAGTGGACCCAAATTTGGGTCTTGAGGCACTCAAGAGTAAATTTCAAAGCTGTATATGTGATATTTTTATATTTAGCAACTTGTGATCTCGACTTTAAATATGATGCCATAAGAAATATCATTATGGTTAGTGAGAAGAGAAAATGTATAAGTTTGGTTGTGTTTGCCTTATGTCATTGACTAGCTGTGGTATTGTGATTAGTATGGTAGATCAAAATTTAAATGTGTATGGGTGTAAGGGGCAGGGGTTCTATAAATGAAAACAGATTTATTGCTAATAATATAAACTAAAGCATTGTATAAATGTTTTAGTTTATTTATTATAGTGTTTCTTTATTTAGTAGAAGGTGCTGTGCCAAAGTCCTCAGGATATATAAGTAGGAAGCCACTATTGATTTGAGGACTGTGGCTTAGTAAACATTATTATATATATAATTAGCTGAATGGTGAAAAGTAATATGTTAATGAAAATTTTGTATCAGAGTGATTTAAAATATTGGCCTGGAATAGAACCTGGGTTAGAACCAAGCCATATTGTAACATTTGGGACTTTATGCTATTTAAATAAATATAAATACCTTCCCCATAGTTATCCCTTCACACACCAGATTTATCTATCTATATCATAGTATCAATGTTAGCAGAATTTTATTATAGTTTTACATCACATAGTCAAAGTACTAATTGAATTAGCAAATTGAAACTGAAATCAAGTCCAGAGTCTTTAGTTTTGAGGAAACACAAAAAAACTTTATAAATTCCGAACCGAAAGTTATGTTCTGCAGCTAAATTGTATAACTAATCAATTAATCATTGTTGATTAAGCTATTCATGAGTCTTGATTTTGTATTGGTTTGACTTAACTTTTTACGTCTAGGTCTTGTTTCCTTTATAAAATAATCCTACGACCTGAGGAGCGTAACAAAATGTTGTTTTCATTATTTTAACTTCATTATAATTAAACAAAATAGTTTTCTGACATATTTCTCTTAATGTTGTTTAATAGTTTCCGCTATGCAGACGTTATAAAATTACTTTCAATAAATTATAACCTCCTAGGCCAAGTCATCAGGACCGATATCATTTGTTGGCCATGGGAGTATTTTCTGGTAGACCTGGATTTGCATTACCATTTGTGCCTGAGATATTCAAAGTATTCTTTATTTACGTGCTTATACTTTGAAAGAGCTAGCCTAGGTTCATAATTAAGACTGTCAAAGTAAGGAATTGTTTTGGTTGTCTTCTTAAAATACACCGGCCACCATGTTTTGAAGTTCTAACATCTTCTGACTTTACTAGTGTTGCCATGAAAGCATTTGAACGCTTCCTATCTGATAATATTAGTGAAATATATTCGTGCTCAGTTCGGAGGACAAGCTTTATGAGATCAAAGTCGCAACCACATGGTAAGAAGAGCGGACTCTTTCAGGAAAATACTAGTGTTTGATATTAAACTTCCTGTCATCGTTAATGACAAAAACAGCAGGAATCGCTGAACACATAGTGTCTTCACAGTTGGTGAAAGCTGATGAAGGTAATCTTGCAAACAGGTACAAATCTCATCTGGTCCTTTTGACTTGATTTTCATGGTAAATAAAAAAGCTTGCATTGTCGATGTATGCAAAGAAAAATCAAAGTTTTCGCAGGTAAACCATTTCCTTTACAGGTAAAGCTGGATTTTACATATAACCCCAAACTATAGCTGCAATAATTTTATTTACTTGGCAAATTTTCTTCATTGCCTTCAATTTCTTATAATATTTAGATATTCTTCTTTTGTGTACCATTAGTTCTGCACCTGCAGCCTTCGAACACACATCCATATGAGGACATTTGAATCCAAATCCACAGTTTTCATTGTAGTACTGTAGGTAATATCATACTTTGCACTGTTCGCCAAGTCTCTTTTATCTTCAGATCTTTTTAACATTAAGTCGGGGGTGTAGACCCTGGAGCAGCACTTAAGCATTTCCTAGACACCAAACACGTCGCTGAAATAAACTCTCACATAGATTCGGGGTTTTAAAAATTATTTGAAGTGCAGAAAAGAAATTACAGAATGTCTAGAGCAGTACTTCTCAAATTATTTTTAGGTAGAGACTATACTTTTTTAATTAAAGAGTAGTTGGCCAAACAAGCTACACATAACCATTCGAAGCATCTTAATCATATTTTCAGTGATATACGAGGGTAGGTCCATAAGTTTCCGGCCTCGTCGATAAGGATTATCGCCTTCACATAACCGTTATCTGGTGTCATACCATATCTGTTAAGTAAATAATTGCAGTTGTAACTGATATAGTTACATAAAGAAGGCTTAGTGTAGAAGATTGTGACATGTTCAAAATGGAATATCAAACTGTTATAAACTCTTTAACAAAAGAAGGACTTACTCCAAATGAAATTAAACAGCGATTGGACGGTGAATATGTGGAAAAGCATCCCCCACATATTCTACCGTAAAAGAATGGGCCAAACTTTTTCGAATGGGTCAAGAAAGCATTGAAGACGAAGAGCGTGCAGGTCGGCCCTTGGAGGTGGTCACTCCTGAAAACTTCGCTCTTGCGGAAGCAGAAATTATGGAAGACCGGCGACTCAAAGTTACAGAAATAGCAGCAAGGTTGGGCCTTTCTAAAACAAAGTCCTTTGAATTATTCATTAACATTTAAACATGATTAAGATTAGTGTAAGATGGGTGCCTAGATTTCTTTCCTGTCCAAAAGCAGCAACGAGTCATCTGTTGTCAGGTATTTTTGGAGCTCTGCCGTGGTAACGAGAGAGAGAGAGAGAGAAGTTCTGCAAACCATTGTTACAGAAGATGAAACTGTGATACTCTACTATGATCCCTTGTCCAAAAGAGAATCAATGGAGTGCCGTGAACTTGACGAAGTACCGTCGTCACTGTCAACAAAGATCGTGACCACGAAGGAATACTCTTCATTGACTTCAAGGAGAGGAACATCAGCAAATTGGGGAGTACTATGCTGGCCTACTGCACAGACTACGTGCTTTAGTTAAAGAGAAAAGGCGAGGAAAGGAAAGGAAGCAAAGGAAGCTGTGAAGAAATGTGGCTTCAAGGAGATCAGCCATTCACCCTACAGCCCATATCTAGCCCCCAGTGACAATTTCCTGTTCTCAAAACTCAAGAAGGACCTTCGAGGAAGGAAATTTAAGTGTGACGAAGAAGTGATGGGTGCTGTTCATGACCATTTTGCAAACAAGACTTCTGACTATTTTAGGGGGAGGGGTTGAAATGTTAATTCAAAGATGTGAGAAGTGTATTGCAATAAAGGTAACTATATTGAAAAGTGAAATAAGGCTTTTGTCTTTAACACACCTAGAAATTAGTTAGGCCGGAAACTTATGGACGTACCCTCGTTTGTCTATTTAAAATAGAATTAGTTTGAATGTCGATTATATTAGGATTAATGGTTATACGATTCAGATGTTTTTTTTTTTCAAATAACTGAAAGATACCAGTACTATTTTTAATCTTATATAATATGATTTATTTTTAATAATAAAATTTGTATGCTTTCTATCTTATTCGTTTAAACAACTGAAAAATTAATGTTTAATAAATGCATACTGCAAGGAATTTCCAATCACAATAAACATTCTTCAGACATGCTTTCATCAGAGATTGCTTTTGCAACGGATATCTCATTTATTTGTGGTAATCATCGATACATTGCGATCTGCGATTCATTTGAATTTGATTTTCGGTTCCCTTCTATGATTAATGCTCGATTTTACTAAATATATGTTCAATCTACCGGGTCTTTCATGATTTTGTCGTCAGTTTCATGGTAGCTGGCGGGTCGGCATTTAGAGTGGAAACTCCCGGCAAAGCGGATGTAACATCCGCGCAACTGGTTCAAGTTCTCGTAATTTCAATGAAAATAAATGTTGGAAAATTATCTTGCTGTCTTCAACACCTTTCTGGCATCTTATTATAACGTTTCATCCAGCCATCTTTCTAAATTGAGTTAATTTAAACTTTAAAGTAACGTGATTTCATTTCTGAAGTACAGAAAACTCCTTACGTGATAATAGTGTAGGGAAACATGTTTAATTAGTAAATAATATTAAGCGTGGACCAGTTACTCTATTATTAAAGTTCCATAACATTTAATTATGAAATTTACACAAAATCAGGAACACCTACCTGCAATTCGAGGGCAACCGTGGCCCTGCGTGCTTTCAAATTTAAATTGACTCAATTTCGGAGGAAAGGATGCGCGTGAATAACAATTTTCTTAAAATATCCAAAAATGTGTGGATGTAGAGGACATTTCCAACATCTCCCTCCTGTCATGCGTGCTTATTTCATTGTAAACAGTTGCGAGTCGGTGGTATAGTGGTAACCATATTTGCCTCCTAAACCAAGATCTACAGCATGTAAAAGAACCTAGCCTAAAAGAAGAGGCCTCTGAGCAAAACTTAATCGGCCATTGAATGGGACGCTGATGACCCGAGATGTTAAAGAGCGACCGTAAATACCAAATCAACAAAGTAATCAGTTGCGTGGATATTATATCCACTTAGCCAGAGTTACCGCTCTGATTGCCAACAAACCTGCAGTCACGAAGCGGGCGACAAAGCCCTGAAAGACCCAGTAGAATCTAGAGGACAAGAGCAGACTTCAAGGACTCCAGTAGAACCTACTACTATTGACCCATGTCCTGGTTAATAAGGATTTTTTTTCTATTTCACACTCATTTTTTAATTTTATTAGTACCTGTGTATTACAATTAGAATAAAAAACAGAGGGGGCCAAAAATGTATACACACTTGAAGCAGAGAAAAACGGTGCTAACATAACAAAACTGAATTCATACAAACAGAAAATGATGAGCACTTAGACTTTTACAGTTACAACAGTTGCTCAAAATGCTCACCATAGGCGTCGATACACTTCTGAGTATGTTGAACTACTGATTGAGTAACGTTTGTGAAAGTGTCCTCAGCGATTGCAGCACATGCCGTTTCAATTTCTTCCCGAAGTGTTGTCAGTGTAGCTGGTTTTCTACTGTATACAAAATTCTTAAGAGTTCCCCATAGGTAGAAGTTCAACGGCGTTAGATCCGGAGAAAACGAGGTGGAAACTCAATCGGATCTCTTCGTCCTATCCAGTGCCTTGGATCCAGTGCGCGGGGCTTGTTGCTGTGCGAGGTCTCCCAGATCTGCTCTTGTGAACATCGCATACGGTACCACGAGTCTCAAATTTGTCTCGAATGCGTGCAATTGTTACTCGCGTTGGCGGTTCTGTTCTGTACACACGTCTCCATTGCCTTTGAACTTCAACAACATTCTCGGTTTTCCAATATCACTCAAAATTGCTTTCCGCTGTTGAAACGATAATCTTGGCTCCATTTTGTTGTGGCATAACGTAATGTCAGTCACATCTGTTTACAGAACATCATATTACACATTACTGTTGTTTTTCAGTCCAACTTTGAAATATATCAAATAGATATCTACTGTGGAAGTGTGTATACATTTTTTTTGACATCCTCGGTATTTTCCAGCGAAGTAGATGCGGACATTCATGTCCTAAAAATATAATTTCATGTTTTCCGCCTTGTATTCTTACTAGATTCTTGAGAATTGGAACAAAAGAATAATGCTCATTTTTATGAATGCGGTGTGGTGTGCTATATCGAAACTATGTCGGAGCGTGATGAAAGTAGGCTTAGAGTGGTGTTCAGAACGTCTAGAATGATGCATGACCTGCCCTATGGAATACATCCCACGGCCTGCTCAAGAAAAATATATGAGGCTTTGGCATCAGAATCCTTCAGTTACCATTCATCTTATCTAACAATCTGTCATTACTTCATATAAACCCCATACGTTAGAAAATTACGACACGAACGCGGGGCAGGTTTGTTATTAATGTCCCTTTTATTCGATTCTTAAAATGAAATCTTTGTGCCCAACGGCTATAAACCCCATCCGTTCGCTTTGCAATTTGCATTCGTAACTGCCCACAAATCTTTCTCATTCATATACATTACTCTCCATAATTAGGATAAAAGGAAAGACTTGATATTTCGACTGTAATAACGAGGCGTGAAACACAATCTCATTTTGTAAAGCATTAAGTTATTCCTCATTCATTTACTTAGCAGGATTTTACCACATTGACGTCTGCATGTTTATTAGTAAAAAGAAAAAAAAAAAAAAAAAAAAGGTTTTAGAAAGCATTCTATACTATGTCTAATGGATTATTCATTTTCTAGGTAACTTACATAGATTTAAGGACAGAACAGAGCATTATTTCTAATGCAAATCATGTTTTTTTTCTTAACTTTACGTTGAATCTGTACGGAAAGAATCTTTATAGGCTCGATGGCTGTTGCAAATGCAGAAATAGATAGTTCTAAAAAGGAGCATGGAAAGAAAGAAGCGGAGTACGTGCCTTGGTTTCTAGTTTTGTCTTTATGGTCAGTGGAATGAAACCAAAGTAAAATGCACACAAAAAAGAAAGGCAGTATCAAACGACAAAACAGTACACTTTCAAGTCATCAAACCGACCGTGCACGTCGATCGGCAATTGTCATGCTTCTGCGCAAGTCCGATACATAGTCTCATGTCTAAAGATGGCGGCTTTCAATTCCAGCATTGAGTTTTCCTCTTCTAGGACGTAAAAGCAAGACATGCCAGTAAAGAGGGATGATTATAAGACATTTTATAACTTCAGAAGCAAAGTGAGCCAAGTATCTGTTCAAAGTTCGTGCAAGAACGCACAATAGATATAAAACAAAATGTTTAAGCATGAAGCTTAAACACTTAGCGAAATTAATAAGCATTGAATGTTTATCTTTAAGAACAGTATGTATTTTATTAACTCAAATACTTAATGGCAAACGGATAAAACAAATCGGCTTCTCAGTCATTATTCACACAGTTTGAATTGCTGACCGGCTTAACCCCAAATTTCACTTACCGCTTATCACCTAATTTCAATTTAATTATTACATGAAATCGGCATTTAAATAAATTTAGATTCATCATATAATTACTATATAAATATAACAGTTTGATATCACAAGGAAAAATTAGGGGAAGAGAAACTTTAATATCTAAAATCCAAAATATTCTACTAGAATGGGTATGGGATCATACCCACTATACGTACATAAACGTTTCAAGCTATCTAGCAACAGACAAATGTCGATTGTTAGTAATGCCAATAAAGAAGGGCCTATTTCACGAATGGAATAAAAACAAAAGTAAGACTAACCTTCAGAATATGGTCATCACGTACTTAGGTTGTTGTTGCACTCACTTGTTTCGCATATCATCACAGTAGTAATAACATTATGCGTTTCGCTCTCTAATTTTCGACAAGCAACGCGAGACGCACACTGTTCCTGTATTATGTCCGTAGATTACGCAGAGTGGTGCCTTTACATTCATAAATGATATGATTTTCGCGAATTTAACACTATAGAATTCTTATGTGTTAAGTTTGTCTGCAATAAGATCAATACAGGATATAAAACCTATTTACCGCACTTTCCTATATGCTAGCGGTACACTTTTTACACAAATACAACACATTTGACTCATTTCCAGTACTTTTAACACTCCAGGACACAGCGCCCTCTTTACATAACAATTTACCCGCTAACTTAATACCACACAATCCGCTGTCAATTTATACTTTCGAAAAGGAGGCGAGTGTAGGCCATCAGGTGAACCATTGGGTCCCCCGGTTTCTAGGATTCACCCGAGGTTAGTGTTAAGGTTAGTGTGTGTATGCATTAATTACGAATTGTGTTTTTTCTCAGCTTTTCCTTAAAACACTGCTAGAATTCCAGTTAAAATTGCTTTAGGGAATGAGTTTTTCCGGTTAGGTTAAGTGAGGTTACGCATTTTTCAGTTGTACAAAATCATGTAAGTGAATGAACTGATAATGCATTTTTGTACTTACGGTTTTATGCAACAGAGTATCCTGAAGAAATAATGGATCATTACAAACGATTTCGAACATAAGTAGGGGCTGGTTTTACCACTGTAGTTTTGCAACGATTTCTAGAAAAGTTACACCTTTTTCTTGTGTTTTTTCGATTTTGCTTATCTGCTTGGTATATCACTACATAAGTTAAAATGAACTCATTTCTAATTTTACTTCTATCGGTTATAAAGGTTTTTCGTTTTTGTATATCTTCTTGGTATTTCACTACTACCGAAGTTAAACTTACACTCATTTCTAACCTTGATTCATCTGTTATTCTGCTGTAGTAATAGGTAGATGTTCACTTTTTTCTTTTATATGCTGTCTGGTCCAGCGATTGTTTTCGTATTCTTACGTTGAAGTGACATCGTGAATAACATTATTACTTTTTTATTGTTTTATAAATTATTACGTATATTTATACTTCGTTTAGTAATTTTTTTCCAGAACTTTTAATGCATTTTCATAGGTTATAAGTTACATTCATACAGTATCTAATTTAAATTACAAATTATATGGTATATGAAACTTAATTGAACATGATTCTTGTAGCTTAATGGTCTAAACGCTTGTCTTGTGATTGAAATGATGCGGGTTCGAGTCTCTTCCAGGTAAGAAAGTTAAAAGTTGGAAATAAGTACTTTAGAATAATTAGATAATAGGATAATAGTAAAGGGGTGTAGATATGATGGAGTGCATATATAGAAGTAGTGAATAGTTACATAGAAAGGAAGTAAATAAACATTTTCAGTTGTAGGATATCACTTTAGTGCAAGAAGGGCGTAAGTAACTGATGACCGTATTAATTTCAAAAGTGATATATACACGTTGCATGATAAAAGGGATTTGATAAAAATTTTCTATAATTTTAATGTGATATGGTCAAAAATCAGAATTTTGTTGCGTTGCATTGGTTCATTTTATAATGACGTTACATAAGTAAAATAGTCATCATCATCATCAGCATTATTATTATTATTATTATTATTATTATTATTATTATTATTATTGCTGTTGTTTTTTGTTGAGATTAAACCACAAAAAAAACAATGGTATACTATTAAGTGAAATATATGACCACTGATAGACAAAGCTATACTGTGTGAGTAATTTTAAATGTAACCGTGTTTATGAACTGAGCCTTTGGTATCATTTTTATATTCACAAAAATAGAGAGAAATAATAGAAAGTTTCAAGTTACACTCCATATTTAAGACGCTCATATGTTACAATAAAAATGCTGCTATTGCGAAACATATACAATGCGCAAAGCAAATAAAAACAATCGAAAGTTACATCGATTTTCACTGACTTTGAAATTTAATTTAAATGTTATTGTTGTCAAAAATGTAACGCAAAAGTTTTCTGAAGGTTATTACACAGCGCTTTTACATAACGATTTCCCTGATTTTCAGAAAGTGTTTTTCTTATTCTATTTAAATAGCACATAGTTTGTTTCGCAAAGAACATACCATTAATGCTACTAAAATTATTTTTACTTTGGTATGTATCAAAATGGTATATACCGAATTTTGTTGTGAAGAAAAAATTTTGGTGCTGCTAGAGCGATTTTTAAAATTTGAGTTTTAGGTAAACATCTATTCCTAATGGCCTGATTTCTCTGATTTTCAGAAACTATTTTTTTTATTCTATTTAACTGGTACACACGGAATTTCCTTGCGAAAAAACAGCTGTTAATGCCACTAGAGAGATTTTAAAATTTTGAGTTTCAGGTAAAAATCCCCCCCTTCTAATAGTCCAATTCCACCGATTTTCAGAAACGATTTTTTTCCTATTTTATTTCAATGGCATATACTGAGCGGCCGCGAAAGTGATTTTTAAATTTCGCTTTAACCACGTTTTTTTTATGTAAGCCTGCAATTCTAATAATCTGATTTCACTTATTTTCAGAATCTATGTTTCTTATTTAGTTTATATGGTATATACCGAGTTTAGTTTTGAAAAAAAATGTTTGCGCTTCTAGAGCGACTTTTAAATTTTGGGTTTCAGATAACCCCCCCCCCTTCTAATAGCCCGATTTCCCTGATTTTCAGGGACTATTTTTCTTATTCTATTTAAATGGCATATACTTTATGTCGTTGTGAAAAATATATATTAATGCTACTAAAAGGATTTTTAAATTTTGGGGTTCAAGCAAACTCCTTCTAATATTTCGATTTCACTGATTTTCGGAAATATTTGTTCTATTTCATTTCAATGGTATATATCGGTTTTATTTTTAAAAAATATAATAAAATTGCGACCACTCTAGCGATTATAAAATTTAGGCTAACTCCTAGTCGTCCGATTGCCATGATTTTCGAAAAATACTTTTGTCTGTTTATTTTAAAGAAATTTACCAAATTTTGTTGAGAAAAAATAAATATTGCGACCGTTAGAGCAAATTTCCATTATTATTAAAAATTTTTTTTCTCTTTAGGTTAACTCATACCCCCAATGATCCAATTTTGCTTGTTAGCAAACTCGACTCGAATCGTTTGTTAATTGATCGTTATATGCTGAGTTAAATGCAAAGAAACCAAAATTGCGCCCCCTAGAACGTGAACGGAAAAACACACACACACAGTAAGTAGGCATATTTTAGAATATATGCCTAGTAGGTATAATCGATGCAGATGTGAATAGATCTGTGAAAAATCTTTCATGGGTACAACCGCAATGGCTTACATTCCTTCAGAGCTTGCTGAAAAATATAAAATAACTAAAATATAAACAGATTTTTCACGGTGCCGACCGCAATAGCTTCATTTCTTTGGAAATCGCAAAACACGAGAATTGAGGACATTAAAAACATAAATATGGGTTAATGTTAATGAGAAACATCTCTGAAATTATATAGTACACTAAAAAGTGTGGGGAAGAGAAAGATTTATTGAAATCTGTGATAAGACAGGAAGGGAAAGACGACATAGTTTAGAACAGGAGTAATGTATTTAAGAGGAATAAGAAATGGACACACTAAGGGGAAATGTTCTATGTGTGAAGAACCGTATAGTACTTGTCATTGTATATTTGAATATAAGCAAACCAAGTTTTGGAGAGCCCAGTTCCTGTTGCGACAGTGGGAAAATTTACTTAATAATGAAATAAAAGTCAGAAAATTTTTTAAATCTGAATCAGATGAAAATATAAAGAAACTTAAAAGATACACTGGGAATGTGAGACAAAAATGATTGGGCAAGACAGTTAATAGGAACAACAATGTTGACAGGAGTGAATATATATTCCCATTTACATATTTAACTTAGTGTTTAATTGTAATGGGCTACGGAAGGAAATCAACTCCATAAATTGAGGGTGACTAAGTGGAACATTTAAATGTTTTAATAATAGTATGTTTACACGTACTGAGAATATGCAATTGCTTTTTTGTGAAAACTGCATTAATTTTTTTGTATTTATATGTTACAAATATTATATTTGCATGTAAATTAGAAGCTGGAAAAAATAAATTACTTCATTATATAAATAGAATATTATTTTAAATTTTCATTTTACATCTTGTTATATTTATATAAAAAAAAGAATGAACTTTTGCATTAGAGAAATATAAAGCATAAAAAACTTCAATTGTGTTTCCTGGCTGGGTTAAATGTACATATTTGTTTATGCAGCTTGGGTATCGGTTCTGTATTACCACTATCATGCTAGATAAGCATGTTGCATGCAGTTCAGTTTTTGTTCTATGGCTCCACCGTCCAATATGTAAATAGATGCAAATGAAAAATATAGAAGCCCCATTTGAATGAAGTGTTCGAAGGAATCAACCACAGTTTACGTCTCGACAAATGTGAGCAATTCTATAAAAAGCTAATTCAATATTAGCTGAATAATGTGTAGCTAAAAATAATCCTGTTAAGATTTGTATACCTAAGTATATCCCAGGGTGGAAATACTATTTGAAGAACGCACTTGAGACTGTAGCATTTTGGAAGTTAGATTTGTCGATTAGCCAGATTGCTAAAGAATGTATCTACTCATGACTATAGGGAGACCGAGATATGTGGGCTCAGGTAGCAATTCTTGGGCCGGCATTGCTGACCTTGGATTTTTTTAAGTTTCCCAATGTTATTTATTTATTTATTTACTCTGAGGAAAAAATCAGCAAAATACAGAGTACAATATCATAGTTATATAAAGTACAGGAAAAAGCCAAATTAAAGATTTATACTGCATGTAAATATTACATATTTTAATATACGTAGAAAATTGATAAAGATAGTGTTGGAATCCCACTTGTTCTTGAATCATTTTTCTCTAATACAAGAGGGAGGGAAGAGAAGGAAAAGAAGAATAAAACGAGGAGGAAGAAGGAGAAGAAACGATAGATTAACTGTTGTGATTCCTTAAGTTGAGAGGGCAATTTAACCTACGTTTAAATTGCTTTATTGTTCGACACTCTCTGACTTCAGGAGGAAGGGAGTTCCAAATTCTGGGAACTGACACGCTGAATGAGGTTAGGCGCAAATGTGTTCGGTAACGAGAGATAGACAGTAAAGTCATATTCCGGATTCGAGGTGGGGACAGGTATACGAAGCCAGAGACGATGTACGGACGGGTGGAGGTACGGAAGATTTTGAACAGGAGTGTAAGGGAATGGAAAGTTCTACGTTCTTTTAGAGGCAGCCATGACAGATGATTGCCTAGGGGTGTCACATGATCTAATTATGAACGCGTTGTAATCTGTCGAGCTGCCCAGTTCAGATTAGAGTACAAGACATCACAATAATCAAAGTGAGGTATAACAAACACTTGAATGAGATTCTTTTTGAGATTGAGAGGTAGATCTTTTACTACATGTTTCAATGTGTGAATTAGAGAAGTATTTTATTGCATATATGGTTTACCTGGATGTGGCATTCTAGATGGTAGTCATACACCTACGTTTTTTGTCTTATTTATTATCATGGGCGCCACATCGTTTGGGTTTATTTTACGTAGTAGAATAAGAATATTTCTAAGAACTTCTAAACAAATGCCTAGAGTTTCCCATGCACTTATTATTGCTAAGAATAAATAGTTGGATGGAAAAAAACTTTAATTTGGTTTCTTATAATGGATATGTTTCAAATTTTCGATCTAATAAACATATTTCTATGCTGATTTATTTCTGAGAACGTGAGTGGAGTTCAAAAGTTTTTGCAGCTCTGAGAAAGGAAATTATTGGAGCGTCGTTAAGTGTTTATTTCATATATAATCCAATTTTATAATTAGACAGCGATTCTAAGCCAAGTGACTATTTTTACCGTAATACAAAGGTGCCAAAAAATGTATACACACTTCAAGCAAAGAAAAAACTGTGTTAACATAACAAAACTGAATTCACACAAACAGAAAATGATAAGCACGAATCATCTTCGACTTTTACAGTTACAACAGTGGCTCAAAATACCCACCATCGACGTCGATACACTTCTGAGTACGTTGAACTACTGATTGAACAACGTTTGCAAAAGTGTCCTCAGCGATTGCAGCACGTGTTTCAATTTCTTCCCGAAGTGCTGTCAGTGTGGCTGGTTTTCTACGGTATACAACATCCTTAAGAGTTCCTCATAGGTAGAAGTCCAACGGAGTTAGATCCGGAGAACGCGGTGGAAACTCAATCGGATCTCTTCGTCCTATCCAGTGCCTTGGATCCAGTACACGGGGCTTGTTGCTGTGCGAGGTCTCCCAGATCTGCCCTTGTGAACATCGCATACGGTACCACGAGTCTCAAATTTGTCTCGAATGCGTGCAATTGTTACTCGCGTTGGCGGTTCTGTTCTGTACACACGTCTCCATTGCCTTTGAACTTCAACAACATTCTCGGTTTTCCAATACCACTTCAAAATTGCTTTTCGCTGTCCAAACGATAATCTTGGCTCCATTTTGTTGTAGCAACACTAGCTTAACGTAATGTGAGTCACATCTTTTTACAGAACATCATACTACACATTACTGTTGTTTTCCGGTTCAACTTTGAAATATATTAAATAGATATCTACTGTGAAAGTGTGTATACATTTTTTGTCACTCTCGGTAGATATGGTGAAGAAAATTAGAATATTTGTTTTGTGGCATTTAATGCTTAAAATTTGTAGTGCATATAAATGTTTATTCTTATCTTAGTGCCCAGTCCTTAGTTTCGAACTTAAAATATTACACATATTTATATATAAACTATAACGGAACTAAATTATATATATTGATATTTTTTATGTTGAGCTACTTAATTTCTTCTGGCCGAAATTGAGATCTCAGTAACACAAAAAGTTTTCGTATTTGTCTGTAGTGGCAAATTTGACAGGAAACAAAACTGAATTTAATTATGCTGTTGATCTTATATGCATATGCCCAAGATGAAATATGCTCCAGTGATATCTAATACGTGGAAACATATTTCTCTGCCTTAAAATTTATACTTACAGACAAAATATCAATATTTAGTGGAACATTTGGAAAAAAGGCAGTCGCAATTTATTTTAAGGCAAACTATTTCTTTGAAAAATGAAACGAACTATAAAATGTTTGTGTTAAACAAGATTGCGATGAAAACAATATTTTAATATGAACGGTTACTAAAATTAAGTATTTTTTCAGATTATATGTTAGTTTTATTATTGTGTTTTTAAAACCTACTACAGAATTTTTGCTTGAAAATGCTGTGTTAATTAAATAGGAAGTATAAATGTGAAATTTAATGAGCTAAGTGCATAATCAAGCGTTTTTGAAAGTTGAAACTTACTTAAATGCATGTGAAATTCCCATTGCATATGTCATACCTTTTAAAGTTTATTTCAGGCGTTAAAAACATTTTAATGCATAAAGACCCACGGTCTATATAAGTTGTACAACAAATTTTGTTTTTAATGCACTACAGACAACTTAAGAAACGAAAATAAAATACAATATTCACGTAAGTATTCAGCGGGCGATATTTCGCTATTTTCAGAAATAATCTTGTAACGTATGCAGAGGAAATTCTGAATAGCTTAGAGAGCTTTGAATGATGGGTTTGATCTTCTAGAAGCAGATTTTTTTAAAAGTTGTGTTTAACGCTCGTATTTTACCACTGAACCCTCACTGGCGCTGTACACCAATGAGATGAAATGAGAAATTGGGAAAGGATTTGATTTTTATTGCAAGGAAAAGTTCTGGGCCTTAGTTTAGAGTACCTCCCCGATTTTTATTGCAAGGAAAAGTTCTGGGCCTTAGTTTAGAGTACCTCCCCGATATGTTCTATTTATATGGATTGAGGAAAACGTGGAAAACCCTCAGTCAGGGAGGAACGGTCCTGAACTCCAGACCTCCCGCTCACTAGTCAGTGTTTTAACGACTTCGGCCACAAGCAGATGAGCTGAAGGTAATGCTAACATGGGCTGTTGATGTCGAAGATATTCCCTTATTGGAGTTTACAAGGCGCATCTCTTCTCATGGGAAATGACACTTCCAGATTTACACAGAGCGCGTTATGTTTTGGTGTGTTTAGTACTATATATTTCTTATTATTTCTAACGATTTTTTAAAATTCAGGCTCCAGATGAAGTTTGTTATGGTTCTAATAGCACCGACAGATGCTACTCAACGTTGTTTTGGAGTGTGTGCAAAATGTGTCGACTTTCATTGCATCAAGCGTATGTTGGTCTACATCCGGAACATTGTCTTGTACAGTAACATGTAAAAACGGATTTGTATTGCGTGAAACTCGTGGTGGATACTAACAAGACGTTTTGTTTGAATTTCCAATATAGTTACCCTTTATTGAATACACTTCTCACATCTTTGTATTAACATTTCAATCACCCCTTCAAATAATCAGAAGTCTTGTCTGCAAAATGGACATAACCAGCTATCATAACTCCTTCGTCATACTTAAATTTCCTTCCTCGAAGGTCCTTCTTGAGTTTTGAGCAGGGGAAATAGTCACTGGGAGCTAAATCTGGGCTGTATGGTGGATGATCGATTTCCTTGAAGCCACGTTTCTTCACAGTTTCCTATGCAACAAGAGCTGTGTGCACAAACTCGTTGTCGTGAAGAAGGCGCACAACACCTACTCAGCTTTTCTAGCCTTTTTTCTTTGATGGAAGCACGTAGTCTGTGCAGTAGGCCAGCATAGTACTCCACATTTATTGTTGTGTTCCTTTCCTTGAAGTCAATGAAGAGTATTCCTTCACAGTCCCAAAGTTGACTGAGTGAGGCGGTGCTTCGCCAGGTTTACGCCACTCCATTGATTCTCTTTAAACCAGGGATCATAGTAGAGGACCACAGTTTCACCCCCTGTAACAATGGTTTGCAGAACTTCTCTCTCGTTACCACGGCAGAACTCCAAAAAGTCCTGACAACAGATGACTCGTTGCTACTTTTGGACTGAGGAAAGAAGTCTAGGCACCCATCTTGCACTAACCTTATTCATGTTTAAATGTTCATGAATAATGCGTAGGACTGTTGTTTTAGAAAGGCCCAACCTTGCTGCTATTTCTGTAACTTTGAGCCGCCGGTCCATAATTTCTCCTTGCACAAGAGCGATGCTTTCAGGAGTGAGTACCTCCAAAGTCCGATCTGCACGCTCTTCGTCTTCAACCCTTTTTCAACCCATTCGAAAAAGTTTGGCTCATTCTTTTCTGTAAATCTGCCCATCTTGGCATGAGCCCAGATAAGGGTTTTGTGAAGGCTATAATCGTTATCGGTGAGGCTGGAAACTTATTGATCTACCCTCGTATGCTACCATTATAATATTGATATTTAATTATTTTTTAAATTTTTGTTTTAAACAAACATAATTGAATAACATGTTTGATAATTTCAGTTTCCAGAAATGTTAGTGATCTTTTTCACTTCTTATTACCAAGCCTTATAAATAACTTTAAAAAATAATGCTAAAAATTGACAGAGAGTTAAACAATAGCTTGTTAATATTGTTCAAATAGACTGGAAAAAAATACCACGAACATTTGTAAATTTAGCATTTTTTACATTTTTTTGGGCATTAGTAGGTTAGTGTTCACAGACAGTTGTTTGCTTTACCCTTAGCAAATTCACACTGACACAGTTGGTCGAGGCCATTAAGACAAGGACGAGATCTGCGATCTATCCCCCCTTTCCTCTGGTACCGGGCTCACTGAATTAAATTTATTCCAAGTTTCCCTCACTTCTCATCAATAGCAAATGCCGAGGATTTGCCCTAAACTTAGGCTCGGAATTTTTGCTCCCCTCCCTTTTTCCAATTTATCATTTCATCTCAGATTTTTTTTTATTTATTTATGGACGCTCTTTAACATCTCAGGTCATCACGTCTTATTAAATTTAGGGCACGAAACAGTCAACGAATTTTACTCAAGAGGCCTCTACTTTCAGGTTTGAGGATGTGCTGTATATCTACGACACGGGACCCACAGCTTTACTTCCCGTGCGAAGGAAGCCATACTTAGAATTTTTACGCCCGAAAAAATCCATCGATCCTGGCCGGTTTGAACCCGCGATCTTGGGTTTAGGAGGCAAATATGGTTAGCACTACACCACCAGAACCAGAACATCTGTGATGCGTAAGTAGTGAAAATGTATATTAAACACTTAAAACAGAAATAGAATTAGTAAATTATCTTGCTGTACACGAATTCCATAGCTAGTTTGATTGTAATAAAGCAATATAATTGAGTTGGCTGTAAGTAAGGTATAACACTCCACTTTGATAATTTTTACAGTATAAGTAGAAACCTTTTTAAAGTGTTCATGAAATGAAACTTTCTTAAATATTATTTGTAGGTATGTCAGATAGAAATTTTAATTATTATCTTTACTTTAAGCCAACAGTGGAACAATATACAACGTTTCTACTTGCGTATTGCTGTTTTTCGTCTTTTATCTAGGTTGAAGAAGATTGCCAGGTTTGTAGTAGAGTTCAGGAATAATATCTAAGCATTAAATTTGAACTTTAATAATTCGAATTTAATAATTTGTTATTATCAAAAATAACTGTTTTAGACGTAACAAAGTAATTCACAAAATAATGTTTAGAAATCCAGCATTATGTCTTTTTGTTCATATTATTAGGAATGAATGCAGGAATATAATTAGTGACTTGTGAAAATTCAGTGGTTTTGCTTCAGCAATTTTCTTAGGACTTTTAAGATTCATTTGTAATGGTTGAATGAGTTTTGGAACCATTTGAGCAACATGAGTTCCTGTTTTGTTATATATTTAAAGGAGCCAATGCCATTAAGGTAAAGGTTGCGTTAAATATTGCCAGGTCCAGCAGGGAACGCCAAGCGTTTACCGACTTTAATATTTTTTTTCCAATTCCAATATTCCATAAAACTTTTCACACTTTTCCTTTCCAGCCTTCACTACCTTAGAACATTTTGGGATTATTCAGAGACACAAGTAGCATTTTTCAATATTGTCACGAATTTACGATATCCAGGAATAAGAACATAGCCTTACAGGATTTAACTAACCGAAAGAATAACTACGTAATTTTATACACACTCGCCTGGCTATGAAGGTGAGAGGAAACTTGTTAAATTAGACACCTGTAATTCACATAATCACATTATAAATTTATTATATTATTTCAAATAGAAATACAATCATTACATATCTGTAATGACGGACACTGTACTCCAATAATTCTAAATCAACAAACCTGAATAATCGAAACAATGCTAATACCACATTTTTTTTTTAAATTCATTTTACACACAATCCAAAGAGTCTATCAAGTAGCTTCGAACTGGGGAAAACAATTTTTACTTCCTGGACTCTTGAGGGTGCTTAAAGTAAATACTTAGCAATCGTGGTGAGCAGAGTTTCGTTTTTCTTTTGTTTGCCACACCCGTCAACAAACATGGCCCTTCTTAATTCCTTCCATATCTGCCGGGAATGAAATAGACATGAAGCAATTTCATTAGACCCTTTTTATATACATTTTCTCTCCATTTTATGCAGTTTGCAGTATGCAGTACTATTTATTTTACTGGAAATTTGGTGATGACAACTTTCATAAAACAAAGTTGTGCTTTGTTTACTATATTTTCTCAGAGAAATTCTCATTTAACACAAACGTGAACAAAAGAAGAAAGATGGTTATCAGTCACATGACCAAATGGGAGTCTGTAATTGGCCAATGTATTGTTGTTTCCAATGTGGATATTGTTGGCTATGTTTTATAGAAAATGAGCATGGAGGTTGCTGCCTTTGATTCTAGGCATTCTACTGTAGAATAAAATAATTTAATACTTGTAGTCATGCTTATTGGGGTGAGTAGTTCTTGATCTGAGAGTGGCCGGCTCGAGTCCTGCAAGGAGTGGGTTACATTATCTATGTTTAATACAATAAATGACAGCTATGCAATGCTAACTCCAATGTCACTCTATGTGTCTAGTGCGATATAAATTATCCTTAAAGAATTCGGAAAACTAGGCGTTAGACCTAGTCCCTGATGCTGATAACGATGGTATTTTGAAATAAAATGATTGCACCCATTTTCTAGAACGTCAACAATTTTATTAAAGAGAGAGAGAGGGGGGGGGACAAGAATGACAATGAGTAAGGTATATGGCTGCCGTTCTCAGTTGAAAAAAATGGAAATTTTTTTGTAAGAGGAGTGCATTTTACGAGGGTATGTGCATAAATTTTCGGCCTCGCCGATAAGGAATATCACCTTCACAAAACCCTTATCTGATGCCATGCCTTATCTGTTAAGTAAATCATTGCAACTGTAACTTTGTTCAGTTGTTCAGATATAGTTGCATAAAGAAGACTATGAGTAGAAGATTGTGACATGTTTTAAATGGAGTATCGAGCTGTTGTTAAGTTCTTCACAAAAGAAGGACTTACTCCAAATGAAATTAAACAGCTTTCCCATCACATTCTACCGTAAAAGAAAGGGCCAAACTTTTTCGAATGGATCGAGAAAGCATTGACGACGACGACCGTGCAGGTCGGCCCTTGGAGGTGCTGAATCCTGAAAACATCGCTCTTGTGGAAGAAGAAATTCAGGAAGACCGGCGGCTCAAAGTTACAGAAATAGCAGCAAGGTTGGATCTTTCTAAAACAACAGTCCTTCGAATTATTCATGAACATTTAAACATGAATAAGGTTAGTGCAAGATGAGTGCCTAAACTTCTTTCGTCAGTCCAAAAGCAGCAACGAGTCATCTGTTGTCAGACATTTTTGGAGATCTGCCTGGCAACGAGAGAGAAGTTCTGCAAACCATTGCTACAGGAGATGAAACTATGGTCCTCTACTATGATCCCTTGTCCTAAAGAGAATCAATGGAGTGGGGTAAACCTCGCGAAGGCCAAGGTCACTCGATCATGACCACAATCTTTTGGGACTATGAAGGAATACTCTTCATTGACTTCAAGGAGAGGAACACCACAGTAAATGGGGAGTACTATGCTGACCTACTGCACAGACTACGTGCTTCCATCAAAGAGAAAAGCGAAGAAAACTGCGTAATGGTGTGCGCCCTCTTCATGACAACACAGCTCTTGTTTCAAAGGAAACTGTAAAAAAATGTGACTTCAAAGAGATTGACCATCCACCCTACAGCTCAGATCCAGCTCCCAGTGACTATTTATTCTTCTCAAAACTCAAGAAGGACCTTGAGGATGGAAATTTAAGCGTGACTTAGAAGTGATGGATGCTGTTTATGTCCGTTTTGCAGGCAAGACTTCTGAGTATTTTGGGGGGTGGGGGTTGAAATGTTAATTCAAAGATACGTTGTGTATTATTATTATTATTATTATTATTATTATTATACTAGAAAATTATTAAGCCAGAAACTTATGGACCTAATGTCGTATATTCTTGAATTGCAGTGTATGCCTTTAATATGCCCTAGAGATTGAACAAAATTATAATGTTAATAATGGTTTTGTTCGCAAACACATCATTATAATGTAAGTAAAGAAGAAAGTAATGAAGCTTGGGTAGATTGTAACGCCTGAAACATGCTGCTTAATTTGAGGTGATAGGTACTTTGTTAAAAAATGGAAATTAATGTGCTGTATTACTTGTAACATAAAAAATCGCTGCTTTGCATGCTATCACTCCCATGGCTGCATCGTATGCTGGTTATTGTCGCTTGCGCTGCTCTGATTCTGAGCCTCCCACTAAGGAAAAATAAAAAGAACAGCAAATATAAAAGAATGGAACATGCCGTAGTCCAAAATGATCTTGTCGAGACGTATCGAATTGCATTGGGTTGTTGGATTGATGGCTCTGGTAGGAGAAGATGGGGTTCAACGAACTGGATGCTTGACTCACACGCTCCGAGACAGATAGATTGGGATTTGTCTTGTCAACCGTGCACATTTTATACTATCCTGGATTCCGAGAAATCGCAAGACTGGTTGAGCATCCGCAAAGCAACCCATGATGATCGATTCGGCCAGCAGAGGTTCCTATTGATGCTTTCGGAATAGGAATTAAACCTGGATCACTATTTCTTATTATTTGTATCAACCTTATTGATCACGGAATGTTTATATTTTATTGTACACGAAACCTCGTAACAGTAAGTGCCTTTAAAAGTCATTGACAGCGCAATGGTCATGTAAATACGAAGTCAAGGGAGTACATTGAAGTGCTATTTATAAGATGCCCCACCCAATTAAAATGTTAGTATAATCAATTACATACATTATAAATATTATTACAATTAATGTGTACAATTTGTGTATGTTCATATTAGTAGTTAAGTTATTTGTGTATTTCACGAGTAGTGAGGGAAAAAACTTTACAGAAACTTTAGAAATAAGCCAGGAAATGTTTGTAAATGTGTTTTGGGGTGGACAAAGAGCCAGATGGACATGTACCTCTTTTATATGTTTTAGCGAGAGACTTTGTGTAAAAAGGGTCACCCCTTTAAGGTTTCTGGAAAAGCTTAGGGAGACAGAACAGGTCATAAACCCCTCTATTATGTGAAAAACCATAAAACTTAGCTCTGGTAGAATCTTAAGGCGAACCGTAGTATGAAACATGCTGATATAAGTCATTGGGAGTAAATAAATGATAGAGCCCGACATAGTGGAGCCAAGGGTCAAAGAATAGCTCGAATATAAGGTCTAAGGGAACATCCAATTAGGGAACTTAGATTCAATAATAACATTTTGAAATGGGAGGAGACGGCCTACCGACCGGACGAAGGGGTAGGTTACAAAAGATTGAGGAGTTACCGGGAAGATTTGGTCCAGTTGAGTTTTCGGGAGAGAGAAAAAGTGGGGGTTCAGTGATCAAAGAACTATAGCGGGGAGAGTTATAGACAATTGGTTCAGTTGTAGTCGGTGTAACTAGACAGTTATTAACAGTTTAACTAGGTGAATTATCAGCCAGCTGGTTAATGGGTTAGTTTGAATAGTGCAAGTGTAATCTAAGAACCACTTAACAGAACTTAAAGGCGATCCTTAGCAATGAACGAGCAATACAAGTGAATAAATCGTGTCATCTCCAGTTCTAAGACTTGTGTTCATGTGTTACATAGTTCCCAATCCTTTTCTCCCGTTGACCTGAAAAGGTCACAAAATTCCAGCGCTCTACCGAAACTAGCTGTGGCATAGCGACACTTCGAGACAGTGGCAGGAAAAGAAATTCTGCATAATACTACAATATCCTAATTAATTTAAACGCATCAATCAGTTAACAACCCTTTCTTCGTTCCCCCTCCCCTTATAAAAACTGTCGCAACATCTGGATTAATTTCTGGAGGAAAACTGCATTTAAAAAAAGGGGGGGGGAGCAGAAGATCTGGGTCATCATTCTGAAAGCTTTGGGGTTTGGTTTTAAATGAAATTTCCTCCTTTTCTTCTCATCTCTAGCGTTGAGGAAAACATTTCTTTGAATCGTGTCACGTCTTTTAAGAATACAACGAATATAGAAACCTGTTTAAAATGATGTTTTTGGGGGGTGGGAATAGTTGATGAATATTCCATCATTTAGGCAGAATTTCCTAACGTATGCACTAAAAAGAATAGAAACTTCTTAAAAAAATCGTTCAAGAAGCATTTCCAACATGAAAATATCACGTAACAATAAATTCAGAGTTCATCTGCATTGCATTAATTACTTCAAAAAATTCTTATTAAATTAGATAGTCAGAAATCTTTACAGTAAGTTATTATTTTCATAGTTGATGTTGCTGGTGGTCTTAAACCTATACAGTTATCGTTATACCAGCTATCAAACAAACCATCATTAGGTATTACACGCTGTGAGCGTTCTTATAGCCTAGGCCGGGGTCTTCCATTACATGGGCAATTGACTCCACTGAAGTTTTATTTAATGCGTATAAGTAGACAACTATATGCTCTTTTTATTGTGCATTCGCTATAATACATGGAGAAAGTTAAATGGTCTTTGTTGTCTGCTTGTAAATCGTGCAGCAAAATAAAGAATCGAAGGTTTATTTGTTAAGAAGTACTTCGCCGCATTAAGGTTTCCTAACTTAAAAGAAACGCTTATTTTTTTATATTTACAGTTACAATATGATTAATAATGGCAAGGTTATAATGTATTTATGCGATTAAATCGTTTAGTTTCATTAGGAGTTATACAAAAAGATAAAGACTGGGTAATAAGGGCGGAATGAATAGATTTTATTCCGGTCTTATTACCACTACAACTTGCAAACCACGTGAATTCGGTGGATGCTTTGTGTGTAGGGTTATAAAAGCATTTTATTTTGTGGATATTGGTGCCAAAATGTCCAAATCCTAGAAAATCCAGTTCCTCAGTACTAAAGGTCGAAATAAGCTTTTGTATGTACGAACAATCTTTACCCTTCAGACAACAATATTTGGATATTTTATATATTAAGTGGCTTTAAATACATCCAATATATATAGAAAAATTAAATCATGGATTACACCAGGTATTGTTAAATTAATAAGAACTAGAAGTAATCTTGTTAAGCAAGAAAAGAGAAATCCTTTATGCAGGGAAATATTAAAGCAATACGCATTGCATAGGAACATACCAACGAATGTTATAAGAAATATGAAAATTACGTATTACTCAACAAATTTAACAGCAGTAAAAATAATCCAAAATTTGTCAAACATTTATGAAGCTACTGATCAAATACAAATAGTAATTAAAAAAATGAAAAAAAAAAAAAAAACTAACAATAAAAATATTATTGTAGAATTTAACAACTTTTTTGTTAATATAGAGCTTACTATTGCCTCTAAAGAAATATTTAACATACTTCATTATGTCGGTCCTGGTGGTGTAGTGGTTACCATACTTGCCTCTTATACCCAAGATCGCGGGTTCGAACCCGGTCAGGATCGATGGATTTTTTCGGGCATAAAAATTCTAAGTATGGCTTCCTTCGGAAGGAAAGTAAAGCCGTGGGTCCCGTGTTGTACATTTACGGCACGAAAAAGAACCTCAAGCCTGAAAGAAGAGGCCTCTGAGCAAAATTTGTCGGCCGTTTCACGCCCTGATTTGAATGGGACGCTGATGACCTGAGATGTTAAAGAGCGTCCATAAATAAAATCAATAAAAAATACTTCATTATAAAGAGATGGATATTATTAAATCATTTTCAATGTTTATGTTTCCCATTAGGTAAATGAAATAATTAATAATGTTACAAACATGAAAAACAACAAAGCGCCTGGTGTTGATGGAACTAATACAAATACTCTAAAATGTATTATAACTGTATATCTAAGCCGTTTGCATATACAGAAAGTTCCAAAAATGTATTCACACTTCAAGCAAAGAAAAAACTTGTGTTAACATAACAAAATTGAATTCACACAAACAGAAAATGATGAGCACTAATCATCTTACATCATCTTTTACAGTTACAACAGTTGCTCAAAATGCCCACCATCGGCGTCGATACACTTCTGAGTACGTTGAACTACTGATTGAGCAACGTTTGCAAAAGTGTCCTCAGCGATTGCAGCACATGCCGTTTCAATTTCTTCCCGAAGTGTTGTCTGTGTAGCTGGTTTTCTACGGTATACAGTAATTGAGTCTCAAATTTGTCTCGAATACATGCAATTGTTACTCGCGTTGGCGATTCTGTGTTCTACGTGAAGAAACGGTTCGCCAACTTGTGGATAGGAAACAGACATTAAGAGATAGATCTCTCAAAGACAGGAAACGAGTTTCAAACTATCAGGTTCTTGATGAATAGATGAAATAGAAGAATTTACTACGCAGATTCCAGTATCTCTTTTAACAAAGGTTAGGGCTTTATTATTATTATTATTATTATTATTATTATTATTATTATTATTATTATGATCATCATCATCAAATAACGTCACTGTATTCGTTTATGTAGTGCAGAATGAGCACAAGATATTTTAACTGAGTTTACAAGAAAACGTATATTTTGAATTGTTGATTAACCAATTTAAAAAAAAGGCTCTGTGTTGTGAATTAAACACCTCACCCTTAAATAAGGCATTGATACAACAATGGAGCTCCTGGCAATTTGGGCATTTTCACGTACGGGACACTAAAAAGGAAAACTGGATCATCTGGCTGAAAGTTATGTTCATATTTTGTGAAGTCCCTATAGCCTCTCTTACGCTGCTGTTTACTGCTCTTTGATACCAAGTACCGATTGCTTGCTTGCTCATAAAGAAGGCAATATTTATTCCGTTCAGGTTTCAATCAAACTTCCGTTACACCCTTATTCGCATCATAGATTTTTAAGCCATTAAGCTGAGTTTCTCTCTGCGAATGGGAATGGCTCGAAATGCTCTGATTAACATGAAGTTTACAGGCAACAGATGTTGCATGATGGGATATGGTGGGCTGGATGAGGCGTGAAAACATTTAACCAAGGCCAGAATAACCTATGAAAATGATAAAAACAGCTTCTGTTTTGCATTGTAATAAAAACGGATGAAGGACTCAATAGTAAAATTTGTGTGAGGAATACGCTCTCCCTATTATTAAGTTGTCAAATTTAGGATATTAACAGTTTTAATAAATTTTATGCAAGGAATACTTTAAATCCATAATTTTATACGAATAAGTTAAAATAAAAGCAGTTTCTGACCCCAATTAATGTGTTATATAGTGTTTCAATTATTTATCTATGCTATCGTTAGCAAAGTGTTATTTTATATTTGTTTTTAACTCTCTTGAGCGCATATTCACGAAATGAATTTTGTTCAATGCTAGAGCTACCTATACAGAATGAATCAACGTTCTTCTCGGGTTTTGGGGGTCCATAGAACAAAAACCATCACAGACATAGCGGAAACGCTTATATCAATGAAAAGAGCATCTTGCAATGTTTGCATTCGTAATAGGTGCCATGGTGTAGTTGATGATTTAGCTGCTGCAGGGCAGATACAGCGAAAACTGGTGTACATAAAGTTTTCTGTCTGTTACAATTCGCTAAATGTGGTTCCGTTATGACGGTACAAGAAACATCAACAAGAACTACCTACATCCAAAAAATTCGTTCACGGTACAAACTTTTTGAAGCAACTGACTACTTGTGTGATGCACAACGAAGAAGCCGGCCAAGAGTGTCGGTTGAGATCGTTGAGCGTGTTGTGCGAGAAGCATTTGTCAGGAGCCCTTAATGGTCGAAACGTCGTGCGAGCCAGGAATTGCAGATTACGCAGCTAACCAAAGTGAAACCACATCGGATACAGTTGTTGCAAGTGCTGAATTTCGAGGTTCGCAATCGTCGTCTTCAATTCTGAGTTGATTTTCAAAAACGGTTTTGCTGAGAAACTGATTTTTAGTTATGAGACCACGTTTCATATATCCGGCAAAGTGAACCATCACAACGTACGCATTTGGGGTACGGAAAAATCTAGTGTTGTGGCCTAACATGTCCGCGATTCCGCTAAAGTCAAAGTGTTTTGTGCGGTTTCTGTGTAAAAAGTGTACGGTCCATTTTTCTTTGCGGAGAAAACTCTTACCAGTCCAGTGTATCTGTACATGCTGCAACAGTGGCTAATTGTCATTACATGCATATAGCTAGGACTTTATTTATGAGCAAGATGTGGCTCCACCTCATTTTCATCATTATGTACGGTATACCTCGATGCTGAAATTCCTCGTCGTTGGATTGGAGCTGCTGTTCGAGATGACTTCCCTTCTTCTGTGACCTGATCCCATGTGATTATTTCTTATGGGGTTATGTCAAAGATCGTGTGTTTGTACTGCTTTAGCACAGCTGCGAGAGAGTGTCACGCATGCAGTGGCTGGTATCGACCGTCAAATGTTAGGACGTGTGTGCAAGAGCTTGTCTGCCACGTCACTAACGGAAAACTTATGAAACATGTGTAAGATATGCACGAAAGAGGTACTCTAATCCAATGAAATGTTTCCGATATGTCTGTCATGGCTACTGTTTTATCGACCCCCAAAACCTGGGAAGGACTTTAGAATTAGAATAAAGGACACTTTACTTTTTTTTAAGATGTTGCTCCAGAAGAAATTGGGTGTATATGGTTTGACCCAAAGAATAATAAACTTCTGATTTAAAACATTTGCCACAAATGAACTACTTCTTACCTTTGGAATTCTTTATGGAACCGTGCTTTACAGTTCTTGAGAATAATTCCCGTCAACCTTGGAAATAGATTTACTGCTGTAGTATCCAAGGAATAGAATTCATACATGTTTTCTTTGGATGGTGACTTTTTTCTTCCTCCGCCACTTCGATACTCTCTTTCCCTTACCTTGAGCTCTGTTCTGCCCCTTTCTCTTTGCAGCAATTGCTTTTTATTTTTAATTTGTGCTTCCTACACACTTTTTGTAGAAGAAAGATCTTGTGGGTTCACGAAGTGGTGAAGTGAGTACTTAGGCAATGAGTTTTCTGTCTCTTCTTTATCACTGCTAAGTTCTGAATTTCGGGATGAGGTTGGGAGAACAACAACAATGTCCCCTTCCCGAATGTGGGGTGAGCAGGTTTCATTCTGGGGATTGTCTCTATGTCTAAAGAGAAATTCCAAATAGTTATAGCATTAGCTTTGACTTGAGGACCATCGACCAGGCCTCTGGTGCCACGAATTGGGTGGGAATATCTGTCTCATTGCCCACGGAGGTTTTTGGCGATCTTCAACAAGTCACCATCAACAAGATTCACTCAAACCATCGTGTCCTCCCAAGCAAGCCTTTTGTGCTCACGAAAACGGATACTGACTTAAGAGTCTTCGGTGTCGTAGATAGTCAGCGAGTAGCCCAGGATCGGCGGGTCAGGAGTTCTGTGTCTGAAGGAACGTTTGGGTGTGGATGGGAGTAGTTTGGATAGTAAAGCTGTGAGTCTTTCGTGTTACCACATGGGAGAAGGAGACTGCTGTTGTAATATCTGTGAACACTTTTCCAATCGATTTCAGGGTTTAGACCTGCGACATCATCATGGCTGCCAACCCTTGTGCTCATTTCTAAACACGGGGTTATGGTCGTAATGTAGCGTGTTCGTCGAAGTGAGAGCGAGATGTGTGGGAAGTGCTTGATAATCACGAAGTCGATGATTGTCCTCTATTAAGAGGATGATGCCTGGGTTGCCAGTGTCCCTGTACTTGATGCTGTGGGTCCTGATCTATCATTCGAGCATTGCCTCTTTTATCTACCCGATGAATACATTGCCAAGGAACTATTGGCATTAAAATCACCAGCCAAGATGGCACTATATCCTACTACAAACGTTCAATTCATCGCTTTTTCAGTTTAAACGACCACGAGAAACTGTCGAGAACAGAGTTAAAAAAAGGCGGGTGCCAATTTTTCATCTTTAAGCTGTAGTTGTTTTGAATGAATCTGGACGTTTTGCTATTTAGTCTGGTATTTAACCAGGGCGTGTCCAACCTTCATCTAGGTACACGAGTTAGTAGAAAATGCCACACAGACTCTTACCTTCCTTCAGACCACAGGGTACAAGTCCGAGAAATACTTCAATTTGTTCTCAAACTGCTGAAAGCTTAAATGTTATTCGTTGCTGTTTGCAAATTTACAGGTTTTGTTCTACATTTGTCAACCTCTAATTATTATATTTTTTAAGTTACATGGATTGTATTATTTAAATTAATAATAATTCATTCTTAATACAAGTAATGTTAGATCTAATCAAGTAAAGTTTACTTGCATTGAAAATTAATATTAACATTTGTAGATATTAGTATTGTTTTCAATATCATTCACAGTTACATCCGCATACTTCACATTGTGTAGATGAGAACCAAATTTGCATTGTTTTCGTGTTCTAATTTCAACATTTTATTTATTTATTCTGGCAGAGCTAAGGCCATTGGGCCTTCTCTTCTGCTCTACCAATCTAATAATAATACATGAAGTTATAGCGACAACATTACAATCACAACATTGACAATACTCGTGTATATAGACCAATGTAAAACATTAAGTATATAAATAAATGTATGCTAATACATAAATATGGAGAATGATAAATACTAACTTAAGAAGAAAATTGTTACAAAATAAAAGAACAATAATATACAACAACCACCAGCAATGACAATTTATACATATATCAACCTATGTAAATCCTGAAAGTGGAAATAAAGATACAAGCAAAACATAAAATTAAACCCTGACAATACTATGAAGGAGATAGGAACATTTATGATAGTAATAAAAATAGTACAATGAATAATTCTACAGGTTGTGTCGGGTTTACTAGGCCCTGGGTCCAGGGGTGCAACACAGAGTCTGTGCCACCCGTGGGTTTTTGCATTAGGACGGTACCTTGTTTCCTAAACCGACCCGCCGTTCGGCTGCAGACGATTGCGTCGCCCAGGCGCGCTAAGTTCCCTTAGCTCCAGATTCTCACTGGTGGATAGGTCATACTACCTTAGACCTACTCGTATTTAAGAGGTGAGTCACCCCAGCATTAAGGTAGCCACCACCCTCCCTACAAACAACGGCGATTCCGGCGCACCGGCCCCCAGGGTACACGCCTTAGGCACTCCCCTGGGACACGCCACCATCGTAGGTTCTCAATTGCCCGTGAGTGACGGGTCCACTGCCAAGCCGAGTCCAACCCAATCCGGACAACTCCCTTCCGGGAGGGGCTCGAATCAAGTCCGGCCCGGCTCCCTCTAGTACGTCAGAGGTACCACGGGCACTCAGGGTCCGCAGAGCCCGCACCTGGAGCACCTGTAGGGCAACGGTCAGACTGACCCCCCCTTACGGGATGAATAATTCTACAGCAGGTAAAACAAATAAATACATGCATTGTAACAAAAGGAATCTGATTATTTCTGATAATATTAAACAATTTCTTATGAAATGCTCCTAAAATTTGGCAGTCTGATATCTCGTGGCATTTTTATTTAAACATGCCTTTTTTCTTCTTTTTAGCACGGCACTGAGACACCGTTATCAACTTCAACAGTTTTTTTTCATTTTTTTTGTGATTTTTTTTCCTTCAAGGCAAACTGTAAAATTATTATTGTCACTTTTTAAGCAATAAAATAAAAGATATATACTAATATTTTATATTTTGTTGCTTTCCAACTACTAATAATCATAATCAATGCGTTATTGAAGGTGATTTTCATTGAACTGGATTGGAACGCGCCGACACTAGTGGAGTCCCTTCCTTCCAAGGACCTTTCCAAAGCGCAAACCGCTGTCACGCCCACCAGCCCACCTCGCCCTGGCATTTTCGACTCTGTAACAGAACCAATGGAATGAAATAACATGAAATAGGAGAATAGGAAATTCATGAAAAGGATTCATCCCAACATTAGCCTAAGCGACATGGGGAAACTACGAAAACATGGTCGGACCCAAGGGATTTGAACCCTTGACATCCTGAATGCGATTTCAAAGCGTTAGCGCCTGAGACACCCAGCTCGGTGGTATAATGAGATCAGTGTTTAAATTCTACTTAACTATTTAAATCTTTTAATTTTCCGGGGCTTGGTCAGTAGATGCAGACATTTTGTTACTTCTTGCATTCTGAGATGCTTAAAAAACTTAACTATCTCCAAAAATGTTACACACAATGAAGGTACCACACTACCTGCTGAGCAAAGCCCCCTCAAACTATAAGCTGTTACCTTCAATTCGTTATACGGCCTTGACAACTGTCTTCTTCTTTACTGAAATTACCTCACCATATTTTTGCAGCGTAATATGTTAAAAAAATCTGAGAAGACTTGACAAATTTTTTGTTAAAACCTGCTAAACGGGGCATGTTCTAAAAACTCTGGGCCTGAATCAGAGATGTCGTGAAAATGGCCTCACTACTACGATAGTTTCTGCCGCGCTGTACAGTTTCAGACGCATAAGTGTAGTCACTTGTTTGTGACGATCGTGTAAACAAAGTAGTGTTAATCTTTTCTACGAAATGGCTAAAATTGAAATATGAGCTGTGATAAAGTACTTCGTTTTGAAAGGTTTAATCCCAACAGAAATACTAAATAAGTTACATTCCACATTAAAGGATTTCCCCCATTCGTTTTCGACGATTAAAAAGTGAACTGCTGAATTCTAAGATGATGAGCGCTCAGGGAGTCTCAAAACTGCCACGACCGACGAGATTGTGACAAAAATTCACAATGCCGTGCTCAGTGATCGCCGATTGAAGCTACAAGAATTGGTTGACATTGCAAAGACCTCGATACCCATATCCATGAAATTTTACACGAAGTTTTGGATATGAGAAAGCTTTTTGCTCGATGGGTGCTGCGTTTGCTAACAATGGGCCAAAAACGCATTCGAATGAATACTTTGCAAGTGTTTAGAATTGTTTAAATGCAATTCTAGTGAGTTTCTACGACGTTTCATGACAGTGAATGAAACTGAATATATGACTACACACCAGAGACAAAGGAGCAGTGCAAGCAGTGTTTGTGGCAACAGGTGAAAGTGCACCAAAGAAAGCAAAAACGGTTCCACCTGCAGGAAAAGTCTCGACTAAGGTTTTCCGGGAACTCTGGTGGTAGACTACATCTAGAAGAGCAGAACCATTACCGGGGAGTATTTTACTTCACTACTGGACCAAGTGAAGGATGCTATTCAGGCTGAACTTCCACACCTTGCGAAAAAGAAAGTTCTCTTTTATCACAATAATATGCCTTCATATACGTCTGGGCTGGCACGGGTGGCCAAGGTCATTAAGGCGCGGACTCGTGAGCGGAAAATCTGGGTTCGAATTCCCCAGGACCATCGGACTAAGGTTTTTTTTTCCCCAGTTTTTCCTCAGTCTTCATAAACGGCAAATGCTGGGGAGGTACCCCTAAACTTAACCCTGGAACGTTCATTTCATTTCATGTATCATCAGAGTCCACCGCTGGGGTACCTCAGCAGTGAAAGCGTGCGTTAAACCTTCGCTTCCAAGTGCTACCACATCCGCCATGTAGGCGGGATTTGGCTCCAAGGGATTACTTTTTGTTCGCAAATAAAAGGGTTAAATATCCCTATTAATCTTATTACTCAATAATGCGTTTAATTTAAAAAAAAAACCTCTCAATATGAAGAAATGGCTGGTTGGAGGAAGAAATTCATCAAATGATAAGTTTGAAGTTGAGATAAATGCTTATTTTTCATAGTTGGACAAATCTTATTTTGCTGTAGGCATTAAAATGTTGGAAAGTCGTTGGGCTAAATGTATTGATTTATAAGGTGACTATGTAGAAAAAGAAAATCTTATGTGTTTACTTGGTCAGGCCGAAAACTTTAAGAATACACCTCGTATTCGTCAAATACTTCAAGTTTCAAGATATAACTATTGCATTCACATTAGAAACTCCTAATTTACAGTTTTAATTACACACATTTTATTATTTCGCTACCATATCATTTAAATTCCGTAATTGACGAAGTCTTTAAGTAATTGCACTTGATGTAAAGGTGTGTTTCAGCAACGAACCATGCAAAGTGACTTATCTCGGTTTCAGTCATGCCAGGCATGTATTTAGTGCTGTAAGAAAGTCCTTGGCTCATAATATTAGAGCAATGGATTTCCCCAAGAATATAATGCGGTTGTAAATGGTGATGATGTTAACGTAGCGGTAAGTTTGTTATTTGTGTGTTGGCAACGCCGAGACGACGCAGGCTTCCATAAAACGAGCGACACCGGCAGTAAACCAGCCTACTTTACGATGACGTGATGAAACCGCCGCCTTCTTGTCGCACTCGTTACGTTTATGGTATCTGCTTAACTTTTAATTGTCCGGACTGACGTTTCTTGCTGAAGCATCCCAGTGCCACTGGGCAGTCATAGGTCTCTTTGATATTCTCGGAGTATCAAACTAACATCGTTTCTGATTTATTCCAAAGCTTAAACATATAACTGCATGATTTTCCTTTAGTACAGAGTATACCACTTCTTTAATACCCCAAACCATCTGTCCTCCCACTTAAAAATTAATAATTAAAAAAAAAACAACATAAAACTAAGCCTTTTACTTTATACGAGAGTTACCTTTTTTAAGTTTTAACAAAAACTATGAAAGAAAAAAATTTCTGGGACAAAATGTTTTATTGCTTTACAAAATATTCGCCTTTAAGACTTATGCACTTTTGCATGAGTTCAAAACAATTCTCGAAACGTTTTTTCCACTCTGAGGTTAGTATCTCAAAAAACATGGCTTCAACAGCTTCTTGAGGTGATGAACATCATTGTCCACGCATTTTTTGTTTGACATTCGGGAACAAAAAGAAATCATTCAGGCGATAAATCAGCTGAATACGGGCAATGAGACATTAATTCGATGTTTTTCTCCTTCAAATAATCAACTGTGTGACGTGCTTTGTGAGAGCTGGCGTTGTCAAGATGAAGAATGATGTGGTGTTTTCGGTTGTTTTTCCTGATTTCTTCGTTGACTTCTGGCAATTGTTGTATACCATTCAGCATTGACTGTTCTTTGATCCTCTAAAGAAATGGTTGCGACATGTCCAGTACAACCGAAGAAACAAACGATCATTTACTTGGAAGTGCTTCGTGAACGAACAGCTTTTTGGGAATCGGTTCATCTTGAAACACCCAAAACAATGAGTTGATGCTTATTTTCCTGTTCATATGAATATATTGATCAAGTTTTGTCATCTGTTACTATGTTGTATATGGATTTTGTAGTTCCTCTGTGGAATTTCTTGAGCATATTTTGAGCTTCGGTCAAATTAAGCGGAATTTATCGGGAACAGATCTTTTTCACAGCTAAATGTTCATGCAAAATCGAATGTACTGCAGTCTTCGATATGATTAAGGATGCTTCTATCTCACTGTAAGTCACATGCCGATCTTCTTCAATCATGCTGCGCATAAATCGATATTTTTTGAAATGACAACCGATTTTGGTCGATCTTCACGAAATTTATCACTGACGGATGCACAGCTTCGACGAAATTCTGCAAACCAATTGTAAACAGTCTTTTCTGATGGTGCTTCATTACCAAAAGTTGAACGAAGCGATTCTATGCATTGTCTTTGAGTTAGGCCTTCACTAAACTCTTAAAAAAATCATCCAACGAAAACCTTCATGTGATATTTAAATTTTTTCGCATATTTACTTTGTTTAAACACTCACTGTAAACAAACTATTGGTCTATTTCTTAGCTTCAATTGTTTTTATAATAACAAATGTCAATTGTTCCGAAAATAGTAATGACATATCAATAGCGCCACATGATGGTCGCTTGTAAAGCCTGTAATCTTCACAAATTATGCGACAGAATTAGAATCAGACTAGAACTAACAAGTCCAGAAGGTGTAACGGCGAAATTTGGATATCTGTTCTCCTTGAAAGCACCGAATGTAGGTGAAGAACATTTTACTGAGAAGAATAAGAAAATCTCATTGAAAACAACCTAAAGGTGAATGCGCACAACAGTTGACATAGGATGTCAAAATTAATAGAAAATGTATAATTTATGCTAAATATAGGTTGCAAGAAAATTGCTCTTTAATGCTATTAAAATTACGGCGCAATGGTTATAATTATGTAAGCAAGATTAACTTGAACTATACCCAATATTAAAAAAAAGTTCAAGTTTTAGGACTCATCCTTACATCAGTTTGTATATTTGTTCAGTCCTCTAATCTTAAATGCCTAAATACAGCGTCGTTCTTGAATTAAATTCTTGACGTTTCACTGACATTCCTTTCTCTATAATTCTAATTGCGCCGATCCGACACACTTGACAATTAGGTAGAAATTGAGGGAAAACAGTCTTAAATAAAGAGTTATCAACAAATCATACAGTCCGTAGTCCCGCATTTCTAAGGGACTTTAAGAACGAGTTGTAAAAATAAGTCTTAGTAAATTGTATTTATTTTTAAAATAAAATTGTTACTTGATTCCACATTATCTCAATACAACCCAAAATAGCGAAATATTAAACTTCAAAATGATATCGTCTGCATCCCACTCTTTGTGTTGGGCTTCAGCTTCTAAAGAGAGCACCAAGACTAGCCTACACAGTACCGAAGCCGCTATAAAACGCTGTTTTCATCTCTCTCTGTGACAGTGATTTGAAATACCACTTCTGCGCTTGCGCAATGTTGAATGAGCCTTTGGCAGCATCATTGGTTATGCGCTATCAACGTGACAGACAGCGCACTAGTTCAAATAAGGGAATATTTAATTTCGTCAGTAAAAATTAGTGCATACATGCCAACTCACTGATTTTGAGTGGGCTCAGCCTAACAGCCTGATGAACTTTTCGCCTCTGGTATACATCCTTGACTTTTATGACTAATTAACTACTTCACAACTTATGGCTAAAGAAGCATTCCTTTGTGAAGAGAGGTAAGCCACCTGAGAATAGTTTGTTACTCGATAGAACAAGAAAATTGCTAATCTTATTTATTGTAGCAAAAGTGTTTTTAGTTTGTTTTTATTTTTTTCCCCTGAATTTTCTTTCTTAGAAGTCTTAGGACCTAAATCACCGAGCTCGATTAACTTTAATTCCTATTTAATTCTTCTTTAATTGGGATGTTGCATCTCACTAGCAACACTTGTATGCTAATCCGTCGTAAAACTCCAATTAAGTTAATTAGCTTATATTTGACCATTTAACAAGGTAATTCTCAATTAACTTTTCATCATGGCAAGGCGAATGTTGAATAGGCTATTTAAAGTTCACATTATTCCAAGACGGCTGAGGATAATTTCCGAAAGAAAGATTTATTTAAAAGTATGAAGAAAACAGATTTTCAAGTGTGGTTTCGGCATTAGATATTCTAAGTTCTATGGAATATGACCTATAATTCTCAACAGATATGAGACTTTTTATAATATTTAAACAATGCTAAAGTTTTTCTTCTTAACTCGCCGTAAATATTACGTAAAACAGAAATCTTTATGTTGTAGGTTAAGGTTATGTCTTCCCATATTTCAAAGTTGGTTAACTGAACTGTCAAACACTCAGTATAAAATGAAATATAATTAAAAGTACCGTATTCCGTTCGTTTAAGGAACCAAGCCATTTCTCCAATGAATGTACACTATAAACACTAAAAGAAGTGCATGTGATTTAGTTGAGCAATTTGCGTATCGAGTGTGCGCTGTTACAGCTCGTCTTCTTTCCTTCCATTTCTGATGTGCAATTGTCATGAAAAACAAATGAGTAACGATCTCCGGTATTTTACAAATGCTTTATAGAGTATTCTTTGTTGTGTCCATGGCCTTTTAAATGATGGTTTTCTATAATTTAGAAGGCCTTGATAACTTAAATCCGAATTTACTAATTAACTGCGTATTTAGGTGAGATGCAAAAGATATAGTTGGGAATTAACTTATTCAGTTAAATCAAATCTTAATTAGTTATTTCTTATTTTGTAAGAAATTTATGAGATCACCCCTTACCTCTACTGTTGAATTAGGACTAATTTGACTAGCCTTAGTAATCGCACCTTTAATTCCCTACTTAATATATTCGTTTTATGGGAAGTTTATCTTTTTTTTATAGCCTTTAATGTTAAAGGATTAGACTATTGGGTCTACCAAAGGCTCACTAACGCCTCTTCTGAACTACAGTGGAATGGGCATAAATACAGGCTCAAGACTGCTTTATGGCTCAGATAACATCTTCATATTTACCTCAGAAGATGTGGATCAAAATAGGAACAAGTGTCAAAACAAACAAGGGTTCAAACTATTATTCTCTGATTAAGAATCTTGCTTCATGACTCCTATGCTGTGCAGTTTCGTGTTGCTTTGCTAATATGCACCTGGTCTAAAGAGATTTCCCTGTTTCATCACAGCAAAGAGCGCTTTTAACATTGCAACACGCTTATCTTTCTCGATAACTGGCCTACTGTTTTACAGAGGCACATATAGAAAAAGAATGCGACATTCTGCATTTATTATCAAGCTAAATATTCACATGAGATGGTAATTGGTTAGCTTAACAATAAAAACTAGTTTTTTGTTTTCAAAATTGCTTGTATTTTTCAACTAAGTCGTCCCTCGACATTGGAATACATTTTGTACAGTGATTTTTCAATGCCTTAATTCCGTTACGAAATGTGCTTTCTTCAAAGTATGCAAAATAAGTATTCGTGGCAGTTTTGACTTTCTCCCGAGTTAATCTCCGCGCTCCTAAGAAAGTTTTGACCTTAGAAAATAAATGGAGTCGGGGGGGGGGGGGGAGTCAAATCCGGTGATAAGGTGGGTGCGGAAGTAAGTCGTACTTTTAATCATTGACCTTAGCAGTAACTCTAGTGCCCGAGTGTGCATTATCCTCATGGAAATGTCTATTCTGGTGGTCTAGTGGTATCCATATTTGCCTCGTAAATCAAACTTTTTTCGGGCATAAAAATTCTAAGTATGGCTTCCTTCGGAAGGGAAATAAAGCCGTGAGTTCCATGTCATAAATTTACGGCACGTAAAGGAACCTCAAGCCTAAAAGAAGAGGCGTATGAGCAAAATTTATCGGCCGTTACACGCCCTGAATTGAATGCAACGCTGAAGATATACGTTAAAGAGCGCACGTAAATAAAGCAAATCAACAACAGTTAAAATAAAAATTTGCCTTTCGCAAATGGTTGAGTTTGGCAATTGAACCTGTTTGTTTATTCATAATTAGGTTCCTTGTATCCATCTAGATTAACGCAGAAATACTAGACTCTAGAACCGGCATATTTTGAACGGAGGAGACGCCTTAGTTTATACGAGGGCACTGAGAAAGTTTCCAAATCTAAGTAACAGGCTTACAATATTCCTTAAATACACAGTAATGTGAGAGAATAACATCAGGATGCCTGGTCGCAAGAGAATAGAACACGGGTGCCCCTAAGCGTTGCTTTCTAAGCCACCCCGCTCATTATGTATGATAATTATTTTTTTAAATATAAAAGTTAGGGCATAAGTATATGAATCCTTTGAGCTCTATCTAACGTATCATCAACAAGTTCCTTGGCACTTGTGTCATGTGCACCGCACAGGAGAAAGTTGGTACTCCTACATTTCTGACATTCCTTCTATCGAAACCGGTTTTTAGCTGTTAATCCGCTCACCGTTTGGAGTGTGTACTTATCTAGGTGGTTAAGTGAACACACAATAACTATAGGCTCCGGGCGCGGCCAGAGCTGCCACCCGAATTCGCTTCTCTAGTGAAATCTCGGCCACACAATGGTTGCGGAGCGACTTGATGATCCTTTATAAACTATGTCCGTACTTGGGATAAAATGCTTTCTCGTGATTTTGTAGCGAGGGTCTTTTGAAGAGATCGATAAATTTCCATGAAATAGCACAAAAAGTAATTCGTTAAGTAGCATTACTGTTGACATGCATAATTGCTTTAACGGTCTATGCGTGGTAGTTGGGGTTTGACAGTCATTAAATCATTTGCCTGAAAGTGTGGGGGAAAACCCAGGTCCTTGTAGTAACTAAATATTATTATTGAAGAAATGAACGTCCATTCAGATCAAAGTCAAGTTACACGTAATTACTATTTATTTGTGAAAAAATTAATTTAAACGTGGTTTTACATGCACCTAAGATGAAGCATACTCCTGACATTTATTTAGGTCACCATGCGGGATATCATGATGGAATGGAAATGGGTGAAAGTATAGGCAACTAAACTGAACGAATGAGCAATATCATGCATAATGATTGCCGCAGTTATTAACTGTGGATTCAAAACGCACGTGAAAGAATATTTGGTACAATGTTTGGCAGCGTTTAATCGCAACTTGCTGGAGCTTTTAGAGTCGATTAGTGATCCTGAATAAATCACCACCGTGCACTTACAATAAGTCAGAATAGGGGATAGAGGCGGGTGAAAACGCGAATTCCATTTCATTGGTTAGGGAGATAATAAACTGAGCTTTGAATTTTCAAAAAATACACCTGGTAAACTACTTGGGAAAAGGTAAAACAATGACATGCAACTATTTAAAAGACGAGCTGAAGGAAAAACTCGTAAAGAAGTGATATTTTGCCAGGATAATGTTCTCTCTTAAACATTGACAGTCATAAAGCAAAAAGTGGCACAAATGGAACTCCAACATGTTTTATCAACCACCCTGTATCTAGGATACAAGTTCTGACAATTTCTTCCTGTTTCCGATTAAACTTTTGAAAGGAAAAGCTCCTGGAACTATCAGATTATGCATTTAAGTTTCATAAGAGCATGATCGAAAGACAAGGAAGGCTCAGGACGGCCTGAACAAGGAATTATATACATGACACTCTGAATACAATATATTGGGTACAACTTCTATTTCTTACAAATCGTTTCTGATAATAATTGTGCCTATCTTTCGGGCTTCAGGCTTGAGAAACGAAACAAAACGAAACAAAATTTTGAATTTTGACCAATAACAGCCGGATTACGGAGTGAAAGTATCGAAAAAAAAAAAAAATATCAAACCCATTTTATCACGCGACGTGCATTTGTTTTATGGTCAGTGTTCAGTGATCAATAATGATCATACATTATTGATCACTTTTGTCAGAGGTGGTGGGGAGTCATTGATAGCAACAAAAGCGAAGACAATCGACAATCATAACGCAAAAATGGCGGGGTCTTCAAAGCGTTTGGTGACGCATCAAATGTGCAAATTGATCTTATCATTAGGAATTACAAACCACAGAATACAAAGAAAAATAGAGACACTGTATGTTATCTTTTTTTCCTTCAGTTGGTATTAGAAAATCGAATGGTAGCGATTATAATAGTCCATTTTAGTCTCACGGTTTCTGAATAGAATATGTATTCATAAGTGTAATAAGCGTTAATATTCTGTGCGCGAATTTCAAATATATATCACTTTTATTATTGTATTCATGAAATATTTTGCGCTTCTCTATTGGCATTACTGACAATCGGCATTCATCTGTTTGTAAGATTGCTTGAAAAGGTTCAAATATACAATTATTACAATTTTGTAAGCCAAATTTAGAGGAATTCTATTTAAATTATTATTTTATTCATGAAATAGTTCTAATAGATATCACTCGAAACCCTTTCATGATTTTACTTGTGATAGTACCCAGCACAAGAAAAAGTATCAATCACTTGTTCACATTTTTCTGCAGAGAATAAAAACTTTTTACAGTTAAACTGCTGACACTATATTCATCAAAATACTATATGCTATATTGTGAATTCTTAAGCACTAGTCTGAAGTTATTGGCAATGATAGTAGTAAGAATCGCGGAGGTGATAGCGGCGAGGTCAATAGCAGGAGTGGGGGTGTTAGTAATGGTACAGAAAGATTCTCTCGAAAGAAGCGTTAAATATTGTCTATAAAATGTATGTTATTACGATAATGGTTTGAAATTGTATATACATATACCTTCAAAGACGCAAAACAGGACCTGCTGAAAATCAATACCAAAAATTGTCTCCTATTATTAGTCTTTGAAACGCATCATATAACACTCTGAGTTTGTGTGGTTGCAAAGGCTCTTTATTCACAGCATGAGGGGTTTTTAAATGTGCGTGTATGGAAAGCACACATATACCCTCAGCATACTTCATCTAAGTTACGTTTAACATTCCACGACTGAATAGACATTGGGTCTAAACTATAAACATAAACGATTTTTTCCCCTTTTTCTTTTTGACCACGGAATATGACAGATTGGTCTTTTGAGAATTGGTATTATCGCGACATTGAATTTTAATACTGTGTGAATGAATGAAATAAATCAACAGTGCAAATGAGCTCTGGGTTCTTGGTGCCTTAAAGCTATCCCAGGAAATCTTATCCAGGCAGCTTAACCACTACGGGAATCCAACCCAAGACCTCCGGAAACGCGACTACTAAATCAGAGCGGCCTGACTTTCTTTTGTCTGTAACGTTTAACGTTTCGGATGTGACATTTTGTTCATATACGTTTTTCACCATATTCAGTCGGAAATAGGGGAAAAACTGGTAGAAGTTCTTACTAAATCATACAATGTTGGAGTAAACGTGGCTGTAGAGGACAACTAGCAGGCATTCGAGGTCGGTGTCCCTTCTAGCATCCCAGAAAAATATGGGGTAAAAATGTGGACGCTTTGTGACAGTGAAATTTCCTATGTGCCGAAAATACAAAAAGAGTCTGGTGCAACATCGAAAATAAATTGCGACGTGATAGTAGTTTTTGATGTTACAAGTGAATGCGACAACTTTTTCACATCTTATAATTTGGGACAGCTACTTCTAAAAAGAAAATTTACACTCTTGGTAACCGCATGGAAAAACAATTCAGAGCTTCCACAGCAAACGAAAAATAGAGAGGTACACAGTTCTTCATTTTACTTACAAGTGACACTATTGTGGTTCCAAAGAGAAATAAAAATGTTACGCCGTATTTTGGGTACGCTGCATTTTGATAAAACAAGCAAAAGGGATAATATGATACCACAAATGCTTTTTTTAAGATTATAATGCAACTAAACGAGCTACAGACACACTTGATCAAGTAGCAGGTATCCCTACCTGTAAAATAAAACCAAATTGATAGCTAAGAAATATTTTCTAAACATACTTGACGTTTCGACATACATTTCACATGTATTGTGGACTTCCATTGACCCAAACTGGAACGCAAGAAAATTGAAAAAAGGAGAATAATCTTAGAAGAACATGGAAAAGTTTGATAAAAGAATGCATTGCTTCAAGAATGCATTTACCAAGGACTGAAGAATCATTGAGAATTATCACAAGTAATATCACGAGAGGGTATGAAATTGCTACGTTAGTGAATTTATCCGTAAAGCTCTGACCCTCGAGTGATATTTATTAGGACTATTTCACGAATAAAATAAGAATTTAAATATAACTCCCGTAAACTCGGCTTACAAAATTGTAATAAAGTATATTTGTACTTAACCTTTTCAAGCAATCTTGCGACAGAAGAATGTCCATTGTCCGCAATGCCAATAGAGAAGAGCAAAATACCGGTTTAGGACTATTTCATGAATATAATAAGAATAAAAGTAATATATAAAACTTGAAATTCGGCACAGATTATTAACACTTGTATAAAATGTTATGCTTATGAATATCTATTCTATTCAGAAACCGTGACACTGAAATAGACAAAAGTCGACTATTACAATCGTTAACGTTCGATTTTTTAATACCAATCGAGGGGGGGGGGAGATAACATACATTATCTCTTTTTTGCACATTTGATGCATCACCAAAACGCTTTGAAGAGCCCTCCATTGTGCGTTATGATTGTCCATTGTCCATTCTTTTGTTGCTATCAATAGCTCCCTACGGCCTCTAGCAAAAGTGGTCAGTGATGCGTGTTCAGGAATTATATAGTGCAGGTATAGAGTTGGCTACACTGACCACAAGACAAATTCACGTCGCATGATAAAACGGATTTGATATTTTTTTTCTCGATAATTTTACTCCGTAATCCGGCTGTGATGGGTCAAAATTCAAAATTTGTTCCTTTCATTTATCGACTGAAATGAATGAAATAGTCAAGAATAATCAACAAGCTGAATTCTAGCAACAGTTTGACCACAGTCTACAACTTCAGGGAAACTTGTAAAACGTACACGCTGTAAATTCGTCCATGAAGCACCGACTACAAAACTAACATGTGTGGAAACTATGAAATATTTGTAGAAATGATGTTCACATTCAGTGTCCAACGTACAAACATTGAGAAGTAATGCTTTTCTAAAGTTTAGTATATTCGTTTATGTTTTCTCATATAATAGGAGCAAAGTTGCGATAATGTAAAAACATAAAGTAAATAAACGCTTCCTACAGTAAAAATGAAAATATCTGCAAAAAAATAAAACAACAGCAATAATAAAACAAAAGAAGTTTGTAAATAAATAATGGCGTTATATGCCACTTGTTTATATATTTTAAATAAGGGTCTGTGCTTAGGGTCATATTATTCCTAGCACTATATCCTAATAATAAATTCGAGTATTTCAGCAAGGTTAAATGAACCTAGTATTTACATACCATTGTGTACAATGTTATTCACGATACAATCGAGTCATAACTGCCGAAATGCAGTGACGCGGAACATGGATCATTGTATCATGGGAATTCCCATAGTGTTTTTGCATTGTTGAAGGTGTGTGGTATATAAATTTTCATTTATTATCTAAATAATGTAAGTTTTATGGGGTATAGGGAGAGAATCATTCTGTAATATGATAATGGTATGTAGTTTACGGTAACAATAATACTAGTCTGATGTTGTTTAGTAATTAGGTTAGTTCTTATGGTGCTGCTGTTTGTAGTAGTAGCAATAATCACAAGTTGTTGCTGCTACTTGTAAAATAAAACAGTGGAATGGCGATGGAGAAATAAGAGGAGTAAAAAAAAGAAATTCTACATGAGAACAGCCTTCTTATGAAGTCTGGAACACACTCAAAAGAGAGATGAATGTAATGCCCCCTAGTGTCCATAGCTGCTTTGGGGATAAGGAACACACGTGATGAATATTAAGGGTTCCTTATACCGGCAGTGAAACATGGAGGTTATAATAATCCTATAGAATGCCTGTCATGTGCGTATGAAACGTATAAATTTCACGACCCGAGTTCATATATGGAAACTAAAAACCCGAGAGGAGGATAGGATGAATAAAAAAGTGTCGACGCTAAATTGCATTCATCTATCATTTTCCTTGCTTCATGCATCGTGGCCTGAGCAAGAGAAAAGCAACAGCAACATCGCAAGGCAAGTAAATTGTGTGGAAAATGGACGTCATCCATCTTGTGGTTTGACGCACTAACGGGAGGCTGTGTAAATGTATACCTTGTTTTTGTGGAATTTTTAAGTGCTTTCTATCATTTATGTACATATCCTTAAGGAACAAAGCGGTCAAGAAATTCCCATGAAATTTAATATCGGCAAAGTTTAACAAAATACGCACACCGTATGCTGTGTATTTTGAATTTCTATGATTTACACAAGTCTTCTGTTACACAGACATTCATAACTTTTGAATAGCAATTTTAAAGACAATAGGCACGTAGTCCTTTGTACACTAGAATGGAATTTCTCAATACATCAGCTAAATTAACAGTTCTTGCCGAATAGAGTCGCTAAGGGGATAAGCCGATATTTAAATATAATGTATTATAAACAGAAATTTGACCATAGTATGAAAGTCAGTGTCTCGACCAAAATACTAAAAATAAAAGAATCCCAAAACTTTTTGATACCTTCAAATATACTAAAACGATTCTAAGAACACCAAATAGTAGATATGTTTTATAATTTTGTATCTTTTAGGACAATATAACTTTTTAATTTAGTAATAATACAGTGCACTTAGGAATCTCTTCTAAAATAGTTTTGGCTTTCTCGGTCTGTACTATTTTATTTGCACTTTCTCGTCCCAATCTGCGGATCTTATAAATTTTAAGAACTGTAGATTAATGCGGGGGGATTATATAAAGGCACTCACTTATAGCTGCAGATAAAATGGCTGTGACTTTGTCACCAAACTAAATACTGTTTCCCAAAGGTTGAAAATGAGTTTGGCATATGAATGAATGGTGTTTATAACACCTGTTTTTGCTACAGAGGCACCACAATTGGTGAACACTGATGATACATGAGATGAAATGATATATTGGGAAAGGATTTAGTTTTTTTTAAGGGAGGAAGCGTTCCAGGCCTAAGTTTAAGGTGCCTACCCGGCATTTGCCATTTATGAGGATTGAGGAAAACCTGGAAAAAAACCTCAGTCAGGAAGGACGGTCCTGGCGGGATTCGAACCCCAGACCTCACTCATGATCCCGCACCTTAACGAACTAAGCCATCCGTGGCGGTAAGAGTTTGGCATGTTTTGGTAAAGATCTGAAAGCATCCGTCCGTCCTTCCTTCCCTCCCTCCTTCCTATGAAGACAGTTTTGAGTCTAAAGATGCACACAAAATACAATTTTTGTTTCATATCCTATAATTGTTTGCATATTTGTCCACACGAAATCAATCGTATTTTGTTAAAGACTTCATGTATTAAGTCGAAAAACTGGAGTATTTAATGTTGCCTGTACTGATGAAATTATTTGCGCAAATTTAATGGCGTGATTCCCTTGAAACTAGCAGGAAAATGTCAAAGAAAATAACTGCAAGCTAAAGACAAAGCGAACTTCAGATAAACTTGTTTATATCATGCGATGACGAAATGCAAAAATTACGTAATTAATCTTTAACCCTAAGTGTAAACAATAATAAAAAATTCTCACTTTGTTCATGTGAATGATTAGAGAAAGGCAACGGTACTTTGTCTTTTTGTTGCGAAACCCTCACCTTGGCCTTCCACAAGTAATGTACATACGAGTACTGCATAACAATGATGACAAGGGGGCTGGGAAATGTAATATCAGGATTATTTCATGGTTTCTGCATATAAAAGAAAAGTGTGCATTTCTCTTTCATAAGTACAGTTATTTTGCAGTATAACATTATGATTTATTAATAATATGTTCACTAAATTGTTGGATTTTCTGTACAGATTATGATTTCCCATATAAATCTATGAGACATATCTACATATCAAAGAGTCTTTGAAAGTATAATATATGGTATGCGTAAATAATGCTGTATAATTTCCACATATTATAATTGAAAGTTCGCACATGAATATCTGGCTCACATCAAACCGTGAGTAGGTATTCCTGATTGCATATTGACCTAAACAAAAATGATCTCAAAGACAACTGATCATAAAATCTGAATGCCTTCTACTGCACGAGGTTAGGGATTATCACCTTCACAAAACCCTTATCTGTTAAGTAAATAATTGCAGCTGTAACTTCCGCTCCGCTGTGTTCAGATATAATTGCATTAGAAGGCTATGTGTAGGAGATTGTGACATGTTCAAAATGAAGTTTCGAGCTGTTATTAAGTTCTTCACAAAAGAACGACTTAATCCAAATTAAATTAGACAGCGATTGGATGGTGTATATGGGGAAGCATCGCCCTCATATTCTACCGTAAAAAATGGACCAATTTTTTTCGAATGGCTCGAGAAAGCATTGAAGACGAAGAGCGTGCAGGTCGGTCCTTGGAGGTGCCCACTCCTGAAAACATCCTCTTGTGGAAGGAGATTGTAGAAAACCGGCCGCTCCAGTAACAGAAATAGCAAAATGGTTGGGCCTTTCTAAAACAACAGTCCTTCGAATTATTCATGAACATTTAAACGTAAATAAGGCTAGTGCCTAGACTTCTTTCCTCAATCCAAAAGCAGCAACGAGTCATCTGTTGTGAGGCATTTTTGGAGCTCTGTCGTGGCAACGAGAGAGAAGTTCTGCAAACCACTGTTACAGGCAATGAAGCTATGGTTCTCTACTATGATTTCTTATCCAAAAGAGAATCAATGGAGTGGCGTAAACCTGGCGAAGCACGGTCGTCACTGTCAACAAAGAAGATCATGATCACGAAGGAACACTCTTCATTAACTTGAAGGAGAGGAACACCACAGTAAATGGGGAGTACTATGCTGCCCTACTGCACAGACTACGTGCTTCTATCAGAGAGAAAAAGCGAGGAAAGCTGTGTGGTGGTGTGCGTCTTCTTCACGACAACGCTCTGTGCACACAGCTCTTGTCGCAAAGGAAGCTGTGAAGAAATGTGGCTTCAAGGAGATGGATCATCCACCCTACAGACCAGATCTAGCTCCCAGTGACTATTTCCTCTTCTCAAAACTCGAGAAGGGCGTTCGAGGATGGAAATTTTAATGTGACGAAGAAGTGATGGATGTTGTTTATGCCCATTTTGCAGACAAGACTTCTGGCTATTTTGGAGAGAGATTGAAATGTAAATTCAAAGATGTGAGAAGTGTATTGCAATAAAGGGTAACTATATTGAAAAGTGAAATATAGTTTTGGTCTTTATCATGCCTAGAAAATGGTTACCCTTATACAATAGTTGAACAAATGTTAAATGTTTCTCATAGTTAGACAGAAACGTTTTTCTCCTCTTAGGAAACTTACTTCTGTGCACGTAACACGGTTTGAAAAGAATGTTCTCATATAACAGGTGATTCTAACTAACTAATTGCTTACACAACACACAACGCAAGCAGAAACGGTGTGTTGCAGAAAATAAACATCGAACACTCTCGGAATGTAAAAGTCCATGAGGTATTAGTTGTCAGGTTTATTTTGTGAAGAGCCGTTCTCTTTCCATCTGTCTTTATGGTTAGGGTGATAAAGAGCACACTGCGTTCAAAAACTATGTAGAATAAGTGACGGAATGGTTTTTCGAATTGCTCTTCTTAGCTTTAAACAAAGTCTAACTTCCATATATATCTTTTGAGTCTGTGCTATGCCAATTATAGGGCTCTACAACGATTTTGTTGTAGCAGGTCTTGAAGTATTTTAATGATAATGATTTATGATTGCAAAATTGATGCCATTTTAATTGTATGACATAGAATTTCTTTGAAACTCCATTTTTTACTCGTTTCTTATTTTTTTAAATATTTTATTTATTGTCACTCGCGACGTCTGCCTCGGGGTCCTTGGTGCCTTCAAGATATTTCTCCGGGTAAGGAAAAAGTCAGAAAAAAACCTTACCCAGTCAACTTGAACTAACCGGTATTCGAACCTAAGTTCTTCGGATAAGTAGACGAAAACTAAACACAATTTAATTTTTTTTCAATTTATTTGTATCTTTCAATCGAAAATGAAACATAACTTTGACGTTGAAGCCATTAAAAGCAAGATTTCACTAGCTGTTTATATTTTGATCTGAAATTGTGTTTAGTTGTCAAGACTTAAGTCACTTCGTTTGAATCATCAAAATACATTTTTACTATATCTGTGGATGAAAGGAAAAACAAAGAACATATAATCAAATTTAACGTTCTTAATTCAGAGTCACAACTACAAATCAGACCTGTATTGAATGTCCATAACACTAATACTATAGAAGAGAATCTTGATAAGAGATAATTAACATACCGATCTTAAAATACTTTACTCAATATTTTCCCACGATATTGACTTAAATATGAACTAAGTATTGGAAAAATCCAATGGAATAGCAGGCACATACAATCATGAATCACTGCAGTAATTGAGAGTTTAATCATTTTCTCTATGTCTAATTTTACACAATTCTTCTACAGCTTCAAAGTTTTATCTACGTGCTCTATAGCGCTCATTTGTGCAAATTTAAATTTACTTTAAGAAATTTCGTCTTTGAGAATGTGTAATATATCTAGCAATTTTTAAAACATTTTATATAAGCACCACAGAATACTTATCAATAGATGAACTATATTCCTTTAGCAGTAGTCGAAGTGAGGCATCTCCAGAGAAGAAGATAGATTTTGAAAACGAGAAACTAGATAAGATGCAGAAGATATGTGGATAATTTTGAAAGGTAAAGGAAAGCTTAAAAGATTAAATGTGTTCCCAGAAGTCGAAGTCGAAACCTTAAAAAAAATAATGGCACATCGCAGAAGTATTCACTGTCTTATATTACTTTTATTGTTATTTGGGAATCGAACCCCAGACCTACCGCTCGCTAGTCCGCGCCTTAACGATCTCGGCCACCCGTGGCGGTTTCTTTGCTCTGTAGGATCATTTCATAAGAATTTATTTGTTATTAGAAATTATCAATTATCCTAGATTTATATTCCTTATATTATAATACAGATATTTGCCTTACTTATTTTTGTTTATTTACGGACTCTCTTTAACATCTCAGGTCACCAGCGTCCCATTCAATTCAGAGCGTGAAACGACCGACAAATTTTGCTCAGAGGCCTCTTCATTAAAGCTTGAGGTTCTTTTTCGTGCCGTAAATCTACGACACGGGATCCACGACTTTATTTCCCTTACGAAAGAAGCCATACTTACGATTTTTACGCGCCGCAAAAATCCATCGATCCTGGCCGGGTTTGAGCCGTCGATCTTGGGTTTTGGAGGCAAGTACCACTATATCACCACACCGACCTAGATATTTGTGTATTTTATTATTCATTCTATTATTGTTATTCTTATTATTATCATCATAAATGTTCCTTTCTCCTTCATAGTATTGTTAGAGTTTTTCATTTTTGTGTTTTACTAGTATATTTATTGCCACTTTCTGAAAGTTATAATTGATATGTGTAATAATTTGTTATTGTTGGTTCTTTCCTTGTGTTATTATTATTGTTCCTTTTTTAGTTAATACTTTTCAATATTCATTATCCATGTTTATGAATTTAACATGCTTTTATTTGTTTATTGAATATATACGAGTACTGTTCTTTTTGCTGTTTATGCTATTATTGAAATATTGTTGCTAAAACTTAATGTAATGATTATTAGAATAGTAGAGGGGAAGAGAAGACCTAATGGTCTTAGTTCTGCGAGAATAAACAAAATAAACAAATAAATATAATAAGACTGACTAATGTAGTGATACTATAAGTATAAACATATATTACCTAACTAGCTCTAGATTGCGTTTTATTTATTAACATGTATACATTAAGAATAATATTGTACCATAATATGTTTTAGTTATTATTAATAGTAATGTTTTATACGTATATATACTATTTTGAATGCATTATTATTATTATTATTATTATTATTATTATTATTGTGTAAGGATAAACTACGATAAGAAGGCAAATATTGAAAAAACTACATTTATTTGTTTCTGTTTACCTTCTGTAAACAAATGATGAACAATTTTAAAAAATATAGAATGCAATTTCAGGAGTTTGCACTTTGAATTACAATTTGGGGTCCGCAAAAGCGAAAAATCTATAAGGAGTTTAATGATCAAGGAAAAATTGAAAACTGCTGATCTTAAATATATCGATGTTTCTTAGTATTGTTTATAATCATGTTTGTAAATTGTTTGTTATTTTACTAATATTACTTCCTTTGTCCATCATGGAACTGGTATACATTTCGTATAAGTTCATTTACTAAAAAAGAAAATCTGTCGTTAAAATTTACGACGAAAGATTGTATATCATACTACCTAGAGAGAAAAATTTGGACATGTGATTTAAAGGTTTGCAGAAGAATAAATATATAAGCAGATATCGTGAAAAATACCTCGTTTATCTCTAATTTAAAATTGAACATATTGATTACAAATATGGTGCAACATTCGAGTAGTAATTATAAAAAACAAATCATGTGGACAAAGGTTAGAACTATTTTCTGATTTTTTTGCATTATAGCGACAAAGGGTAGCAGATGTTAGAGGCATACTTCAGCACATTTTTTACCTACCTCATCTTAAGGTAATGCTAATTATAGGTAGCTAATTAGAAATAACTCAACTGCAAATATGACTTGAGAAAAAATTATAGAATTAGTTTAAAAAATCGTGCTCTTAAAACGTAAGTATAAAGAATTAGTTTTAAATCTGGGTAGACAAAAATAATAACTTTGATTTAATTGGGAACTGCAGTAGAGAGTGCCAAAAAAGTATCAAGTGGTTAAAAATATTCAATATCTGGCACTTCAACCCCCCCCCCCCCAATACTGAAATAATTTCCTTGTAACACAACAGCAGTATAAATAATATATTTTGCAGTCTTAACATTAAGCTTCTGTACAAACATAATTTTCTATAAAAAATGCATTTAAAGTTTTTTTTTTTTTTTACAAAGTTTATGTAACAGCATTGCTCTTTTAAACTTAAACTTTTTTTAGTATCAAGTATTTAGATTTTTTTAAAGTTTGGACCGTATAAATAAATTATGTACCAGTTTACTTGGTAAAAATAAATTACACATTGTTGTTACAATTTATATTATTGGCATTTATGAAAACATAACACGCTTTTCTATTTGTAATTTGCAGTGTTACAGTGTACAGAGCGAAAGTCTATGTTTAGAAGCAGAGGGAACCTAATACAGAACATCTTAAAAATGACTATAAAATTTTATACGCACAAGGTCTGTCGAAATATATGAGAATAATTTGTAACATTTCGTTTTTGACAGTAAAACTACAATTGCTTTCGTTTGAGTGCATGGGAGGGGGTGGTATAGCTGCAATGTTATGTTACACAAAAAGAAATAAAATAGCAGTCAAGGGCTACAATCATACGTCTTCCTTTACCTGACCTCTTTGTGCAGTCGATCAATATAGATTAAGGATGAGGCAAACAGACATCCCCTAAGAAATTTAGGAATATTTTACGTTTTATGTTGGCATTTCCACTTCCGGTATTGTGATGTTGAAGTAAGCTGCGGGTGCAGTGCGGCTAGAATTATCAACCAATATCTTCAAGTTTAAGCACCATCCACGGATTTGAGCATACTAGGTAATAAAACAGCTTCTTTATTTTAACTTCTGCATAAAAACCGTTTTAGAAAACAATGCTAGCGCCAGTTAAAATTATTTCAGCTTTGAGATTAACTAACCACATAACTTGCTCTATTGACCATCATTGTTAAATTGTTGCTGCCATCTATGGTGATTTTTTTGGAAATTAGAACCTAGATGTACCTGGGGGACAGACATAGCGCTATGAAGGCAAATGCTGATTGCATGTTTCATACTGTTTACAAAAACACAAACGATTGCAGAATTATTTAGGGTCAGTTTATTTAAAATTTCGAGATTAAGGTAACCAGGAAGTGTAAATCTAGCATATAATGCAACAGTATACTTTTTGCATTTTATTTCAGAAATTTATAAAGCTATCAATATGAAAATTTTATGAGATATTAGGAATTCTTAACTAAAATGCTCTATAAATTTTATTTCTCTAATGCACATAACATTTTTGAAACAAAAATAAATCTTATTTCCCGATAATATTTTTACATAAATGTGTATATTTCTCAGGTTTGGCTTGACCAATCTTGTCGAAATTTTGCACATATATAATGTATGAAAATGTGAAGTATGGTAACAGCAAGTATTTAAATATCATAATTAGTTGATAAAAGTCAATACCAACAAGAAATGAAAAATATTTCTATTTTTTTTTTTTTTTTCAAAATTTGAAAATTAATTTCTTTTCAAGCAACTAACTTAGATATATTATTCTAGTTCCCAGGATAGCATGTTCTTTACATTTTAAGTTAAAAAGAAGAAGAAGAAGAAGAAGAAGAAGAAGAAGAAGAAGAAGAAGAAGAAGTAATTCCAATTCCACCAATAGTTTATAAGAAAAATGCATGATGATGTCACATTATTTTCAGTTTTTTTTTTTTTCAACAGATTTTATTTTGGTTTTAAACGGTTTAATTAAAATTGACAGTCCATGGTTAAGTTTTCTTAAAAATTTCATGTTGATAGCTTTAAAAACTTTCTGAGATAATATAGTGCAAAAGTATACTGTTGCATTATTTGCTAGATTTACGATTCCTGGTTACCTTAAAAGATATTCCATAATTGCTTCTTAAATTCCTGTGAAAATGTAAGTGGCCTAAATTTAGGTATAATTTAGCACTAGAATAAATTCATTGCTTTAAGTTATTTCTTGACACAGAAAATGTTTTTGCAGCTGTACCGAGTGCCACATATCCACCTATAGCTAACTGCATATTTTCTTCCGCTCACAAACAGCCACCACTCTTTCCTTCCCAATTTCTCACTACTTTGTAATTTTAAAAAGCACACCCTCTTAGTTGAGTTAAATTACGATAGGCTGTATACCGAATACTACTAGAAAAGCATGTGAAAAATTATTTCTATCCAACATTTATATTCTCTGTTCATTTAATTCCTAAAAATGTACATACAAATAATAAAATTCATAAATGTCCAAGGAAACTCAAATGACTGATAAAAACTGGACACTATTTCATATGCTCGCGATAAAGAAATTATTTTTATGAGAATCTCTCAAAGGTACCTGATGAGCATAATCTCTGGAGGAAACTAACCAGTATTTTCAATTGCGATGAAACAGATTTGCAACTTATTTATAAACCGAAGAAGTCATATCTAAGCGACGATAGAAGAACGTCGTGGGTGAAGATAATTGTGAAAAGGCTCAAACTGGTCATGTCATGTGTTTCTCCTTTTGCTGTTATGAAGAATCACAGGTACGAGGTTAGTTCCGGCCTAACCATTTTCTAGATATGATAAATACAAAAACTATATTTCACTTTTAAATATAGTTACCCTTTATTGCAATACACTTCTCACATCTTTGAATTAACATTTCAACCCTTGCCACATTTAAATTTCCTTCCTCGAAGGTCCTTCTTGAGTTTTGAGAAGAGGAAATAGTAACCGGGAACTAGATCTGGGCTGTAGGGTGGATGGCCGATCTCCTTGAAGCCACATTTCTTCACAGATTCATTTGCAACAAGAGCTGTGTACACAGGCGCGCTGTCGTGAAGAAGGCGCACACCACCTTTCAGCTTTCCTCGCCTCTTCTCTTTGATGAAAGCACGCGGACTGCGCAGTAGGCCAGCATAGTACTCCCTACTTACTGTGGTGTTCCTCTCCTTGAAGTCAATGAAGAGTATTCCTTCAGTCCCAAAAGATTGTGGCCATGATCTTCTTGGTTGACTAAGTGACCTTGGCCTTTAGAGGCGGTGCTTCGCCAGGTTTACGCCATTCCATTGATTCTCTTGTATACGGAATCATAGTAGAGGATTATAGTTTCATCTCCTGTAACAATGGTTTGCAGAACTTCTCTCTCGTTGCCACGGCACAGCTCCAAAAATGCCTGACAACAGATAACTCGTTGCTGCTTTTGAACTGAGGAAATAATTCTAGGCACCCATGGGTATTTGAACCTTTCATTATTTTCCTGGATGTATAATAGTGCATGCAGCGATATTTCATTTGTTGCGGTATTATAGTATAACTTTATTTAAAATAAAACACTTTTTAATATTTAACCGTGATTTTGAATGAAGCAATGGAGCATATTTACGATTCTCTTTTTAGAAAATATAATTATACTTTGTTTTGAAGGCAAACATTTACATTTGTTGTTATGCAAAAATATTTTCTCAAATTATCGGATGCTTTCATAAATATCGTAAACATAGCATTATTAGAGCTAACCAAAAGATCAAAGCATATTCCTTTGTCCGGTAGTGTACAAGAGCCTTGTCATGACCTTGAACACGGAAGATACATAAATTAGGAACGGAAGTTTTCGTGCAACATGCTGAAGTTTTGGTGCTGTGTTCAAATAAAGTTTATGAAACGTGTAACAATCATAATGTGCAAGCTAGAGGAATATATTTAACATCACGTATTAAACTGGCGGTGGAAAAAGGATGGCTGCGTCTCCCCAGAGCTTAATTTATAGAAATCTCCTTGTTATTTCTGTAAGAGTGAACGCCGAGCCCACTTTTCCTTTCCCCTTCTTTTCATTATACTTCTTTTTCTTGCGCGTCAAAAATGTCAGAAGAGGGAAAGTAAAAAGAAGTGGAATAGTTTCTATTTAACTGTAGGGTGCAGATATTTACAGAAGCATTCATTATTTAGTGGCAAGAAGAAGCTTTATTAATTACTGTATTTAAATACAGCTTAATATTTATTATTAATTAAACAAAGAGACACAGAAATAAAAAAAAACCGCCAGTAATTATGTCTGAAAGGCTTTTAACAGAAGCAACAAGAATAATTTGTTGCACCTACGCAGCGACCGCGCTCTATTATTTTTCAAGTTATAACCAGTAAATAGATACATTAATATTTTTAAAGTTTGAACTGCGGGAGAAGCCATGCATCAAACGTTACAATTCTCAGTAAATATTGTTTTTAAATACGCGTTTTTAGCAGTTATTTCTTTTCGTTATGGCAGACGTATACATATAACTGTTTGCTTTTCGGTACCTCTAAAAAAAAAAGTTATTTGCTTGAAATATTATATTAATGCGCGTGTTTTTCTTTATTTAAACGCTGAATGTACTAACTAAGAACACTATACATCCAACTTTAAATGCATTTCTAAAATTTATGCCATTTTCTCCTGTTTTTGAATGTCTAAACATTGAAGCAGTATGAGTTTATCTACAAAAATAGGCCCCAATTGGTATTTTTTGTATGGATACGATAATAATTTTGAGTTAAATACCTGAAATGTGGTATATTAAATAGGTATTTAAATTATATACAAAATATTTTTATAAAAGCAATAACATCCTTTAACATACACTAAACTAATGAACGAAGAGTTTGAAAATTAATATTTTACAAATATTATTATTATTATTATTATTATTATTATTATTATTATTATTATTATTTTGAATTAGCAACACCAGAAACTAACATTGGAGTTTACATTGTTATCTGAGATAAACGTAACGTATAAATTAGTTTAATTATGAACAAGGTTAAATATTTTGCTTTGGTTACATAATTTCCATGAAATAGTAAATATTTTAAATATTGATACCTTAATAATATTTCAGAATGGCTAATTATTATTGAAGTAAATACTATTGTTTAAGACTAATTTACCAAGGTATTTTTTATAACTTAACCTCAATGGTTATTGTATTGTGAAAAAACATTTTTTTAAAGTTGGCATTCATTTGTAAAAGGACTAATACAGGTAAAGTACTACAATATATGTTTAAAATTGTTTAAAGTAGCATAACTAGATACTGAGCATGGTTAGTACGGGTAAACTAAACATTTTCTCAACATGGTATGTTACAATGATTAGGATTTGCGGAGGTGCATAAACATGGAAAAGTTCCTAACGATTTCCAGATAGAGCACCATGACGTCAGCGGAACACCCTCACTCCAAGACGTTCAAATCCCTCGTGTCGCTCCTGGCGGATAGTAGTAACCATATTTGCTTCGTAAATCTAAGATCGATGGTTCAAACCCGGCCAGGATCGATGGATTTTTTTCGGGCGTAAAAATCCTAAGTATGGCTTCCTTCGGAAGGGAAGTAAAGCCTTGGTTCTCATTTACATCATGAAAATGAACCTCAAACTTGAGCAAAATTTGTCGACCGTTTCAAGCCCTAAATTGAATGGAGCGCTGAAGAACTGAAATGTTAAAGAGCGTCCATAAATAAACCAAATCAACAAAAAAATCAACCCTAAAGACGCCGGAGCAGACACCTCTGCAAAGCTCATGGAGAAACTACGATTAAAAAAAAAAAAAAAACCGTTAGGATGGCCGACCGAAGGGATTTGAACCTGGGACTTCCCGAAGGTTATTATCTGATCCACTCCGCTTGGTATTAATGATTAAATTTCCTTTTATAAACATAATTTATTTATTTATTGCAGAAGCTTTAAGGCAGAACAGAGACAATACACCCGGTAATGAAAATAAAAGACGTGTGATTTGCTGTGCTATATCTTTATCAATTTACTATTAACATCATCTCTCTTGCTTCCTAGCTCTGGATAAAGATATTAGGAATCCATGATGATGCGTCGGTTACACAATATGTACATATAGCCTGCAGAGTGGTAAACTATATAGCCTTGGCTTAACATTAATTACCAGGGTACTCTTACATACCGAGAAGTTAATTTCACCTTATGAAGACAATTAATGTGGGCCAAATGACAGGAACGATTGAATTAAATCACACTGGTCCACATGGTTTTTGTTACACTAGGAGTGTTTTAAAAGTCTCGGCCTAACTAACAAATGTCGTGAAGAGGGACAAACTACTATGATAGTTGTTAATATTATCCTTTAGATGGCGCGCTTTAAATTTTAGACGCATAAGCGTAGTCACTTGTTTATGACGATCGTGTAAACAAACTAGTGTCAACAGTTTCTATGAAATGAATAAAAACTGAAATACGAGCAGTGATCAAGTACTTCATTTTGAAAGGTTTAACACCAACAGAAACAAAAAAGGAATAAGATTGCACATTAAAAGGTTCTTCCCTTTCGTTTTGGATGGTTAAAAAGTGGGCAGCTGAATTAAAACGTGGTCGTACAACCATTCAGGTAGCTGGGCGCCCAGGCGTCCCAAAACTGCTATTACCGAGGAGATCATATAAAAATTTTACAATGCCGTACTCAATGATTGCCGATTGAAGGTACACGAGTTGACTGAAATGGTGGACCTCGACAGACCTTGCCCACTGCATTTTATAAGAAGTTTTGTGAATGAGAAAGCTATTCGCTCGACTGTTGCTGCCTTTGTTAACAACGGACCAAAAACGCATTCAAATGAACATTTCACAACAATGCTTACACTTGTTTAAACGCAATTTCAGTGAGTTTATCCGACGTTTCATAACAGTAGATGAAACATTGATTAATCTCAACACACCAGAGACGAAGGATCTGTCCGAACATGGGTGGCAACAGATGAAAGTGAACCAAAGAAAGCAAAAACGGTTCCATCTGCAAGAAAAAGCCATGGCTTCAGTTTTCTGGGATTCTCATGGTGTGATGCTTAGACTACTCCAGAAGGGCACAACCATCACCGGGGAGTATTACGCTTCACTACTGGACCAACTGAAGAATGCTATTCAGGCTAAACGTCTACACCTTGCAATAAAGTTCTTTTTCATCCCGATAATGCACCTTCACACGTGTCTGGAATTCTTGTTGCAAAACTGTTCCAAGTGTTTCCACATCCGCCATACTCGCCCGATTTGGCTCCCAGCTATTACTTTTTGTTCCCAAACATGAAGATTTAGGTCAAATGATGAGGTTGAAACAGAGATAGATGCTGGTTTTTCATTTGGACAAATTCTATTTTATTGAGGGTATTAAAAAGTTGGAAAGTCTTTGAACTAAATCTATTGATTTACAAGGGGACTATGTTTAAAAAATATCTTTTGAATCTTGTGTTTTCTTGATCAGGACAAGAATTTAAGCTGATGGAGCATGCCAGCTCAGTATCGCCACGCTTTGCAAGACGCACGAGTCAATTCTGAACAACAAGTTTCGAGATGGATGGACTGGGTGTGCTGAACCTGTTGTATGGCCAACCCACTTACTTGAATTTACACATTTACATTGCTTTTGGGCAATACGTTATATAAAAAGGCATTTCTACAGTTCCTAAAACTAAAGGTAACGAAGGAACGAACACTCGAAGCTTATATAACGGCAAATGTTAAAGAAAGGATTACGATATTTAGATGTGAATGGAGGTTATTTTGAGCACTTACTAAAACGATGAAAAGTAATAGATTGGTTTCTTATTATTCTCTTTATCTAATATATTTATTTAAACAACCTATATCTTTTCAATTTTTTTATTTTAACATATTTAAAAGAGTTGCTTAATTTGTTGAAGACAAGTAGAATATTGAAATTATATCATCATTCCATTTAAATTCTCAAATAACTCCCCCTCCCGGGGACCCATAATGGGGCCCGCTGAATGGGGTTAGAATCCCGCTAGGACCGTCCTCCCTGACTGAGGTTTTTTCCCGGTTTTCCTCAGTCCTCATAAATGGCAAATGCCGGGAAGGTACCCTAAACTTAGGCCTGGAACGTTTTCTTCCTTAAAAAAAATATTTTCCCAATATATACTTTCATTTCATGTATCACCAGTGTCTACCGCCTGTGGTGCCTCAGTAATAAAAACGGGCGTTAAATACTATTAAAAAAAATAATAGAGCAACTCTAACAGATGTTTTAGCCTGGTTTTTATATTAGCGAATATCTCCCATTAACGTTTTAGTATCATTTATTTAAATTTTTTATCATTAACGAAAGACAATGCAACAGAATTACCCAGCATTTGAATGAATTAATAAGCCTAGTGTGTCCATTGCAGGGCAAACACCTTCTATACATGGGTAGCCTTAAAACACTCAACGAGTCATTTCAAACAAGTACCGATCTTTTATTACAGCAAATATGACTAGAGTTTAAATATATTTAAGTTTTCGATTGTAGCTGTGGTTTTTATGTGAGGGTAAGTAATCTGGTTGGGAAAAAAAAAATCTTGATTCGGAGACGGAAGAGAAAGTATAAAGCCGTAGCTCTTTCAGAATAAATAAATAAATACATCTCACTGTAAAACGAGACGCTAAATGTCAATGTAGATGAAGTCTTTGGGTGCTGCTGGAGCCATTGTTATGTGCGTCCAGCCACTGTGAATCGTTTGCATTTAAGGGAAAACGGGCTGTCAACATTTCCCACTTGAATTGCCTCAGTCTCTTGTGAGCAACGTAGATCGCAAAAGAACGTAATTATTAATTTCCATTTTGCCGATTTGGTGGCATCTAGGTTGCCACCAGTGGTGTTCTATTCATACATTCTGTCACGCACGGAGGTCGACTACGTTGTTTGGTGCACTACCTTCCTTCCCGTAAGACAAAACCGGCTGCAGCATTTCATATATGTACCGCTATGTATGTTCGGTTTTTATAGGCGCTTTGAGTTTCCTGGAAAGAGTTTGGAAACAAGTTGTTATTTTAATAAAGGTGTTAGACTTTGCAGATATTGCTGAGAAAACTCCAAGAATAGATGTAAAACTAAAGTAAATGTTACTCAAACAATTTAAAAGCGGTCATTAGAACAAAGTTGCCATACAAGTCAATTCATCATTAACTGTTTCGCACCGTTCTATGTAATAGTTCTTGTATTAGTAACAGGAAATATTCATAATTATCTGCTTAATATTGGATGTACAAAAGTAGCAATGCTAACAATGGAGAATTAACACATGTCATTTTTATTTGTTTATTTATGAACGCCCTTTAACATCTCAGGTCATCAGCGTCCCATTCTATTCAGGCGTGAAACGGCCGACAAATTTTGCTCAGAGGCCTCTTCTTTCAGGCTTGAAGTTCTTTTTCGTGCCGTAAATCTACCCACGGCTTTGCTTCCCTTCCGAAGGAAGTCATACTTAGGATTTTTACGCCAGAAGAAGTTCATCAATCCTTGTCGGGTTTGACCGCGACCTAGGGTTTAGAAGGCAAGTATAGTTACCACTACACCGCCAGAACCAACAGATATATGAAGGCAGTGTGTCATTATTAATAATTAAAGAAAGAGATAACAATATACACCAAGAACTCTGTGGGAGGGTCGAGATTATTAAAAATTTAACTAGTACTAATCCATTCTAAAATATGGTATAGAAATGCAACACATTTCAAATTATGGTATGGAAACAAGTAATTTATTGGGTTCTAACACAGTACAGTTATACTAGCTGCACTTATTGCCGTAGTTTGCTATCATATGTGAAATATCATCACACATCTTTTGATTTTACAGCATAATGCCAAATTCCAGAAATAGTATCTGAAAGTTAACTATAGCAACCTTGTTATTCCCGCACTGCAACTTTCAGCTGTCAGATGTTACATTTTTGACTTTTTGCTTCCTAATGATTTCAAGGCTTATGCTAAAGTGAAAGCAGTTTAAAAGTCCCGGTACAGATTTCATTCGGTCGACGGTTAGACCCCGCATTGCCGCCGGCATTTTCTTTCGTAAACTCGCGGTGTCACCGTTTTAAAACTTTGGTAAAACGTATTAAATAATAGAATTTGGTATCCACGTTCCTTACAGTAGGCGCTGGAAATGTACCCATTTTCCCTAACATAGAATTCACATCTTCTTAGAAAATTATCACTTACAAGCAGCACTTCCCCATCATTAATGAATCTAACTTCAGTTCGATGTTTAAGTGTGAGGTATAATTTAATACAGAGGAGCCAAAATGTATACACACTCCAAGTAAAGAAAAAAACTGTGTTAACATAACAAAACTGAATTCACATAAACAGAAAATGATGAACACTAATAACCTTAGACTTTTACAGTTACAACAGTTGCTCAAAATGCCCACCATCGGCGTCAATATTCTTCTGAGTACGTTGAACTACTGATTTAGAAACGTTTGCGAAAGTGTCCTCAGCGATTGCAGCACAATCAATTTCTTCCTGAAGTGCTGGCAGTGTGAACATCGCATCCGGTGCCATGAGCCTTTAAATTTGTCTCGAATGCGTGCAATTGTTACTCGCGTTGACGGTTCTGTTCTGTACACGCGTCTCCATTGCCTTTGAACTTCAACAACATTCTCGGTTTTCCAATACCACTTCAAAATTGCTTTCCGCTGTTCAAACGATAATCTTGACTCCGTTTTGTTGTAGCAGCGCTAGCATGATGTAATGTGAGTCACTTTTGCTTACAGAACATCACACAATTATCTCGGCTTCATTTGTTCATTGTTGATTTACCTGTCACGTAGCAACGCTATCATAATGTATGTGAGTCACATCTGTTTACAGAACTTCATACTACACATTACTAATATTTTTCGGTTCAACTTTGAAAAATATTAAATACATCTATACTGTGAAAGTGTATATATATTTTGAACAAATGAAGCGAATATTCTCGTTCGAACAGCGGAAAGCAATTTTGAAGTGGTATTGAAAAACCGAGAACGTTGTTGAAGTTCAAAGGCAATGGAGACGTGTGTACAGAACAGAACCGCCAACGCGAGTAACAATTGCACGCCTTCGAGACAAATTTGAGACTCATGCTGCTGTATGCGATATTTACAAGGGCAGGTCTGGGAGACCTCGCACAGCAACAAGCCCCGCGCACTGGATCCAAAGCACTGGATAGGACGAAGAGGTCCGATTGAGTTTCCACCGCGTTCTCCAGTTCTAACTCCGTTGCACTTCTACCTATAGGGAACTCTTAAGAATGTTGTATACCGTAGAAAACCAGCTACACTGACAACACTTCGGGAAGAAATTGAAACGGCATGTGCTGCAAACTTCTGCAAACGTTGCTCAATCAGTAGTTCAACGTACTCAGAAGTGTATCGACGCCGATGGTGTTCATTTTCAGCAACTGTTGTAACTGTAAAAGTGTAAGATGATTAGTGCTCATCACTTTCTGTCTGTGTGAATTCAGTTCTGTTATGTTAACATAGCTTTTTCTTTGCTTGAAGTGTGTATACATTTTGGCACCCTCTGTATATTAAATCTAAAAATCAAAATCTTCATTTTTAATTATGAAAAACTGATACAGTTTGGCTTACTTTTTACTGCTGAATATATTCAGCATATGTAATACATCTTTCAATGAGCAAAGAGAATGATGATGATGATGATGATGACGATGATAATAATAATATTAATAATAATAATAATAATAATAATAATAATAATAATAATAATTTTTTAAAATTGTAGTTCCTGATATATGACGTTACAACAAGATGCTCTGTATTCGGAATTTCTTAAGTGATTTATTTTGTGAAAATCGTCCAAAAAATCGTTTTTTTTTAAAAAGAAAATGATATTGACTGACAAGGTAAGGCAGCGTTGCATAAAAACGGCATGGCTATCATGTTCTTTACATTTCAATACAATTTAGCTTTAAATTAGTTTTTATTTTTGTATATTCAAGTTTGAGCGTTTCCTAGTAATAAATTGCTAGTAATATCTTGGAATGCTGTTATGCACTACATCATATTTTACATTAGTGAGCCGCAGGGTCCGTTGCCCTAACCGAAGACTGTGACAGTGGAGGGTTTTAATTAATTTAAACTTGTTTTCAACGCTTGTGTTACATTGTATTGTTAGACTTGTTGACTGGATTAGTTCGTTATTTCCTTTCGGGCGGGTTTCAGCGGTACCAATATTCCTTATTGTCTTTAGAGCAAAGTGACTGAAATGTACGGAAATGGAAGGAGGTTTTTTTTTTTTCTCAGGTTCTGATTCCTATTGCAGATAGAAAGAAAAGTAATTACCTCGAAGACCAATCGCATCACACGACCACGCCCACCGGAAGTCATACCTTGCTCCACTTTGCAGGCAGCGCGGGAAAAAGAACGCCTTTTGCCTGGCACTCATTTAATCTTCCCTTCGGACAAAATAAGAAAAACAAGAGAAGTAAGAAACAAACGAGGCTCGCAGAATGGTTGTTATAACCGCGAGTCGGCAGCCAATCGGCGGGCATGTTTATACCCCCATCAGGCTTACACCTGCAAATTAAAGGAAAGCGTCTGTCTGAAAGCGACACAGGCGGGCAGATGTAGAACTACAGTGGCCTGGACTGACCCCGGTTTAATCACATTAATCCTCTAGATGCGTCGTTTGTGTAACGGTACCAGGGGCCCTGCGTTGTGGTGATTACCAGATATAGCAACTGAAACAGCTGCATGGATATCAATTAATTTCTCTTATTGAAGAGCAGTTTGTGATGATAACGACACAATTCCAGAACAAGCAGGGAATTCAGCATACTTTACAGCATAATTTTACATAAAAACTTACACATTAGACCCCAAATCTTGTTTCAGTTATACGTACTAGCACTAGTTTCATCTCCAATTAATGACTGCAGTAGTAGGGTCAGAACAAACTCCCGGCAATCGTATTTGCCCCAGCGAATCAGACAGAATACCTTCTATCTCCTGTAGATTTAAAAAGAAATAATAGGTACGTGGGTTATATGTGAGAAATTAAAATTAAAATATGCTAAACATTCTAAAAAGTTTAAAAATGTATTATTCTTAACAGCGCAATAATAATAATAATAATAATAATAATAATAATAATAATAATAATAATAATAATAATAATAATAATAATAATAATAATAATAATAATAATAATAATAATAATAATAATAATAATAATAATAATAATAATAATAATAATAAATAAATAAAATCTTAAATACTCCATTCCGATACCTTGTTTCCTACACTGGGACGTGTATTGCAAACTCTTACACTTTATTTCTAAATTACCAAATTACATTCTTACATTATTATTTTCCAGATGATACTATACCTAGGTTACAATTAGAAATTTACTAAAATAATAAAAATAACAAATTTGATAAAGTTACATCTTCCTTCAACTATTTCCTAATTGTTGGAAACCAGTTACTACTTCTACTTAATCTTTAACTCTAAATTATTCAACTATTGTTCACCGATATAAACTGTACTGGTGACCAGTACATTTCTTACATACTTTTACTTTACTACTTATATGTATCTATTCCTGTCTATATTCCTGTCTATATTCCTGTCTATATTTGTATATCTATTGATCTTATATATGTTTCTTTATTTCCATATTATATCGTCTTTCTATATTATATCATCTTTATAAATATATGCCTGTTAATTTCACATTTATATCTTATATTAGACAATTTTTCAACAGTAATTATATTCTTTGTTTGCGAATCTAATTGACATTTATCAATGCAACATTTACCCTACCTATTCATTACTTTGACATCGTTAACAGTAGTAATAATAATAATTATAACAATATTTATTGTATTTTACGTTACTTCTTGTTTATATTGTTGTTTTTCGTCTTCTTCTTCTTCACTCTTTTGACATACCCTTTTTCCACAATCACTTTACCCTCCTCTCATTCTATATACACAATTCTGTTTTATTTCCTATTAAAAGTTCCCTTTCGCTACTCCACTGCACTTTACACTTCTCTGCTGCATTTGTTTATTCATCCTTTATACTCACATTATTACAAGTTTAAAACTATTCTTACAATGTTCACCACTAACTTCACTTCACCCATATCTACTACACCATTACACTACAATATATTATACCTCTCTCACTCCTTCAGTCTTCCTAAACAAGCTCCTCTAACTCCCATCCTCTGCATCTTCACTGAGGTCCCCAACAACTCCTTCAGTTCCTGCTTCTCCTGCTGCCTCATATTCCTCTTCTTCTCACCGTACCTTCTTTCTTCTTACTGTAGGTTTTTTATTATATAATTTCTTCTACCTCTTCTTCTCCATCTCCATCATCTCACTTTCCCTCTTCTTCCTCTTCCCCATCTAATGTGATTCGAATCAAATTTTCACAGTGAATTGGGTGGTAAATAATATTACTATTTGTTTATATTTAATATTCTTAATCTTTCCGATATTGTAACTTCCACTTCTGCCCTTGCAGCTGGAATTTCTATCTGCTCCACCCTTTGTTCCCAAGCTATTTTATTTATTTTATGGATCAGGGTATAGTTAAAAGCACAATAAAAGTAAACATAAAATAGATTGAAACTCAACAAAAGCATCTGAAAAGTACTTCAAGTGTGGCAGTTTTTTTACGTTGGCACATGTTTAATGTGAAATATCAAGTCATTGTTTTGTTTCACGCAGTTTTTTAAATAAACTTTAATATCATGCAGTGATAAAGTTCTTTGTAAAAGAAAACATTCACACCAAATTTACAGAAGTTTATGAGGACTTTTGTTCTTCATTTTCAACAATTAAATTTGATCTTGTGAGTTTAAACCTTCAATGTGTCCCACGCGAAGAATATCCAAACGGTGTAACGACAACAGAACACTGTACAAATGCACCATATGGTATTAGATGACTTGCGAGTTTAGAGTATATGAAACTGTTAAGGCTGTAGGTATTCCAAAGCAACGTGTAGGTTATATTTTACATGAAGAATATGAAAACGCTTTGCGCAAGATGGATGCTACATTTACTGACAGCATTCTCCAGTGCTGTAGTTGGGAAGGTAGACGCAGTTTTATAGTTTTTTAAATCACATTTCTAAATAATTTACGAAAACTATCTTGACGACCTTACAGGCAGTTGAGAGGGGCTGTCATTCATAAGCAAGAGGCTTTGCATAATGCTCCATTGCGATCTTCTTCATGGAAGTTGCTATAGTAAATGTGATGATACCCCCAACATTTTCCCTTAACTAAAGCGCTGGATCCAACATCACATACCAGGATCGAAACAGCAGTGAACAGAATCCAGTTGTTCAGTACCAAAGTCGGCTCCATTTACAGGAAAGGTCATGACTTCAGTCTTATGGAATAATAAAGGACTTTACTTCAGAAGGGTAAAAACATAACCGGAGAATAAAAATTTTAAGCAAAGTGGATGAAACAATTTGTGAGAAAATGTTCATCAAAAAATGCACCGCTAACAACAATGTCTTAAGGTAACCAGGAAGTGTAAAATGGTCAAAATGACATTTTTCGTTTTTTTTTAACCTAAAATCTTAATTTTTTTAACCAAAAATATGTATATGTTGTTTACTGAAAACAATCAATAATGAAATAATATTTAAATTTCTAAACGGGCATTTAAACGTCATGATCACTTTTATATCTTCCTTCCTGATTGTTTTTCTGTTCAAAATCTCCATAGGGAAATATTATTTGCTTTTATGGTAATGTTTGTTCCGTGGTGTTGGCTACTCTCCTTATCGTTTCCTTTTATTCTTCTGTTACAGGCTTCAGTTTGTTTGTGTTTCTTTGTGCTTTACAAAATTGAATAGAAATGCTAGAGTTTACAAGAAACGCAATTTTCATGGCAGTAGAAACACTATAAATAGTAGAAGTAAAGTGGAAAATAGTACAGAAATGTTATGAATAATAATTTAGACTCCATTTTCCAACCTAACGCCACATGGTCAATATGGGAGTAAAGTGAAACGAAACAGTGCTTAAAAAAGAAACTTTATCTAATGAAAGTAGTGAAGTTGATATTTGATCTGGTTTATTTACAGACGCTCTTTAACATCTCAGGTCATTAGCGTCCCATTCAAATCAGGGCATGAAACGGTCGACAAATTTTGCTCAGAGGCCTCTTTTTTCAGTCTTGAGGTTCTTTAATGTGCCGCAAATGTACGACACGGGACCAGGGCTTTACTTCCCTTCCCTTCCGAAGGAAGCCATACTTCCGATTTTTACGCCCGAAAAAACCCATCGATCCTGGCCGGGTTTGAGCCTGCGACCTTGGGTTTAGAAGGCAAGTATTGTTATCACTACACCACCAGGACTGACAAAGTAGTGAAGTGAACATTATTAACACAAGAAGCTGGCAATAATATTGTAATTGAGGTGAATATATTGCCACACTTCGTAAATAGAAGCACTAATCGTTGAAAATGGCTGTATATATTAAAAGATTTAAGTGTAAGAAAAGGTTTAGCGTGTAAGTTAGCTTTAAAACGTAGTGAAAGCGACACAGAAGAGTTTACTAAAAGTTATAAACTCACAGATAGTAAGATATATTATATAAATTTGAGGTTAGTGTGTGCAACGATAATTATAGTGAACTAATAGAAGACAGTGTAAAAATGTGTGTGAAACTTCTGTGAAAAACGCTGCTCTTGAAGCTGTTGCAGAAAATGATGGCTCAATCCACTTGATCGTTGCTGTAGATGGTATTTGGGAAAAGAGAGAACATTCCTCCCTTCATGGTGTACAGGCAACTTGATTTGACACTGATAAGGTTGGCAATGTTGATGTTCCATCAAAATGCTGTAAAGGGTGTCGTATTAATCAAGAGGGTCACGAATGTGTGAAAAATTATGGTGGGGTTAGTGACGGTATGGAGGCTGTGGGGCATGTGGGCAAATTGACAGATTTGAAGTATCAGTTTGTGGAGCATCTGCCAAACTTCCCAGATTTGGCTCCCTCTGAGTTCTATCCTCCCTGGTCAACGGTTTTGATCAGACAAAGAGGCGATTGCAAATGTAGAGGAGTATTTTACAAAATTTTTGGAAAATCGCTTCAGAGACGGTATAATGCAATTGGAGAATCGCTGCAATAAATGCACTGACCTTAAGGGAGATTATGTTTAAAAATAAAAATTATGTTCAAGTTGAAAACTCGTTTCTTCGCTGTTAGGCCGACGAACTTTCAGATTATTCTCTTATAAAATGAAATAACAAACGCCAACAATATAAATGAACTGTAAAATAAAACACAACAAGATAAAATAAAAAGTATTTAATTGTACTGTGCATGTGTAGGACCGAAAGTCCTGATGGTGTAGTGGGAACCATACTTGCCTTCTAAACCCAAGATCACGGGTTCGATCCCGGCCTGGACCGATAGATTTTTTTCGGGCGTAAAAATCCTAAATGTGGAAGGGAAGTAAAACCGTGGGTCCCGTGTCGTACATTTATGGCATCTAAAAGAACCTCAAGCCTGAAAGAAGAGGCCTCTGAGCAAAATTTATCGGTTGTTTCACGCCCGGAGTTGAATGGGAGCTGATGACCTGAGATGTAAAAGAGCGTTCATAAATAAATCAATGAATCAATCTTAGGACTGAGGTTATTATTACTCATTTTAAGTGTTTACTTTATAGTTCGTTCCATCTCTGTTAACTAAATCTGGCATGTGTATTTTTTATTTTTTAGAATGAAGGAAAACTCCTAAAAGAAACCACCTGTATGACCTACTCTTACTAAGGGCCAAATACACAACTATCAATTATACTCCAACGTCCATCGTTACCAAAAACTTCTGATACATTATTTTCATCAGCTTCTCGTGTCTTGACTTTCTTCGGGATGAGAAAGTTCAAAAAGTAAAAAACGACGCAGCTTGTTGGAAAAACGGAACACTAGTGTTTACGGTGGTAGGTTTTCTCCATTACACCGCGCCTAAGAAATGTTTATTTACATTTGGCCGAATTAGCTGGCTAACATTGAATGATGGAATTAATTTCGGAAGACATATCCAGTCGTTAACAAACTGAATGTACCTATAAGGTTTGTATTCGTTAAGCGAAAAAGAAGAAAGCAAGAATTTGTTTCTAATTACTCGGTTTCTTTCAGATATGTGTTGACTTTCTCCACAAACTTGTTTTAGTTGTATGCCGGATGCAAGAAGTAGAGACGGTTTGTTCTCCTTATACGTGTTGGAACATGCAGAAACTCATTGCTTATTTCTTTGTAATAGCGTTGTTTCTTCAGACGGCTATTGAGAGTCTAGTAAACATTATTAATGAAGAAACTATTACAAACTATTTTTATTAAAAAAAAGGTGTACATGTTATTATTAATTTGCTTTATATACAGAGGGTGCCAAAAATGTATACACGCTTCAAGCAAAGAAAAAACTTTTAACATAACAAAACTGAATTCACACAGACAGAAAATGATGGACACTAATCATCTTCGACTTTTACAGTTACAACAGTTGCTCTAAATGCCTACCATCGATGTCGATACACTTCTGAGTACGTTGAACTACTGATTGAGCAACGTTTGCGAAAGTGTCTTTAGCGATTGCAGCACATGCCGTTTCAATTTCTTCCCGAAGTGCTGCCAGTGTAGCTGGTTTTCTACTGTATACAACATCCTTAAGAGTTCCCCATAGGTAGAAGTCCAACGGCGGTTCTGTTCTGTACACACGTCTCCATTGCCTTTGAACTTCAACATTCTCGGTTTTCCGCTTTCCGCTGTTGAAACGATAATCTTGGCGCCATTTTGTTGTAGCAACGCTAGCATAACGTAATGCGAGTCACATCTGTTTACAGAATATCATACGATAATCTTGGCTTCATTTGTTCATTGTTGATTTATCTGTCACGTAGCAACGCTATGATAATGTATGTAGTTACATCTGTTTATAGAACATCATACTACACATTACTGTTGTTTTTCGGTCTGACTTTGAAATATATTAAATAGCTATTTGGCACCCTCGGTATTTCGGCATTAAGAATATTTACACTATTATGGTTTTTGTTGTTACTGTTTCACTAATTTATCTGTATCAGCTATTTAGTGGCACATGAAAAAGATTTTTTTTCCGTTTAATGCTAAATTGCTCATCTTCAGGTTTTTGGATAAAAACTGCAGAGTTGACGAAGAGAGTCAGCCAGAAAATTCTTTTCGCATTAGAAATCCTAGAATAGGTGCAAATGAAAATTGATGCAATTTTGTTCCGGAGAGCATAAAGTTTGTCCACCAGGATTGCCACCTCGACGTTCTTCGTTATTTCACTTTCTATTCGAAAAATTGCTCTCTGACTGTACCAAAATGTACGTTTACCCAGAGTACACGAAACGAGAGAACAGTTAATGTAATAAAGTGTTAAGGATTTTTCATGAAAATTTAAAGAAGCTCCTTCAAAACTGTTACAAGTTCTGGAATTGTTGTTTCAGACTATAGAAAGAGCTCATGCAACTTTGGTTCATATTGATGTAATTATCTCTCCTTGCACCTCAGTCACTTCCTTCTGAAAATTCTGTGCATGATCACGATCACTATCAACGTCCTTTTCATCATCGCTGTACTTTAATTTATTCCGAGAATGGATCGAAATCAACAATCGCAAAGATAACGTAATATGCGTAAGGGATTTTCTTTCACGTTATTGTAAATCATGTGATTTATTAGCTAGGGGCGAAAGGGAGAGACTGTTAGATCTAGCTGGGTTTTTAAGTATTACCTCTCATCGCGAGATGGAATTGGGAAAGTTCTTGAATTGCTGTTTGCAAAGAAAAATGCTGATCAAATTAGGGTTACTACAAAATTTAGGTTGCTCTAATGCTATCCATTTATTTTTTATTTGTGTTGTAAATATCAGAAAAAAGCTATATCTTCAAATTCAATTCTGAAATTTTCATATAAAAAACTGACAGCTTTATATATCTTGAAAGAATGCACTTATTCAGCATTTTATATATCCTGCGTTCAATCAAATCTAATCTTAAATAACCTTACCTCTAGAAATTAATGTATGGCGGAAAGAAGCTCACATAACAAGTCGGTCCTGGTGTTTTAGTGGTAACCATATTTGCCTCGTAGATACAACGTCGATGATTTTTTTTTTGGGGCGTAAATATCCTAAATATGGCTTCCTTCTGAAGGTAAAACCGTGGGTCCCGTGTCGTAGATTTACGTAAAAGAACCTGAAACCTGAAAGAAGAGGCCTACGAGCAAAATTTATCAGCCGTTTCACGCCCTAAATTGGATGGGACGCTGAAGACCTGAGATTTTAAAAGAACGTCCGTAAATAAATCAACAACACGAAGGAGAAAACGATGTTACAATCAGAGTGTTGGTGACTACAAAGTCGATGAGATAAATATCATAGCACAGAAATCTAGTCTAGCTTTAAAATAAGATAAGGGTGCATAATCTCCGCTCTAACAAACACATATTTCAGCTTTAAAATGATTGCAAAAGATTCTAAGACAATTTTAGATTACTGGAAATTGATTTTTTCAGACATATTCATAAGCGACATAATTAAAAGCTGTAATATTTATTTGAATAAGATTCGTGAAAACTATAGCCGTGATAGGCAGTGCAAGAAAATAAGATTTAAAGACGTTAGTGCTTAAGTAGGGTTTCTTTAGCTGGAGTAATGAAAGCTCATGCGTAGATATGAAAGAACTATGGAGCGAGAATGGGACTCATTCGAAATGACATGAGAAAATTTTACATATTGTTTTATGCAGTTTCCTGAACGATCTGTGGATATCTATTGCTCATTTTCTGAATATTGGTGGATAATCAAATAATACACAAGGGAAACACAAATAAGTCACCGACAATGCTATATTTTTTAAGTAACTGGCTTGTGAACTCATGAAATAAGTATTTTTATCATGAATCTGCTACAGATTTCACGTGATATTTATTACACGAAATTGCACAACCTAAGAAGATATAAAATGTTGACATTCCCCCTCAGTGACCTACAGGTGACACAAGAATGTGAATAATTTTATAACATAACAATAAAAAGTTGCTGATACACTGGGTGAGCAAAGCTAAGTATTATTGAAGACCACCATTATAATTTTTAACGTTAATATTTCTATAAGTTTCCGGCCTCTGTCCGATTTTTCTTACTCTATATTCTTTTCCTATTTGGGCTATATAGTAAGCCCATGCTAGCTCAAAAGATGATCGTTTTCAAAGTTACCACTGTGACTGTTAAAGTGTTATAATGTACTTGGGTATAAACAGTGTTATAAATGGAGAAACACAAATGTCACGTATTAATTGATATTACTTTTTGCAAGGGGCTACGCCCGCAGAAACCAATGCGTAACTGGACACATATTTAATGAATGTGCACATTCACTTTGGTGCGTAAATGACTAGATGTGGTCGAATGAGCACAAGCGATGCAAACCGTTTCGGACGTCGGTAACGATTATCGAAATGATTGAAAAAAAAAAATCCACGACCTGGTACTGACCGATCGAAGACTGAAAGCGCGAAATATTGCTGAAGCTGTGAACAATTTTCTGGAGAATGGATGTATAATATTTTGCACTATCTTTTACAAATGAAAGAGCTATCGGCGAATTGGGTGCCATGTTTGCTAATGTTTATCCTGAAAGGAGGACGAGTTTGAACGGAATCCAAGTGAATTTCTTAGACGATATGTGACACTTGTGACGAACGAAGGCAAAAACAATCCCTTCAGCAGGAAAAATGATGGCGACTGTGTTTTGTGCGTAATTTTAAAGGACAAATCCATACGCTAAGGTACTGAAGGAATTAATAGACACGATCAAAAAGAATCAATTTCATTTCGTGAAAAAATGCTCCTATTTCATTAGGATAACATGCCAGCGCAAAAGTCTGCGATTGCGACTTCAAAATTATTGGGCTTAGGTGTTAAACCCTTTCTCATCATCCCTACTCCCCAGATTTGGCTCCCTCGGGCTATGAAGATTGATTAGCAGGAAAAAAAGAAGAGGTTGTCGCCGAAATAAATGCGTGTTTTGCAGAGCTGAAGATAACTCAATTTATAAACAAACAAATTAAGAAATAACTATGTTGGGAAATAAAATTATTTTTTTCTTCCAAAATTTGTTTACTTTATTTTGGCAGCTCTCGCATTCATGATTTGAATTATTTTTGCTACATTTTGCTGCTCTCTGGTAAAACCTGTGCAATGACCTTGACAATTGGGCGCGACACCTTGGTTTCTGTTGCGGCATTTTGAATGTTTGAGATTCAGAGCCCAGGAAATGTATGCCCCTGTTTAAGGCGCTCACCTAACAAAGAAACGAGCCTTAAATTTATTCCACATTTCACTCCGTCCGCCACATGCTTTTAATGGATTTGGTTGACGTGTTGGAAAGAGCAAAGGAAAAAAAAAAAAAAAAAAAAAAACCAAACCGCCATGGCAGGCTGGCTGTTTCGGTGCATTAGGCTTGATACGATCTGGCGCCAGATTATCTCCCCGAGATGACATGTGCAAACGGGCCTTGCTTGGCACAACCAAGCACACTTATGTACCTGCATATGTATTTATATTTTTAATTTAAATGTATTAGTTCCTGTAGAATGCTCAGACTTGAAAGAAATAGTACCAATATTTCAAGGTAAAATTATAACAGACACAGAGAGGGATAAAATTCTACATCAAGCACTGAATATTCTTTTATGAGCAATAGTTTCACCCAAATATGTACGGATTTTTTTAGTGTACTTTTAACCACTGTTCTGACAATAAACAACTGTTTTTTTTAATAGTGTTTAACACCCGTTTTTACTACTGAGGCATCACAGGCAGTGGGCACTGACAATACATGAGATAAAATGATAAACTGGCAAAGGCTTTTTTTTTAAAGGTTCCAGGCCCAAGTTTAGGGTACGTCACCGGCATTTTCCATTTATGAGTACTGAGGAAAACCTGGAAAAATCCTCAGTCAGAGAGGAAGGTTCTGGTGGGAAACGTCTACAAGTTACAGTTACAAGTGACTGTAAAACTACTGGAAGTTTCTAGTGTAAAATATTTTTTTAACGACTGTAAAGTTACGCAGCGATGCTTTGCCTTCAAAACACGAATCCATAAAAAATAGTTTTAAGGATGTGTGTCATACAAGATTTTTTTCTAGGACAGCACAAAATTTACATTAAATAAATATTTCAAAATGGAGAAGTTAAAGATCACGACTTTATAGCCGTCTAAACTTGCCATTGTCAAGAAACTTATTATTTGTGGTTCTTAAATTCAGAGCCATAAATAAATAACTATGGAATGACAGTCCATTAGACAACGAAAAGTGAAGTTACATCAAATCCTTAAAATAAAACATGCCACGGGTACATTCGTAACTAGAGAACAAAATGTACTAAAACGTGAATAGGAAATTTGTGTCTTTTATGTTGTCTGTAATAATTATGTACTTCATGAAAGATCGAGGTAATTACTTTATTACTGAATGAATTATACTTCAGTGTAAAAACTGAGCACCAGTGCATAATGTATCTGTTATTTATTGTGTATTGTTATTTAAGCGTAAGAGTTTTATAGATGTCTAAAATTTTAGCCATTTAAAGAAGCAATTGGACGAATTGGAACTATTATAGTCAATAGTTTGCTCATTATTGTGTTATTTATACAAATTATTTTATCTAACATGTTTTCCTCTCTGTTTTATTCCAGACTTTTTATGATAACGAGTAATCGACAAGTTCCTCCACACTCGGATGATGTGCACCGCACAGGAGAAAGTTGGCGCTCCTATATTTCTGACATTTCTTCCTTACTTCAAAACCGGCTTTTAGCAGGTAATCCCCCACTATTGTTAAGATTTGGACTTTAGAGTGTGTGCTTATTTTGTGGTTAAGTGAATACAGTAAATACGCTCGACGCGCGGTCAGCGCTGCCACTCGAATTCGCTTCCCTGCCGAGCGACTTCTCCGTTTTCTTTTACAATGTTATACTATTTTCGACACTTATATGAAGGCATCTTTAATTATTTTTGCTTGCAGGTTTTACATTTCTGTAAAAATTAACTCTTTCCATGTTCGAATGCAAATAGTAGCGGCTAAAACCTTTGTTCTTGACTACAACGTTACAGAGAAACCCTAGAGAGCACAGTCATAATATTAATTGTATCATTTCATATCAAGAAACGATTCGTATTACACATTGCATAAATATTTTTGTATACGGATTTTTAAAACTTTCTGAGTGTTAATTTTTCGAGAAATGGGATTATTTTTGTGTGAAACTGTGCAGGCAGTAGTAAGTTCAATGAAAATAATGACTATGATGCTCTCTTAGAATGTTCAATTGAGTGGCCTTACTGATAGAAGTCAACAAAGAAGGAAATAAGGTGTTTGCAATACAGACAGGTTTCGTTGACAGTTGTAATTGCCTGGAATACGGGAGCTATATTTAACTGTCAACCATAAATTATAATGCGCTCTTCACAAGCCACTTCCCACGTACAATTTATGTTTTGTCTTTTCTTTTTTACTGTCTTTGGCTTAGGAAGCAGATAAGATACTGACAAGAGCTCTGTTCTGTCTATGTAGAAAAACTGTGTATACATTTCTGGGAATTGTTATTTATTTGTGAAAGTCCACGTTTGCATTTCAACGTTGGGAGGGAGGATGGTGGTTGTAGGGCTCAACTAAGTCTTGGACTTCATCATTGCCAAGGCAAAGCAATTAGGCCCATTCCTTTTCAGGATTGCACATTAAGAAATTCAAATATTAATAATAAAAATAAAATTATTATTTTTCAATTAGCTAACTGTGTTTACATATTCTGATAGCCTAATATCATATATCTATAGAGTTAATTATAAATATAGAACTGCTTAAATACAGAGGGTGCCAAAAATCATATACATACTTTCACAGTAGATATTTATTTAATATATTTCAAAGTTGGACCGAAAACCAACAATAATGTGTAGTATGATGTTCTGTAAACAGATGTAACTCATATTACGTTATGCTAGCGCTGCTACAACAAAATGTAGCTAAGATTATCGTTTGAACAACGGGAAGCAATTTTGAAGTGGTATTGGAAAACCGAGAATGTTGTTGAAGTTCAAAGGCAATGGAGACGTGTGTACAGAACAGAACCGCCAACGCGAGTAAAAATTGCACGCATTCGAGACACATTTGAGACTCGTGGTATCGTATGCGATGTTCACAAGGGCAGATCTGGGAGACCTCGCACAGCAACAAGCCCCGCGCACTGGATCCAAGGCACTGGATAGGACGAAGAGGTCCGATTGAGTTTCCACCGCGTTCTCCGGATCTAACTCCGTAGACTTCTACCTATGGGGAACTCTTAAGGATGTTGTATACCGTAGAAAACCAGCTACACTAGCAACACTACGGGAAGAAATTGGAACGGCATGTGCTGCAATCGCTGAGGACACTTTCGCAAACGTTACTCAATCAGTAGTTTAACGTACTCAGAAGTGTATCGACGCCGATGGTGGGCATTTTGAGTAACTGTTGCAACTGCAAATGTCTAAAATGATTAGTGCTCATCATTTTCTGTTTGTGTGAATTCAGTTTTATGTTAACACAGTTTTTTGTTTGTTTAAAGTGTATATACACTTTTTTGGCACCTTCTGTCTCTATCTCTCACGACTTTCTTGGTAATCTTTCTCAACTTATTCGCATTACATTCCCTACCATGTTATTGTTCTGCTGAAATATATTCCATTCTTTGGCTTGTTATATCCTATTTTATTTTAGCTTAATATATTATATCTTTGTGAAATTCTTGTTGATCATTTCTAGTAATTCATTCGCATTGCTAGCAGTTTATTTTTAAAAAAACATTTTTTCAGAGTCAACGTTTCTGTAACATACGATGTGGATCTAACAACTATTCATACCGTTTTTATATTTTTTTCTCTTAATATAGTATTCAAAGTTGCTATTGCATTTTATCACCACATTTTTAAAAATCTTTTTGTAAACATTTTTAGAATATTTCTTTCTGCTTTTTCAACCTAATTTTGCACCGTAAATTCCGTTTTTTGTATTAGAGTTGAACCTTATAATTTAAAACTATTTCACATTATATTGTAATGTACATTTATAAAGAGTTAGTTTTAAATTGAAAAAAGTCAGCTAAAAGTTATTCTGATTTCAAATTATGATCAGTTGCTTTAGTTGAATATTTTGTTGTATTTTTAATGAAGTGCAAAATTATATAAAATATTTAAATAAAAAAATACACGTAGTTCAAAATAAAAGCATTTCTAACGTACATACTAGTTAAGCATTATAAAGTGTAAATCTAGGACGAAAGGCTTCGATTTGCTCTACAGAGTGTTCGAAAAGTTCCACATCATTGGCAATATCTAAAGCATACTTGAGCATAAAACGTTTATTGTGTATTAGATATACACGAGCATGGTTAGATATTTGATCATTTTGTGATGAACTGAGCAAGTAGCAGAAATATTCTGCATTGCAATAAAGGAGGCATTTAGTAGTACAGCCCCCTATTGTGGATATAGAAATGTGATTAGTATTTACCCTATTACCTATTCAGGTTACTGCTGAAACCTTTATGGTACTTCACCGAATTAAATGTCGTAAAGGTGTGTCTAATGATAGACATTTAGATCATCTCAAACTCCCTTGAAACAAAGAAATTTGTCGGATGCTCAATATGAGTATTGACATTGTGCAACAGCGGATTATGTTAAATAATAAAAGTCATGTTATGAGCGCAGGTTAATCGTGAGAAAAATTATAGTTCCACCTGGGACACTGATGGATCCAAAACCGAGCTAGGAACTGCGTTGAGCTATTTGGGAATGGTACCAAACTTTCGTTTAGCCTGCATCAATTTCCACAGCATTTCAGGCTGAGATGTTTGCTATCTTAGCCGTGTTGGGGAGATCATTAGGAAGGTTAAAAGATAGACAAGGGCACACTCTTTAAGGCGTCTTGGTCAAGTAAAAACTGATCTTGAAAGTCCACGAGTCCTTTATGAAACTGGCTGATTGACCACAGTTTAAAAGGGGTCCAGGACATTTAGGGATTTTAGGTTATGAAAGAGCAGATGAGGCTGGCAAGAAATAAACTGAGATCCGATTAATTGGACCTTAACCAGCGCTGGAATTATCCTAAAACTGAGCAGGAAAAGCACTCATTGGAAATACGGGTTTTTTATAGGATACTGTGCCCTTAAAGGGACATTTGTACAAGATGGGACAATACATCAATTTCACCCGCAGGTGACTAAGGCTGTTTGCGAATGTTATACTCTCACCCATCAAAGGGCTCTCATCTTTGGGGAACATGTTTCAAGACTTATGGAGCTATCAATAGCCCCAATCTGTAGTTTTATTAAGTTAATTATGAACCACAACCTATTAGATTGATAGAATATTATGATGGTGAAGAGAAGATTTGAGAAGGTTGCAAGGTGGGACAGTTTCAAGCCTCCACCCTCAGTTAAACTCAGATCAAATTGAAGGAAAATACTCGATTAACTAAGAAAGTAAATGCACTGGTCGAGAATTAGAATATAATATATTAAACTCTATTAGTGTCAAAGTCATAACCTCTTTAAACGTAAATAATATAAACCTCTTACATCAAAGTTTATTCAAACTACCACAGTCTATGTGAAAGTTTGAATTTGTTAAGAGCCCAGCCTCTAATTTAGTACATCTAGAAAAAATAAATTTAAAACTAATTAAGTAGGTAGCCCGGAAAGTGGTCACCGAACACAAATACAAAAGAAACTTACCATTTCCTTAGCGACCCCCAGGTTCGCCTGAAACCAAAAAGGCCAAAAGAAAAACAACTATGTTAACCTAACTAAAAGCGAAAGGCGACTCAAGTCTCACTTGCATGGAGGGATAAGCATAAATAGGAGAGGAAACTCATGAACATTTGACGCAGTTGTTGCGCTATGATAAACTTCACACCTCCGGCACACATCTGGTTTCTGTAACATTCAATAATTGAACATTAATAATGTATTCCCCCTTGCTTGCTTTCTTTCATGTAGTAGTAGTGTAATAGTGTAGTATGCACAAATTACCTAGTTCAGTGTATGTGATAATTAGAGTAAAACATTTCACAACTAAAGTCTCTGGTTACAATCTACAGTAAGAAAGAGAAAATAGTTCCTATACATGTTAAAGGATTCGTAATAATAAACAGCTAATCGATTCCAGTGTTATTTATTCATATAATTTCTGCTTTATCATTTGAAATATTATTTATTCACAGTTATGCATAGCTACATGTTTAACATTTTATAACATATATGTTATTTATTCATATAATTCGTTATTTTCCATTTGAGAACTAATTTATTCACAAATATTTATAAATTTTTAAAACTTCTAAATCTACTTGATCTTGAGCCACGGTCAATAATGGTTGCGTAGTTAATCAAATAGTTGCAGGACATCTCTATTATCTAGATAATTTGATCGCAGTTTCAACAGTTGCATCTCTTATTAGTATCTTTCTTCAAGATAGCACTCGTAAAAACGGGGTTTACACGCATAAGCAGACGTTTTTGAGCGGTAGACCGGGCGTGACCAAAGAATTGATTAATACCAACGTAACGTCCAAAATAAACCGGCACAAAAACCGCAATCGTGAAAATTAAAGAATCGATCTTGTTTGACTTATTTGCGTAGTTGTTGATTTGATATATTTACGGACGCGCTTTAACATGTCAGGTCATCAGCGCCCCCACTCAATTCAGGGCGTGAAACGGCCGGTAAATTTTGCTCAGAGACCTCTTCTTTTATGCTTGAGGTTCTTTATCGTGCCGTAAATGTACGACACGGGACCCACGGCTTTACTTCCCTTCCGAAGGAAGTCATGCTTAGGATTTTTACGCCCGAAAAAATTCATCGATCCTGGCCAGGTTTGAACCCGCGATTCTGGGTTTAGAGGGCAAGTATGGTTACCACTACACCACCAGGTGAAATTGGCCTTCATATATCACATATCTGCGACATTTACAAGTGAAACTTCTGAAGCGAATATTCTTTCACGTGTGCAAAATGCATTCAGCTGTAACGAATATAATATCACATCTTGTGTTTGAACTTGTAAAGTTTCTTTTTGATGTAATTTAGCAAGAATAGATTTAGGAAAAGAATGCCGACATCTCATACTGCAACTATCGAATCAGGTGCATCGACGTTGATACTTGCCTTTTTAGGAAGGGAAAAGCGGGGTTGGAGAAGAAAGAAGGGCAAAAAACAAAAGAAGTGCTACAACAATCCCGTATAATGTGCTTGTTCTGTGTGTGTGCAGAGAGTTGGAGAGCCTTGCTAAACAATTCATGGACACAAAAGGACATGACTACCGAACGACAATTGTATTTTAAATTGCTCTGAAGTGAATAAAAAGACTGTTATTTTATTTCATTCATGTATTCGAACATCGCTAGGGACAACAAGGGACTACAGCTTCTTAATGTTGCAGCTTAGGGTTTTTAGCTCCCCAGTTATTTTACGAAACCATGATGGAAATTCAAGAATTGTCATGTACAAGAAAATGAAATTGTTTACTATAAAGACAATTGAAAATACAGAGGGTGCCAAAAATATATACACACTTCAAGCAAAGAAAAAACTGAGTTAACTTATTAAACCTGAATTCACACAAACAGAAAATGATGGACACTAAACACCTTAGACTTTTACAGTTACTACAGTTGCTCAAAATGTCCACCATCGGCGTCGATACACTTCTGGGTACGTTGAACTTCTGATTGAGCAACGTTTGCGGAAGTGTCCTCAGTGATTGCAGCACATGCCGCTTCAGGGTTTTCTTCATTTAATGCAAAAGTCTTGGGATGAAAACTTTCAACTTTGTTGTTTTAATAATACGACATAAGCTGGTTCTGCTAATCCCAGTCTCACGTGCACAGTGCTTTGTAGATTTGTGCGGTGAGTGCTCAAAACGTTCCAAAACCATAGCCGAGGACGCGGGGCTTGTTGCTGTGCGAGGTCTCCCTGATCTGCCCTTGTGAACATCGCATACGGTACCTCGAGTCTCAAGTTTGTCTCGAATGCGTGCAATTGTTACTCGCGTTTGCGGTTCTGTTCTGTACACACGTCTCCATTGCCTTTGAACGTCAACAACATTCTCGGTTTTCCAACACTACTTCAAAATTGCTTTCCGTTGTTCAAACGATAATCTTGGATCCATTTTGTAGTAGCAACGTTAACTATCAGGTAATGTGAGTCACATCTGTTTACAGAACATCATACGATAATCTTGGCATCATTTGCTCTTTGTTGATTTACCTGTCATGTAACAACGCTAACATAACATAATGTGAGTCACATCTGTTTACAGAACATCATACTACACATTACTGTTGTTTTTCGATCCAACTTTGAAATATATTAAATAGATATCTACTGTGTATACATTTTTGGCACTCTCGGTACACAGACATATACATGCACACAAATACATGGATATACTTCATCATTGCTTTTCTATGAGTAATTTATGTACGCATATATACACAAACATGAATAGAACCCCAACTCTTGGGCCTCCCTTCCATTTACTCACCACCTCCCCAGCTCCCCTCTCTTCTCTACAGCCACTAATCTTCTTTGTGAAATATTCCCAAATTTTGTGAGTATCTCGCACGCACCAACGCTTCCTGGAAAATGTTCAAATTTCTACAGTAATTAAAAAATTGTGGTGATAAATACTCTTTTCTTAAAATCTCCGTTTCGCTGCATTCTGCCAAAATATGTCTCCAGGTATCGCTTTCTTCGCACAGTGGGCAAATTCTTTCCCCGAGAGCATTAACTCTTTTGTTGCCTTTCCAAGCCCCTAATCTGAACCATGCGAGACCACTACTTTCTTCTCTGCCACAGATATCTAAATAATCCCCCCTCCCTCACACCGGATGTATTTGAGCCTGCAGGTTAAGCGATACTTTTTCTGCGCATTGAGACTCAATATTTTGTCTATCTATATCTCGCAAATATCTGTTAACTATTTTCCAAATATTTTGTGTAATGTCCTCTCCCCTTAACCAAATATACCCCAATTCAATTTTGTCTGAGCCTTTCCTTATTTTTGATGCCCATTCCGTATCCCAGCCTTCCCTTATTTGCTCGAAGAAGAGCTTGTTTTCCCCGTATTACTCTTAACCAGTACTTAATTTTTCTTATTTTTAAATCCAAACTTTCTTTAGACATACCAATCTCTTTGAGAGCCTCACAATTTGCTATACCTCTCCTTACTTGTATCAGCCGTTTAAGTAATTGCGTTTGTACCTGATTCAATTCCTCCTTTTTTTCCACCAACAAATTTCGGCTCAGTACATAATCTCCGTTGCTCTCAGCGGTGTTTCCGTTTCTTCTTCTTTTTTATATAGTTAGAAAGGCGGTAAAGATAGTGTTAGAATTCCATTTGTTCTTCAATTATTTTTCGAGTACTAGGTAGTAGAAATGAGGAGAAAGAGAGGAAGAAGAAGAAGAAGTGATAAATTTAATTTAATTCCTACAGTTGAGATGACAATTTAATGAACGTTTAAATTTCTTAATTTTCTGATAATTTCTGACTTCAGGAGGAAGGGAGTTCCAGGTTCTGGGAACTGACACGCTGAATGAGGTTGAAAAGAAGTGCGTTCCGGATCCGAGTTGTACTAAGCGAGAGTACCGAGAGATAGAGTTACGGAGGGTTTTGAACAGGAGCATAAGGGAATGGATAGTCTTACGTTCTTTTAGAGATAGCCGTGACAGTTGATTGCTCTGGGATGTCACATAATCAAATGTATTATTTTTGAATACGAAAGATATTGTGAATACGTTGTAACCTGTCGATCTGCCCAGTAATCAGATTAGAGTACAAAATATTACTGTAATCAAAGTGAGGCATAACTAACACTTGAATGAGATTCTTTTTGATATTGAGAGATAGATCTTTTCTACATTTTTTAATGCGTGGATCAAAGAAAATATTTTATTGCATATATGAGTTATCTGGCTGTAGCATTCTAAGATCACAGTCTATATAAACACCTAGGTTTTTTTTTGCATTGTTTATCATGAAGAGCAGCACATCGTTTGAGTTTATTTTATGTAAAGCACGTTTATGTCCCATGGCATTAGCTTGTGATTTAAGTGTATTCAGTTTTAGTACAAATTTTGTGTTCAAACGAAAATGGAGGTTAGACCTTCATTTACTACAGTCACAGCGTCATGAACAAAACAAGAGGCCGGGTAAAAGTAGAGTTGTAAGTAATCAGTGTATAGATGGTAATAGGAGTGTTCTATTTTTTCAGCAATGTCATGACGTAGAGCATAAAAAGTAGTGGTCCGAGTACTGTACCCTGGAGACTTCCTGCCTTAATAATTCGCCAGGAGGGGAAACAACCATCAGCTAATACACCTAGCTGACGCGCACTAAAGATTCGAACCACGTAGTAACTCTGTTGAGAGATTATAGTTTTTAATTTTGTACTGTAAGAGTTCATAGTCGATGGTGTCAAAAACGTTTCTGAAGTCTTGTTATACAAGTAAAGTTCGTTTTTACTCGTCGCAGGCTTCACGGATGTCCTCTGAATGGGTAGGTTGTCAGCTGTCTGTGTACAATGCGCTCCAGTACATTAATGCAGGAAGGGTGATAGGCCTGAAATCTTGTGGAGATGTGAGTGAGTTATTCTTAGGTTTAGGGCGTATAAAGATTATTAACTTCCATAATACGGGTAAGTACTAGTCATTAGTTAAGTGTCAAATATGTGAGTTAGTGTTAGAAATATTATATCAATACTTTTCTGCAGCATCATAATGCTAATTCCGTCTGCTCCTACCGCTTTGATTGAGATGGTCGTCAGCTGGAATATACATGGAGTGAAATGTCTCTCTTGCAGGTAAAGCGACATTTGTAAGCTCTTCGATTGCCAATTTTCTTGCCATTCTAATTATGATCACTGACTGCGTCGTTACAAAAGCGTCATTAAGAGGGCGAATGGTATTCTGTCGACCTAAGTCTTGCTGTTTATGTAAACCATAATTTTTTCTGCCGTTTTTAATGTCATATCTGTGAGAATCAGCATTTTCTGCAATAAAACATGAAATATATTTAAATATAACAATAACTAGATAAGAAGAAAAGAGATAAACACTTGGAAAGTCATAGATTTACTATGGCAATATTTTGAACAGTTCTTGTCCTTCTTAGACAAGAAGAAAACTGAACGTAGTGAACATAAATATTGAATATCGAAGGTAACAAGAGTGTGTGAGAGAGAATATAAAAATATATTAATACGTAAGATTTAAACGTGGTGGTATACGCGCTTTATGCAAAACTATAGCTGCCATCTCTCTGTCTCTGAGTAAACTTTCAGAACTATGAATAGGTAACGCATCAATAATCGTTAAATTAAAAACATCATCGAAATCCTTACAGTGAGACAAGGCATGTTGGGCAACCGGCAAGGGAGACTTGGTTTTAACAGAACGTCTATGATTGTTCATACGTAGCGAAACAACAGTAGAAGTTAAACCAATATAAAATGCTTTACAAAGCTTACAAGATAACATATATACAACGTTCTTGGAAGAACAGGTAGCAAATGAAGAAATGTTGAATTCCTTGGATAAATTAGGGCTGCGGAATGAATGAAATGGCATAATTAGCGCACAGGTTTTACATTTAGGGTGTTGCCAAGGATATGAGCCTTTAAAAGGACGTGGTAAATTCGGAGGAGATAGGTTTCGGCGAAATATACTTTTAAGGTTAGGGAATGTTCTAATTTAAAGATGAGTGCATTAACAAAGTATCATGACATTCTTTCAAAATAGATCTGATGCTTTCAATTCCAGGAACGTAAGTAGTAGCAAGGTTAATGAAGTTCTTGTTAGAAGTTTTAGGTTTGAATTGGAAAGTTTTGTGCGCTGCGACGATGCTGGATGCTAAAAGAGAGGAAGGATATTTTTGATCTTGGACCTTTTGAGTTAAGTTTTTAGTATACGTGTCAAGGATGAAAAGTTGTTAGATATATAAAAATGATTTGCATGCAGTATTGTCTACCACAGGGCAACGTGTTGACAAATACATTAGAACACGCGAAGGGCAGATTTTACATTAATTACCTATAATAAGTGTTTTTTTTAAAAACAATACATATTTTTTATCGGCCATTCAGTTTGATAGATAGAGATTGTAGGCACTTATCTTTGCCTTTGACACCGATCGACATGCTGTCTGTATGCCCCTTCTCGCGTGTTAACATGACCCATCTAAATTCCATAGAAGTTATTTATTTTTGTAATTATGCTTAATATTATTATTAATATAAGTACATAAGTGTAGGCGTATAGTTAAATATGTCATCAGTCAAAAAGTATAGAAACCATTGCATAACCATATTTCGTAATGTTTGTGAACTTTCCTAAACTTTAGTTACCTCGCAAACCTAAGATCTTGGGTTCAATCCGCACTAGGGTCGATGTTTTTTTTTGGGCGTAAAAATCCTAAGTATGACTTCCTTTGGAATGGAAGTCATGCGTCCTGTGTCGTACATTTACGGCATGTAAAAGTCTGAAAGAAGAGGCCTCTGAGCAAAATTTGTCGGCCGTTTCACGTCCTGAATTGACTGGGATGCTAATGACCTGAGATGATAAAGGCCGTCCGTAAATAAAAGAAATGAACCAATTAAACCTTTGGTTGCAAAGTATACGGCATACGGCGCATAAACATGGGATTAGCAAATAACTTTTATACATTGAAATTTTTCATATTATTTACACTTATTAACTATCAGAGGGTTGTGAAATTATTTATAGAGAAGGGAACATATATTAATGATCAAGTTAGTTGCAATACTCTTTTGAATTTGGATATTCCACTCCATGGTTTATAGCGAAGAAAATGGACCACATGCTATATTACACAACTAAGGTCTGTTGGGCTGCACATCTGCACAGTACAATTACCTAAACTTCATATAGAATGGGACAACATTTATTACAGCCTCTTGCGAATTCCACAGTTTTCTACCAAAACCTGAAACTCAACTTTTTTAGTCATCTTGAAATGCAGGAAGGTATATACATTAGCAGCTAAACTACGAGCTTTAATCTATTAAATATAATGAATTACTTCGACTGACACAGATGACAACCTGCAAGCCGGATGTATATGCACGTCTGCAAAGCAGTTTCCTGCAGCTCTTTGTGTGTAGACTGGTCGTTGACTCTAAAACACATTTCTTTTTCATTTTAAAATATTTGTGACCAATCTGGTTTTTGGGTGGGGTAGATTTACAAAAACTATGCACAATATAGAAGGATAGGTTGAGAGGAGTCCAACAGCTCGTCTCTGTGCTGATCTGCTACGCAAATTTATGAAAAAGGAAAGCTTAGCCCCCCTCCCTTCCCCCCCAAAAAAGTAAGAATACAAGTTAAATGAACTACTCTCAAAATGAGATGGCCCCCATGGGTGCATTACGCATACTTTCTTTCCTGTAAGGAAGGGAATAAATGAATAAAAATAAGAAATGAAGCATATAATTGTTATTTTTTGTTATTCATTTCACTCACCATTACTTTTATTAAGATACATGGCGGTCCTGGTGATGTAGTGGTTACCATACTTGCCTCATAAACCCAAGATTGCGGGTTCGAACCCGGCCAGGATCGATGGATTTGTTCGGGGGTAAAAATCGTAAGTATGACTTCCTTCGGAAGGGAAGTAAAGCCATGGGTCCCGTGTCGTACATTTGCGGCACGAAAAAGAACCTCAAGCCTGAAAGAGAGGCCTCTGAGCAAAATTTGTCGGCCGTTTCACGCCCTGAATACAGTGGGAGGCTGATGACCTGAGATGTTAAAGAGCGTCCATAAATAAATCAATAAAAAAAAATTAAGATACATAAATTTCATAGCATTCTTAAACACAACAGTGCTAACAATGAGTTCTAACATGTTCTATTCTCTCAGCTTTCATGTTCATATTCAGCCTACCAACTAAAATAATGTAGAACAAGAAGAAAAACAATCTACGTACACTTTGATTTCGTAAATGTGTAGCAATTTTTTAAACTTATCTTGCATTTATGATTCAGTTTTTTTAGTTATGTTTAACCCCTGTTTTTACCATTGGGCCATCAAAGGCGGTGGACACTGGTGATATATGATATGAAATGATAAACTGGGGAAAGGATTTTTTTTTTTTTTAAAAGAGGGAAGCTTTCTAGTCCTAAGTTTAGGGAACTGCGCTGTTATAAGGACTGAGTAAAGCCTGAAAAACTTCAGTCAATAGGACGGTCCTGGTGGAATCTGAACCCCATACCTCCCGCTCACGAGTGAGCACCTTAATGACCTCGGCCACCTTTGACCACCTGTTTCTATTATGTACGAGATACTATTATTTTTCTTTCGCTGTTAATGAATACCCTTTTCCCGAATGTTGTTTAAAACATTCCCTACCAGTTATTACTGCCCCTAAAAGCTATATTTATTATAATGAACAAAATATCTATGTATTTTTTATATTTTTTCTGTAAAATGTGAAACATTGAAAATATAAAACCAGTATGTATTCAGGCATCTCGAGGTCAGGTATGTTACTTAGCTGATGGTAAAGGATGAATCCGCCTGTCATTTATTTGAAGGTAACCAACGACACCTATACACTGGTAGTCATGAAATATGTATACGTCGTAGGCAGGGTCAGTCGATCTGTGCTGCAACATAGACTTATTACTGATATTGAAAAAGGCGGTTACATCAGGTGGTGGCGATTCGAGGACATAAACGGATCTCTAACGTTTCTTTGTGTGGCAAGCTGGCTCTGGAGTCACCGGTATTACTAGAGGCGACCCAAGCAGAACCCGCCAGATGCCAGGAGAGGAATTTCTTCAAGCGCAAATCTAGCGCCAACCCATTTTGACTGGGGCTTTCTTCCCTGCAATTTAGAACTGGAACTATGCAATTAAATGTATGAAAAGTCCTGGAAAGAAAATATCTATCCCAGCATTCGTCGAAGTGACTAGAGGAAACCGCGAAAACACTCAAGGTCAGGATGGCCGATCCCAAGGGATCAGTACCCAAGACTTCTCGAATGCGTGACGTCACGCATTTTCTCTCTTAAATACAAATGCTTTTCCGACCTGACTATTTTATAAGATCATTATAAAACTTTGCAAATAGCATGGTACAGAATGTGTAACATAAATGCTTAAGGTTTCACCGTTTCTTAATTCCCTGTACTACTTTTGTTTCTTTAGGAGCGTCACGTTTGACCTTCCTTTATTTGTTTCCTCTCTCGACAGTTATTTTTGTTCGTAGTTTTCATGTTCGTCTTATACTGTATAATTATTTATTCAGGTACTAATATAAAATACAAAACCCAATTATACAAGTGTATTCAAGTAATAACACCTCCGATCTTTTTCCCCTAAGTACTGGAAACAGACAAAAACATGCGGTTTATTTTAAAATATGCGGACACTCGTTGTCAGTGCGTGACAAAGATGGCAGCACTGTATGGCACACTGAACTCTAGCGGTAGCGGCGAGAGTGAGGCCTGTTTTTGATGCTTCAAAATGGCGTCCTGGTTTTCATTACAAGATCAGCGTGTAATCATTTGTTTTCTCCATTTGCGTGGTTTGACACCATTTAAAATTCATCGTCAGTTGATATGTCTAATGTGCGTTCATAGGTGCGACAGTTCAAGGAAGGCAGATCGTCATGTGGCAACAAACCAAGGCAATCTCGGCCTCGCACAAGCCGGTCTGAGGACATGATCGAGCGAGTGGAGAAAGTTGTTTTGGAGGATCGCCGAATGAGCATGGAACACATCGCCTCCAAAGTTGACATTTCCGTGGGATCTGTGCACACAATTCTGCACGGAGACCTGAAAATGAGGAAAGTGTCCTCCAGGTGGGTGCCACGAATGCTGACGGACGACCACAAGACTGTACGCGCGCGGTAAGTTGAAGCGTGATGACGGCACAAATTTCATCGATTATGTCAACGGATGAGACGTGGATGCCGTTTTTCAATCCTGAAACGAAGCGCCAGTCTGTTCAATGGAAGCACTCAGATTCCAATGGTCAAAACAGACTCCTACAGAAGCGTTCGCAGCGGCCATGGGACCATGGTGTCGACGTTGTGAAAAATGTGTACGGTTGCAGGGAGATTACGTCAAGAAGTGACACAAGTCTGATAGCTTTCGTAGGATTAGTTAGTGGGGGAAAAAATTTGGAGATGTTATAACAAGTAGAGACATTTAGTATTGAATTATAATAAAATAAACTTATTAATGAACGCGTAAAACAATATGACAAGCGTTGTTATATACCGACAAATGTTACAGCTCCCCAATTGTACAGAATGTGAAAAAGTCGCTATGATAATACAAAAACTTCTTGGCAAATGGACGCTGTATATTTCCTTTTGTAGAAGGATATCAAACGGTACATGCTTCTTCACACGACGTCTGTAATTCATTCCCCGTTATAATTGGATAATAAATGAAAATGCTATAGGTGCTTTCTATGCAAATAAGACTGGGCCCACAGAATCGCTGGCATCCGCTTTTGAAGAGGAAAGGGATATGTCGAACCATAGGGGACTCGATACAGCCATATTGCGTTTCGCATCATTGATTAAAGTGCTCTAAGATATTTTGTGATATATTTGCTGGTCAATGTTGTCAATCTAGTTTCTTCAGGGACAATTGTGATATTTTCTGTCAAAAGGCACAGAACATCCACAGATTTTAATTCTAACAAAATTGTACAAAATTTTGGGTTTGTCGATCACGAACACAAGTTGTTATAATATTGAAAAGTATATTTTATGAAATAGTAGCAATGATGTCAGAGAGTTGTTTGTGACATATGGTAACAAATTCGAACAGCTTAACTTATGAAAAATCATGCCTGCGCTAACAAGGATTTCTATGTTTCGAGTACGAACTATTGCTCTGCATTTCAGTCTTTAAGGGCCCTTTTCAGTAACCCAAATGCACAGAAATCTATTACGGATGCATCAAGTGATTTAATAGGGATGTCGCTGTAAGGGAAGGAATATATTCACATTCTGCAAAATATGGTGGATTAAAGCAGATTATCAGTTTATATTTAATTTAAATATAAATATAAGTTAAATATTTGAAATGTACTGATGTACTTTAGGTTAAATCCTATAGTTGTAACTGTCCTAAATCTAAGATCGTGGGTTCAATCCCGGCCAGGATCGATGGATTTTTTTTGAGCGTAAAAATACTTTTTTTTTTTTTTAAATTGGTTTCTTTATGGACGCTCTTTAACATCTCCAGTCATCAGCCTCCCATTCAAATCATGGCGTAAAACGGACGAGAAATTTTGTTCACAGGCCTCTTCTTTCAGGCTTGAGGTTCTTTATCGTGCTGCAAATCTGGGACACTGAAACCCACGACTTTACTTCCCTTCCCAGGAAAGCCATACTTAGGATTCTTACGCCATCTGTCCTGGCCGGGATTGAACCCGCGATCTTGGGTCTTGGAGACAAATATGGTTACCACTACACCACCAGGATAGACATAAAAAGCCTAATTATGGCTTCCTTCGGAAAGAAGTAAAGCCGTGGGTTCTTTTGCGGCACGTAAAAGAACCTCAAGTCTGAAAGAAGAGGCCGCCGTTTCACGCCCTAAATTGAATAGGATGCTGGTGTACTGAGATGTTAAAGAGAGTCCATAATTAAAACAAATAAAAAAAGTTTTAGCTGAAATCTCAGTTTTAATGAAAAAACTCTCTTTTTTGCTAGATTCGGGCTATAGAAACAAGACTTTACCTTCCGAACTACCTCAGAGGTATACCTGGTGGCTGGTCCTGGATTTGCCTGTTTCTTGCCCTTTGAAATTTGTTCTAATCTTTTTTTTTTTTTTTTCCTGCCAAACGTGATTAACTTTCGAACCTCTGCGAAGTTCTAAATTTATTAGCATGGGTCACAAACAACTTTTTAACTTAAACTTATCCATATATCCAGATATGTTTATTTATTTTGCTATAGCAGGTCAAATCATGAACATGCAACGATTCTGGTGGGCTTATTAAGAAGAGCAGCCTGAAAATAGATTTGAAGAAAGGACTTATTTGTGCTCATCTCCTTGGGCATTTTCAATCTAACCCATGGCTTCTTACAAAACGGTGTAATATTTATAATCATACAATTCTAGGCCTGAAATAACGCGACAACTATTACGCACTCTCCAGAAGCCCACTTTAATGTTCCAGACAGGAGATTACATAAAGAGCGTGGGTACCTATGAGCTCTTACAAACACCTGCCTAGTAGGGTGCGCGCGCATCCTGTCTGATACATACTGGGTGACTGCTCTTTCTATTTCGAGTTTTGCTTCACTAAAAAATGACAAATGCCACCTAATTTTAACTGCCAGGAGACTCCGAGCTGATTTATGCTAATATTCAATCATTTCATTCATTCTCCCGAGGGACATTTTAATTAATTTTCAAAGGGAATTGAGGGTTACGAAAAGCTCTGGCCTTGATACATCCGTAGCCCTCGATTTCAGAGAAGGCTGAAATCTTTTGCGACATAATGACAAGCGATTAGAACAAGAAGGGCCTACTTGAGCCCTCCCATGCTGCGGTCTGACCATGACCTTAGTTCAACCTTTGAAATGAAGACATTTACAAACCAATCACGTCTCCCGTTACATGTCACACGCCTTGCCCGTACCTTGACAGCGGTCGTTGATTTGCGAGAATGGTCGAGCTTGTCTCATCGGGAAATTGCTTGCCCAAATGAAATTCATGGCTTCCCGTACGATCTCTGCCTCTCAACTTCCACCGATAATTTTTTCGCCTGTTTACAGCTAATGGTTCGAGAGTATCCTAAAACCTTAATTAAGGAATACCTACTTTAAAGTAACAAAAATTTAAAGTAACAAAAAAAGTAAAAAAAAAAAAAAAAGTTCTGTGCAGTTGGAATTCCACAATTAGCTCGATCTCACATCTGTCATTCGTGAAATTCACCGTTTGAATATCCTAAAATGATTGTATTCCTCTAAGGGGTGAGCTCTGTGCTTTTCTCCACCCCAAATAGATATTTCACTTATACCTTCCTTTTCACATTCAATTGATATTCTTGAATAACCTTTTGTCTAACGTTTTAATGCTCTCGGTATTCTATTTAGCACACAATATCCTATGATCATGTTCTCTTCCACTGTGGCAGGACTTTTTAGTGTACTTAAACTGGTTTTAATTACTCTATTATAAGGTTCAACTAGGACATGAAGTTACTGCCTGAAACTTGGGGATTAAGAAATTCCACCTTCTTCCCAGAGTTCAAATATCACGCTTATTATCCGATTTTCTACATTTTGAAATGTTGTTGTTCTCAGAAATAGTGTGCACAAGTTGGAATATTTGGCCCATTTTAATATTTTATGCAGAATCGCAGCAAGTTTTGGCATTTCTAAAACAGCAGTCCTTCGAATTATTCATCAACATTTAAACATGAATAAGGTTAGTGCAAGATGGGTGCCTGGACCTCCTTCCTCAGTTCAAAAGCAGCAAAGTGTCATCTGTTGTCAGGCATTTTTGGAGCTCTGCCGTGGCAACGAGAGAGAATTCTGCAAACCATTGTTACAGGAAATGAAACTGTGGTACTCCACTATGATCCCTTGTCCTAAAGAGAATCAATGGAGTGACGTAAACCTGGCGATGCACCGCCTCTAAAGACCACGGTCACACATTCAACCAAGAACATCAATGCCACAATCTTTCGGCACTGTGAAGGAATCTCTTCATTGACTTCAAGGAGAGGAACACCACAGTAAATGGGGAGTACTATGCTGGTCTACTGCACAGACTACGTGCTTCCATCAAAGAGAAAAGGCGAAGAAAGCTGAGTGGTGGTGTGCGCCTCCTTCACGACATTGTGTCTGTGCATACAGCTCTTGTTACAAAGGAATCTGTGAAGAAACGTATCTTCAAGGGCATCGACCATCCACCCTACAACCCAGATCTAGCTCCCAGAGACTATTTCCTCTTCTCAAAACTCAAGAACTACCTTCGAGGAAGGAAATTTAAGTGTGACAAAGAAGTAATGGATGCTGTTTATGCCCATTTTGCAGACAAGACTTCTGACTATTTTGGGGGGGGGGATTGAAATGTTAATTCAAAGATATCAGAAGTGTATTGCAATAAAGGGTAACTATATTGAAAAGGGAAATATATTTTTTGTCTTTATCATATCTAGAAAACCATTAAGCCGGAAACTTATGGACCTGCCCTTGTATATGTTACATAATTGAAATACTGTCTTAGTTGTAAATGTTAATCTCCTAGCTCAATTTACACACGAAAGCATCACAATGGACTCCAAAGGTTAAAAAATTTTCTAGTGTTAATATGCTATTACTATAATAATAATTATTATTATTAATTTTGTCAACATCAGGATAGCATTCATGCTATTTATTAATATTCTAAGCATAATTTTTTTTTGCTGCCTGTAAAAATCTCTGGAATTAATAATCAGCATTATTACTTACATGCGTATATCTCAAAAGTACCTACCCAAGTCGTAAATTACACTTTTGGCATTAACATTTATAATGCAATCACTTAAGCAATGCAATAATATTTTCTGTAGGCTTTATGAAATATTGTGCCAAAAGAATGATGTGAAAATATGAGTTTAATAATACTATCTATCTCTTACTATTGCTGCTACTACTATTACTACTACTACTATTACTACTACTATTACTACTACTATTACTACTATTACTTCTACTACTACTATTACTACTGTTATTACTACTACTATTACTACTACTACTATTACTACTGTTATTACTACTACTATTACTACTACTACTACTACTACTACTACTACTACTACTATTACTACTACTACTATTACTACTACTATTACTACTACTATTACTACTACTATTACTACTATTATTACTACTACTATTACTACTACTATTACTAGTACTACTACTACTATTACTACTACTACTACTGTTATTACTACTACAACTATTACTACTGCTACTATTACTAATACTACTACTACTACTACTACTACTGCTATTACTACTATTACTACTATTACTGCTACTATTACTAATACTACTATTACTACTACTACTACTACTACTGCTATTACTACTACTACTATTACTACTACTACTACTACTATTACTACTACTACTACTATTACTACTACTACTATTACTACTACTACTACTATTACTACTACTACTATTACTACTACTACTATTACTACTACTATTACTACTACTACTACTATTACTACTACTACTATTACTACTACTACTATTACTACTACTACTACTACTATTACTACTACTACTACTACTATTACTACTACTACTATTACTACTACTACTATTACTACTACTACTATTACTATTACTACTACTACTATTACTACTACTACTACTATTAATTAAAATAATAATTATTTCAATGGTTAATGTTGATTATACGCTAGAAAGTGCAATGGGAAGGTTTTCTGGTTTTTATCGGAATTAACATATTCGTTCTAAATAATCTCGTGCCCCCCAGCATATTCATGAATAAATAACTGCTGAAATACCTATACCGCGTCTAAGAGTTAGTTTTTTTGTGGAATCTTCTGTTTGAACGGTGATATTTGAGTTGCAAGGTCAACATGTTTTTGTTTTACCCAACAGTACCGACAAAGTTTGTTATTTTTATCAAAGAAAGAAATTAGAGTATAATTTATTGCAGTGTTGTCACACAGGAATTATTTAATCTCCGTCGTTCTTTTGACGCGGCTATTTCCTACATTACGTTAAACATCTTAATGTGTTCTTAGGAAAAGGAGAGAGAGACGGGGGGTGGGGAAGGGATAAAATAAATAAAGAAAGGACGTGGAACATTTTTTCCTCCGTTTGCTGTGAAACCAGATGTGGAATCTAAACAGAAAAATATCATTATTAATAATAGCGCTTAGTTCAAGGTTAGATTGGCGCGTTCGTAGCTTTGATTTGGTTTATTTACGCACGCTCTTTAACATCCCAGGTCATCAGCGTCCTATTCAATTCAAGACGTGAAACAACCGATAAATTTTGCTCAGAGGCCTCTTCTTTCAGGCTTGAGGTTCTTTTACGTGCCGTAAATGTACGACACGGGACCCACGGCTTTACTTCCCTTCCGAAGGAAGCCATACTTAGGATTTTTACGCTAGAAAAATCCTATTATCGACCCTGGCCGTGATTAAACCCGCGATCTTGGGTTTTCGAGGTAAGTATGGGTACCCATAGACCACCAAGACCGGCACGCGTTCCTATCAGAGCATCGAAGAAGGTAAATACTATTCAAGAAGTATATAAGATTGCAGTCTTTATAAGGTGTTCTCATAAATGTACTAACTCAGTTGATTTACATTTTTTTAAAGGTGATTTGAAACGAGATCTTGGAGATTCTGTACGAGTTCTTTTAAGAGAAATCACAGATATTTTTATTTTATTCACAAAAGTCCATTATTCTGTGAATTTGTAAACTTTATCACTCGTCCCAGGAAATCTTCCTGCATTTATTCCTAAGCAAATAATTAAGAATAGCTCCCAAGACTATAAGTCAGATGAAAATTCTCGAAGATGCGATACGTTCTCAGAAAATATTTTAGTTACTTTGTTATAACATTCCATATGTTCAGTTTGGTTCCTTGAATCTTAATTTTTAGATTTTTTTAAATGGTGTTTAACGCCAGTTTTTATTACTGAGGCACCACAGGCGGTGGATACTGATGATACATGAGATGAAATGATAAATTGAGAAATTATTTTTTTTGTAAGGGAGTAAACGTTCCAGGCCTAAGTTTAGGGTACCTCCCTGGCATTTGGCATTTATGAGGACTGAGGAAAACCTGGGAAAAATCTCAGTCAGAGAGAACGGTCTTGGCGGGATTCGAACCCCAGACCTCGTGCTCACGAGTCCTCGCCTTAACGACCTCGGCTTGTGTTTTGCTCAGAACTTTAGCATGATGCCAGGGAAAGAGAGAACATTTCGCGGTAAATTTAAATTACATGCTCAGGTATGAAATTAAACCCATAATTGCTTAGTTTTCTCGTAACACGCTAGTTTAGTTTTATAATCATATTTTTATATGAAATGTATTATATATATTATCATTTCACAGCATCAACATACAGAATTTTTAACAAAATAAACACAAATAAAAAAAACATTAATTTTAAATATAACAATTAGGAACAGTGCCTTCGGCAGATCCAGAAGGCACTGACTCCAATCAAAAGTTATTCCAATTTGATTGGCTCAGCCCCCCAGTCCCCGGTTCATCAGCAGCTACCTATTGGAATATCCAGGGGACCAGATCCAAACAAAAATGAACACAATTTATATATTCAATACAATATTAAGTTATATTTCCTACAATGCTAAACCTTTCATCTTTTTTAATTAAACACATTCAGCAAAATTTCTATCCTCGAGAGTTGCTTATTCCTTAGGACTTATACACACCAACACCCCGGTTATTGGTGTATAAGGATCCTGTTTAACTAATGCTATATAACTAGTCCCATACCCTCCCCTACTCATTTCATCCTCCTTTCACTATCTGACATTTCTCAAGCATATTTCCTAAGTATTTTACACCCATAACCATTTTTGTCTTACTTTGCGTATGTATTTTCCATGTTTTCATCTGATTTTAAATTTAAAATTCTTTTACATCTGTAAATTTCTCACTTTCGTAAAAGGAATTGTTCCCTCCAAAACTTGTTTGCTTACATTCTAGTATACAATGTCAAGTACTATCTGGTTCTTCACACAGCGGACATTTCCCCTTAGTGTGTCTATTTTTTAACCCACTTAAATATTTTACTCCTGTTCTAAACCATGCCAACCCTTTCCTTCTTACCTTATCACAAATTTCAACATAACTTTCTCTTCCCTACATCTTTTTAGTGTACTGTATAATTTAAGATATTTTTCGTGTTAAGTTTAGCCCATATTTCCTGTTTTTCTGTATCCTCAATTCTTATTGTCCTCTCTTTCCAAACTCCTTTACCAAATCTTTCTTCCTCTAGTCCCATGCCCGATTCTTGTAGGATATTTTGGATTTTAGATATCCAAGTTTCTCTCCCCTTAATTTTTCCTTGTACTACCAAACACTGATTAATGATACTCTCCTCTTCCAGTCTCTCTATTCTATGCCAGTATTTCAATACTCTTTCTACGACCTTGTTTTTATAACCCAATCTTTACATATACTTATATTAAAATAGCAAATTAAAAATAAACATAGGAAGAAAAGTCATCGCGCAATTTTTATATATATAAGTAATGCATTTCTCTGCGTTTCCGTATACACAGCCCTCTAATTTTATTGATTCTTGGCTTTCCTCAGACATTAATATTAATTTAGAGCTGTTTTTCCTTTCTGCAACTGTTGAGCATACACTGACAAGCAACTTGAGGGATCGTAGCTTGGCAGCAAATTGGAGAAGTTAACCCGCGGCAGGTGGTCCCACTGCTAAGCGGGAGGTCTGTTCTAAGGCACGGTAGCGGGCTTCACAAGTTGATGGGGGTGCAGCTGCATATCACTTTAACCCCGTCACTCACAACCCCAGCCGCCCCTAGGAACTCAAGATACAGGTAAAGAGCTTAAGGAAAAATGTAACAGTTAGCAACTTTGTTTCGTATGATTTCTTTCATAGTCCTTTATAACTTCTTCCGTCTTTCTTTACTTTTATTTACTTTTTTTTTTCCTTATGAGCATATCCTTCCATTATTTTGCAAAAAATTTGATAACTGTGCGATACTTTTTGAGAAGATTGGAATAAAAAACAAACAAGGAACAAAACGCTTTGTGCACGAATAAGAAAACTAGTAAGTAACAGAAATTGAGAAATGCGAAGAAAATGTTGATTACAGTTCTTCAGCTCTGCTGTTTATGTCACTTTCACTTCATTTGCTCTCTTCTCGACGTCTGAACGTTAGACAATTTTTTTTATTTGTTTTATTTAAGGACGCTCTTTAACATCTCAGGTCATCAGCGTCCCTTTCAATTCCGAGCGTGAAACGGCCGACAAATTTTGCTCAGAGGCCTCTCTTTCAGGCTTGAGGTTGTTTTTCGTGCCGCAAATGTACGACACGGGACCCACAGCTTTACTTCCCTTCCGAAGGAAGCCATACTTAGGATTTTTACGCCCCAAAAATCCATCGATCCTGGCCGGGTTTGAACCCGCGATCATGGGTTTAGGAGGCAAGTATGGCTACCACTACGCCACTACCAACCAGGTTCGACGTGAACATTGTAGGCGTAAGTCTGTAGGGTTTTTTTTTTTTTTTTTTTTTTTTTGGATGGTGTTTAACGCTCGTTTTTACTTTTGAGGCACCACAGGCGGTGGACACGGATGATCTCGTACGTGAGATGAAACTGTGTATTCTTTTTTAAGGAAGGAAGCGTTCCAGGTCTAAGTTTAGGGTACTACCCGGTATTTGACATTTCTGAGGACTGAGGAAAACCTGAAAAAATGCTCAGTCAGCGAGGACGGTCCTGGTGAGACTCGAACCCCAGACGAATCCGCGCCTCAACGACCTCGGCCACCTGTGGCGGTGTCTGTAGTTATGAATGGAATTATATGAAACGATTTAATCACGGGGCAAATGAGCTCGGAGTCTTTCGTGTCTTAAAGCTATCCAACATTCACCTCTCGAGGATAAGGAAAAACTCTGGAAAAATAAAAAAAAAAAATCTTAAACGGACAGTTTGACTTGATCGGGAATCGAATACAGGTCCTCTGAATAGTAGTCATAAACGCAGTCATTAGACCGTGTAGGCGGTCTTTTTGAGTTCTTGTTTTACATTTATGATTGCATTTCCGCATCGAAACAAAAGTGTAAATAACTTAAAAAAAAAAAAAAAACCCTATTATACTCTGCTCTATTCTCCTTGTCGGTCCTGGTGGTGTGGTGATTGTTATACTTGCCTTCTAAACCCAAGATCGCGGGTTCGAACCCGGCCAGGACCGATGGATTTTTTCGGGAGTAAAAATCCTAAGTATGGCTTCCTTCGGAAGGGAAGTAAAGCCGTGGGTCCCGTGTCGTACATTTACGGCACGAAAAATAACCTCAAGCCTGAAAGAAGAGACCTCTGAGCAAAATTTACCGGCCGTTTCACGCCCTGAGTTGAATGGAACGCTGATGACCTGAGCTGTTAAAGAGCGTCCGTAAATAAATCAATAATAATAATAAAAAAAAGTCTATTCTCCTTGCATATTTTTTCTTCAATTTGCTTTCATCTAAATTCCGTTTCACTCATCTATTTCTACGCGTTTAGAAGCCCAGGACTTTCATTACATAAATGCAATGTACTTACTATGTAATTTAATGGGATTTGAGCGTGCGGCATAAGATTTGAACTACTTTCCAACGCTTTACATTATCGATCCAACTTGAGAATCATCTGTTAAAATGTGTGTTATAATTTTGAAGAATTTAATGAACAGTTTACAATTTTTTCATTATTTCAGTCGTTTCTCATATTGAAAATCATCTAGTTACATTTTTAAAAGTGGAAAACACTAATAATATAAGTTTAAGTAAAAAATATTGAAGAAAATGAAAAAGTGACGTCATTGCCATAGCAACGCATCAAACAAGCGATGTTCCACCTTACTCGGAAGTCCCGAACCGTAGCGAAAAAAGTCGACTGGTTACGATTTCATATGCGCCTCTGCTAGCGCCTGATTATTAAATGTGTTGTGAATGGAAGGTGTTGGTGTGCACTGTGGTTAATTATTTTAGCCCCATCTCAAATTAAGAAATATCTTGCCTATAGAGAACACATGCTAAACTTATACTGTTAAAAGTGCATGACTTTTCCCGTTTAATTATCACTTTACGTGTTATTTTGCTATGTTACATTTTTCCATTTCCTTTCGGGTGATTAACTACTAACACACTTCGTACAAAGTCAAGTTCTCCGCATGAGTTATATGGCGTTCGGATTTCTCCGCTGCCGCTCGGGACTACTCGCGAGTTCTAGGTAACTTCTACTTGTAAGGTCCAGTATAGAATGTAGAAGACGAAAACGCCATTTTCCAAAAGCTAATATTAACGTGATAGCCGGAAAAGTATTTTTTTTTATTTTTAACGTGGAAAATGAAGAGAAAAAATTATTGAGCAATAAGAATTTTACAAAATGGTGAAACTTCCATGGAGGTATACAGGAGAAATTAAAGTGTTAAACTTGCTTAGAAAACAGTGAATTAATTTTTATAGCTGAAATCGAAGGAAGAAGGACAAAATTGCTAATGTTACGGTTGTAACACCAGTAAGAAATGCACTAGAAACAGGAATATAAAAGGACAAAGGTGAATAAGGCTACTTTTATAATCCATGTAAAAAGTTACCTGAATTAAAAATTACATTCACTTTATCACACTTTATTACAAAAGTAATACGTTTCCCAAGTAGCAAATAAAATGTAGGTAGAATAATGGGTAAATGGTGCCTATACAACAAACTACCCTCTCTTAGATGTTGCTGTATTAACATACCAAAGTTCCACATGGCTATATTGAAATATGGTGCCATCAAAAAAACAAACGACAGATGCATAACTTTTAACAATGCAACAACTGCAAAAATCCAATTAGCAATAAACTCATGTAAACCTTAGAAACCGGAGGGCTCAATAGTTTACTGAAGCTGGCTACGGCCTCACGGCCTCTGCTCGCCTCTATTCGGAAAAAATACATGCGAACATGTTGGTGCATCGTAAAATTATATAATAGTTGTTGGAAATTCTGAAAAACAAACGACGAACCACTGAAGATAGTTCGCAGAGGCGCCATGGTGGGCAAAAACGGGAGAAAAAAAAAAACTGGCGAATATAATGATGTGTAAAATTGCTACATTCATCTAAGTTTACCACTGGATACAGGCAAGCACGAACTGCTGCTATATCTTTAGGACAAAGAACTGATCTGTGAAGAATCAATGCTTTCCGGGATAATTTTTCAAACCAGCTGAAGAAAATGTCTATGTAGAAGGAATAACGCGTAATCAAGAATGTACCTACCTACATACAGAGGATGCCAAAAAATGTATGCACAATCCAAGCAAATAAAAAACTGTGTTAATACAACAAAACTGAATTCACACAAACAGAAAATGATGAGCACTAATCATCTTAGACTTTTACAGTTACAACAGTTGCTCAAAATACCCACCATCGGCGTCGATACACTTCTGAGTACGTTGAACTACTGATTGAGCAACGTTTACGAAAGTGTCCTCAGCGATTGCAGCACATGCCGTTTCAATTTCTTCTCGAAGTGCTGCCAGTGTAGCTCGTTTTCTACGGTATACAACATCCTTAAGAGTTCCCCCATAGGTAGAAGTTCAACGGAGTTAGATCCGGAGAACGCGGTGGAAACTCAATCGGACCTCTTCGTCCTATCCAGTGTCTTGGATCCAGTGCTCGGGGCTTGTTGCTGTGCGAGGTCTCCCAGATCTGCCCATGTGAACATCGCATACGGTACCATGAGTCTCAAATTTGTCTCGAATGCGTGCAATTGTTACTCGCGTGGCGGTTCTGTTCTGTACACACGTCTCCATTGCCTTTGAACTTCAGCACCACTTCAAAATTGCTTTTCGCTGTTCAAACGATAATCTTGACTCCATTTTGTTGTAGCAACGCTAGCATAACGTAATATGAGTTATATCTGTTTACAGAACATCATATTACACATTACTGTTGTTTTTCGCCCAACTTTGAAATATATTAAATATATATCTACTGTGAAAGTGTGTATACATTTTTTTTGGTACGCTCGGTATATTTTCAGTTACATCTATGACAAGACACTACCTAAGAACTAACTTTACTTATTTTGGGCATCTCGTGCTTATGTATATTTTCTTGATTTGTTTCCTTTTCGCTTAAATCTTGTGCTTATGTGAATGCAGTTGGGAGGGGGGGGGTGACATAAGCCTATCAAGTTTCCCCGTACAACTTCCTATAATGGATGGAGGTTCTCCAGAAGTATACAATGCTTTCAGAATATGTATGCTCGTAAATGGAATTTTCAAATAATTTATCTACTGAGTATGAAAATTGTTTCTGAACTAACCAGTAATTTTCATTCTTGAACAAGGAAAGAAACAACTGAATAATATCAAGAAATTTCTCGTATCTTTTCAACTTTTACCGTTGACACAAAAATGCATAAATATGCTCACTGGCAGTTTTAAACTAACAATTTATTTATCTACTAGTCCTATTGCTAAGCAGATTTCATTTTTCATGCATACCTAACTGATATTAAATAACTACACTTAACAGTTCTTACGAAAATCTTAGCAAATGGAAATTTATGGTAAAAAATGCGTCTTTAAGATATTTTTACCTTCTATGTACGAATTTCCTGCAAGAGTGTGGAATGACATGGCAATATAATTCAAGCATAGTGGATAAATTTACAATACAGAAGCGTAATCCAAAACTATGCCAACAAATAATAGTACACTATGACATATTTTTGTATATGAATTTTATACAGCATTTATTTCCAAACCACTTTCTTTACTGCGTTACAACAAAATATTTGGTTAAATCATTAATAACATAAGTATTTGAACAATAGAATATTATGACAAAAATTGCCCATTTTAAATTTAATATTAATTGGAAATATTGTCAGGATAATTTCTTTTAAATAAAAACACGATATAACTTACAACCATTGGTGGGATTGTGAAAACTGAACAACATTCGCAATCTTAGCCGCCTCTACATGGATTCGCGTATTACTCCCTAGAGAACAGCACTAACACAGAAAACACAATCACATCACGTGGTTGTATACAGAAAGAATAATATAACCGCAATATCATTAAACTCAAACTACTTTTATTGAGCATACCCTCTTACAAAACTATAATCAAAAGTATAATACCCAAGTTCTTACCTTAAAATACAAAGAAAAGCGATGATTGAAACTTTGATAGCAAGCGACAGTATAGCCGATACTTTCTGACAAAAACGCGGGAAATTTGCAAGTTAGGCAACATCTCCAGTAGTCATTTAAGAATGGTAAAACAGTTAGTTTTATTTATAAAACATTTAAGTGATGTTAATTCTTAGTATTAAATTACCACTGTAAAATACAGAGGGTACCAAAAAATGTACACACACTTTCATAGCACACATCTATTTAATATATTTCAAAATTGAATCGAAAAACACCAGTAATGTGTAGTATGATGTTCTGTAAATAGATGTGACTCACATTACGTTATACTAGCGTTGCTACAACAAAGTGGAGCCAAGATTATCGTTTGAACAGCGGAAAGCAATTTTGAAGTGATATTGGAAAACCGAGAATGTTGTTGAAGTTCAAAGGCAATGGAGACGTGTGTACAGAACAGAAGCGCCAACGTGAGTAACAATAGCACGCATTCCAGACAAATTTGAGACTCATGGTACCGTATGCGATGTTCACATGGGTAGACCTGGGAGACCTCGCACAGCAACAAGCCCCGCGTCCTCTGCTATGGTTTTGGAACGTTTTGAGCACTCACCGCAGAAATCTACAAAGCAATGTGCACGTGAGACTGGGATTAGCAGAACTAGCGTACGTCGTATTATTAAAACAGCAAACTTGAAATTTTAGTTCCTAACATTTTTGCATGTTTTAAATGAAAATAGCCCTGATCGGAGAATGCAGTACTGTGAGTGGTTTCGAAACATGGTGCAAGAGGATGAGGCCTTCGTACTCAGAAGTGTATCGACGCCGATGGTGGGCATTTTGAGCAACTGTTGTAACTGTAAAAGTCTAAGATGATTAGTGCTCATCATTTTCTGTTTGTGTGAATTTAGTTTTGTTATGTTAACACAATTTTTTCTTTGCTTGAAATATGTATACATTTTTAGCACCTTCTGTATTACACGCAGTTAGCGCCCTCCTTTGATAAGTTTTGCGATTAAGCGAAATGTCAATGAAAAAATTTATCGCTCAATCATAATATGATGAGATACGGAAAATATGCCGATACTGTTTAAATAATCAGTTTTGAAACAGAGGAAGAGTAAAAGAAATTATTAGTTTTATTTTAAAGTACACATTCTAGGATACTATATATAGGAAATTAATGCAAGTCTATGTCCTGGCGTGTTTTTGAGGTTAAAAGGAATAAAGTTGAAGAACGTACCTCTTTTAGAGTTCTGTATCTTTAGGGAACTAAAGAAACTTTATGCAGAAAACTACAAATGTCATCATAATTGTTTTTATATTCTGTGTGCCTTATAATGGATATTGTTAAAAAATAATAAATTTCGTCTGAATTCTCTCTATACTGAGCTACAAAAAAATGCGGGAAATGTGGCATTTCGAGGAATCGAACTGTGCAACCACATAACCCGCTCATGCGCAGAACGCTTTTGTCCGTGTTGCCCTAGTTGTGACGTCAAAAGCAGAGTCGGCCGGACGTAAATCATGCTGGTCTGTTCGTGTTGCCCATTGGCTTTGGCTTAGCCCGCCTTCTTCAACTGGCTGTCATTGCGTTTGACAAATGCCTGTCGAAAGCCCCGCCTCAAGTTAACTCCTGCCAATATTGCGATACCCCCATGATGGCTAGTGACATCTGGTGGCAGAAACCGGCGTCTCTGTGATTATGTCATCATCGCAGATGCCACCCACCATTTGTTTAATCGTTGCCTTCGGTTCACTGGTGATTAGTGGGCTACAGGGGATCGATTACGGGTGGCGACTGAGGTTTATGCTGTTTTAGGGAGACATGCAACTTTGGCGCGTCAGATAAACTAGCTGTACATGAACAAAATAGAACAGGACAAATAAAGAGATTTTCTACGTTTGTGCCGCGTCTCTTTTGTCTTGATAATAGCTATAGGTGGTATCTAAATATTTGTAGCTTATGAATGTGTGAAATTTAGGCAAAAGTAAACCCTCGGAATAACAAATAGCTATGCATATTTACCTAAAAATAGTTTTAAAATACTCCGCGTCTTCTCCTCGCTTGCCTTCCTTACAAAAAAGAAAATGCAGGTCATCAAATAAACAGATTTATTTAATCATGCAGGAATAGATCTATTTGTGCTTTAATGATAAGTCGTTCCTGGTGGTGTAGTGGTTACCATACTTGCCTCCTGAATCCAAGATCGCGGGTTCGAACCCCGGCCAGGACCAATGGATTTTTTCGGGGCGTAAAAATCCCAAGTATGATTTCCTTCGGAAGGGGTCCCGTGTCGTACATTTACGGCACTATAAAGAACCTCAAGCTTGAAAGAGAGGCCTCTGAGCAAAATTTGTCGGCCGTTTCACGCCCTGAGTTAAATGGGACGCTGATGACCTGAGCTGTTAAAAGAGCGTTCATAAATAAATCATTCTTTAACGATAAAAATAAAATAGTAAAGATTTGAACAAATGAGTTGAATAACTGCTTTGTACCTAGTAAGTACTATGCGTGATAGTAATGTTCATTCAAAAATTAAGATTTTCAAAATTTTAGAATTTCTAGGGAAAGTAATATCATGCTTCTTTTCTAGAATTGTGTGATTCCGGGAGAAAATGGTGCACTTTTTTGCATTGTTTTGCTATATTCCTTTAATTGAGATTTCTTGCACAAAGGGTCCTGAAACAATGCATTTTCTTAAAAAAAAAAAGGTGTCAACTTCTAGGGACCGGAGGGCCTGGGCTCCCCCAAAGTACCGCCACGGGTGGTCGAGATCGTTAAATCGCGGACTCTATGCGGGAGGTCTGGGATTCGAATCCCGCCAGGACCGTCCTCGCTGACTGAGGTTTTTTCCAGGTTTTCTTCAGTCCTCATAAATGGCAAATACCGGGGAGGTATCCTAAACTTAGGCCTGGAACGTTTCCTTCCTTAAAAATATTGTTTCACAATATTTCATTTCATTTCATGTATCATCAGTGTCCATCGCCTGTGGTGCCACAGTAGCAAAAACGGGCGTTAAACACCATTCATTCATTTATTCATTCATTCATTCATTTCCCAAAAGTGTCGCAGAAGAGGAGGCTGAGGCTGTTCAAAGAATGGTGTTGAATTTTAGTGCATTGTGCTAAATTTTATGTAAAAGACATACGAGGGTAGGTCCATAAGTTTCTGGCCTAACCATTTTCTAGATATGATAAAGACAAAAACTATATTTCTCTTAAAATATAATTACCCTTTATTGCAATACACTTCTTACATATTTGAATTAACATTTCAAACCCCCCCCCTTTCCAAATACTCAGAAGTTTTGTGTGCAAAATGGGCGTAAATGGCAACCATCATTTCCCCTTAACTCGTCGTTGAAATGTCATTCTGAAGGTCATTCATTCCAAGCTCAAATTGATTTAAATGGGACGGTGTATTTTCTTTTCCGGGAAGAAAAGAGCATTCAATTTTCAGTATAAAAGTTCTAGCTAATCTATCAGCTGGGGGTGATAGGTGATGTGATATTGGAGAATTAAGACAGCAAATGTTTCTTACTTACTTTTACTTTACTGGCATCATTTTACGTATGTTGGAAAAGTTACTGTTTAGAATTTGTAGTAGAGCTGTTGACAAAATCCAACACGTTTCTGAAAATCATCCCACTGAAGGACTTGATGTAGGCTAATGTGATATGGATGATATTTGTGACGCTTAATCTCTTTCCTTTGAGAGATTCCGGAATCACGTTCCAGGGGATTAGCAGCAACTGCAGTTAATACAGCGAACTTCCGAATTTTCCCCGGTAGCACTTCTTATTCTATGATGTTTACTTAATGCGACACCTCCCGTTTCGGAAAGTTTGCAAGTGTTGAAAATCTCTAACAGATGTCTGCCTTCTTTCAGGATATCGATCTCCGTATAAGTTGCAAGCTTTATGAGCTTTCCATAAATGTAAACCATGTCGATCCTCTCATTGATCGTGTATCGAACAAAAAACGAAGTGGAACTGGCTCAGAATAATGTCCTATGAGGGTTGTTGAATTGGCAATGATGAGCACTTGTTTGTGTACCGATGTCAACAAATGAGCATCTGCGTATAAACAAATGAGTTTCCTTCATAGCAACAACAAAACAAAAGAGAGAAGTGAAAGTGAATGAAAAACATTTGCTATCTTATTTGTCCAATATCACATCACCTATCATCCCTAGCTGATAGATGTACTAGAACTTTTATACTGAAAACCGAATGCTCTTTCCATTCCCGAAAAATAAAATACACCATTCAATTTGGGGAGTGGAACTAACTAAATGACCTTGAGAATAACATTTCAAGGACGAGTTAAGGTCGCTATCTTATACCCCCTAAGAGCACTTTAAATTTCGTCTGAAACATTTTTTCCTTTTCCCCTTCGTTTCGGCGGGAAATGGCCGCGATACTATACACGCCTCACCTCGTATATTTACATATCTCACAGTGGGATATTCTCCCTGCCTTCCCAATGTGCTACAGAAGCTGGCGCCTGTAGAATTTTAAGAAAGGAAGCAAAACGCCATCTCTACCTTAATGCTTGAAAGAGTTGTTTGTTGCATAGTATTGGATAGGCAGCGCACCAAATGAAATGACTTTATACTGCTTAACCTTCAATATTTTATTTACAGAATAAAATTAACTGCAACTTTACGTCCTATTATATGTATATATGTTCTTATTATAGATCTGATTTAATTGGTTTAAGTCCTTTTTCTGTCAACACCTCTGAACACAAACATAGAACTATTTCCGTGTTGCTGATTTTCATTTCATCGTCTTTCTTTTTTATGGTATAATAACGTACCCAACATTCAATATAGTTGTTAACGTCTTCACATCTGATATGTTTTGTTTCGTTCCTTTGGGGTAGGTTTGAGTTTCTCGCCTCTCTTTCCCTCTCCAACTTTTCTTCTTCATGCAGAACCTAATTGGGGTAAAATTCTCACTAGAAGTCAAGGGCTATATCTATAACAATTACAGGACTTTTTAATGCCAACGCTGTTCACAAATAAAGCGGAATGTTTTCCACAATGCAAGTATTTGGTAGGTATGGTAAGAGATACCACCTGAGCTGAAACTATTGACCTCTGAAGCGGTTTAGTACGGCAGTTACATTGTGCGCCAATTTATGAAGTGCTTTCTGAATTGATCGTTGTCGACGCTTCAACGGCAGCAGTATCTCAGGGCGATTTCACTCTTTCGTTGAATGGGGCTCAACAGGACTGGGAGGGGAATTTAATGATGTAAATGAACATGCGATACGACATAATATATAATATATTATAGTTTATTATGCCCAAATTCTATTGCATCCTTTGGTGTTTTGTGTTTGATAGACTGAGCTACTTTAGATATTAAGTTAGTTGCCGCGAATGAAACTTTCTAACGAAAACTGCGAACTGCTTAACTGGGTTGAACTGAATGTCGATCGAATGCGTAAAACTGAATGTGCCTAGCTTGACCGCAAACTAAGCATTGCTTGCGTAGAACTGCCTCCCTGGATTTTTTTAATGGTGTTTAACTCCCGTTTTTACTTCTGAGGCATCACAGGCGGTCTGCCTCCCTGATTTAACTGAGAAGTGCCCCAGCAGGACGACCACCTCCTTTATATATCAAATTCGAATCAAAAATCGTTGGCTCGGTTAAAAGTTTAAACACACTTTTTTCATTGGTTTGTTCAATTTTACCTACCTCACGCTTCATTCGCTATGTTTTGAACGTTTTACGTCAGACATCTACTTTGAACGGTTTAAAGAGTTAATGACACACTAGCCGGTAGAAAAGAGCGCCCCCCCTCCCCAGACTGTTTTAAGTCCTCCAGTAATTATTTCCCTGCAAAGAAAGTTTATCCTTTTAAAGGAGAATGAGGTCACGCGACCCTCTCTCTTCATTTACGAAATATTTTATGGTTTTATGACGTCTTTGACTATTACAGCTACTGCCAAGGGCAAAACACCAAAGACGTTCTCTATTTACAATTCTTACGTTGGAGTCACAGCTTATGATACAAACATATAATATTTATATTATTAATTACAATGCCCAGGTATGATGGTAGGGCTGCATAAATATACACGAATATTATATTTTAGTGGGAGTGGATTGGAGGAAAGGTTTCGCCTCATTGTCTCCGGGGTTTACCTTTCTGCTACATGTTACCTAAAAGTACACACTTTCTGATCTAATCAGACCATGCTTTCCTCTCTGCTTAAATAGGCTGATAATAAAGTTATTAAATTCTTAGTCACCACGTGATATGACAAAGGGGATAAGATTCTAATAAATCCGAATTAATCTATGCCATCTTTGAATAAAAGGAATTAAAGGAAAAACCATTAATAAATACATATGTTCACGAGGCAAGAGAGCTTAAATATTCACTAAATTTATTAATTTCTTATAACTTACATAATTATGTTTGCTTACTCATTTGTTACCACGTTTGCTGGATGAAGCGAGTGGCCCTTCTTATAAAAGCTCTCCCAAGAAGACCCACGCGTCGCGTGTGAGACAGTATTTATAAACTTCCAACCCCATATTTACTTAGAGTAATTATAGCAAGTAATTTTATATAACTTTGTTAAAGTCACGAGTGTAATGTCATTTTATTTCCTGTACAAGTGTTAAATATTATGTATAAAATGTTATTTTCCCGCAAGTGTGTAGAAAGTTACCTCAGCCATAAAACCTGACCTGGAAATTTCTGTTGCCTATTGGAATAATATTTGTAAAGATGACCCAAGAAAAAACCGACGTTTTCTGGAGAAATTTCTAGAGGAGAATCCTTGAGCACGATGTTTGTTTGTATTCTGTTAGAGGATTGTAAAGCAAGGAAAACGTAATAAAGCAATAAACATACGGGGATGAAAAGACAACCTGATAACCTCTGGAAGGTGATCCTAATAGTTCTATACATGACGTGACATGCAAGAAGTCACGTAGGTCATTTGACAAATAATATAGCAGTGAAAAAAATGTGGGGAACACATTACCCAATAGACATGCGAAGATGGAGAAAACATTCTAGATTTTTCTAAAAACTTATTTGAAAGAATAAAGATAGCTTCGTGAGACCTGCAGACTGCCATGTTTATTTAGTCTTGCCATTTTGCGGCAAGGGGCACTCTCCGTTTAGTTTTCAGTTCAGTTTTACGACCCTGATAACCTTGAGCGTAGACAGATAAACGTCGTGTAGTTCAGTTGGTAGGCAGCTTGGGTCATGTGAGAGACGCAGTCAGTGTTTATATGCCTCGAAACCTTAAGACAAGGTTAGGTTCTAGAATTTTTGCTCATCGCAGTCTCATTACCAGAAAATTTCAGAAGTTTCCGATAGATGGCGCACTGAACACAGGAGTGAATGAATGGGGTTTAACACCCGTTTTTACTACTGAGGCACCACAGGCGATGGACACTGATGATACATGAGACGAAATGATAAATTGGAAAAGAATTTTTTAAGGAAGGAAACATTCCAGGCCTAAGTTTAGGGTACCTGCCCGGCATTTGCCATTTATGAGGACTGAGGAAAACCTGGAAAAAACCTCAGTCGAGAAGAATGGTCCTGGTGTAATTCGAACCCCAGATCTCCCGCTCACGAGTTCGCGGTACTGAACACAGGGTAGTGACACAGAGAGTTCTCACAAGATTGATCCGGTACCAGTAAAGTTGCAACAATTTCTGTTGTTGTTTTTTTCAAGTTAAATATTTATATTGCACATCAACATATTTCAAATTAATCTTCTCTAAATATCAAACATTTTTATATTAAGATTCGAATGAAGAAAAAAGTGTCAATTTTAGAGTTTTCAATCTTGAATGCTTTCCACGAATCGCGGAATTCAAGAACTCGCGTGTCCCTACACTAGTTTTGACCTGGAGTTTGTATTTTTTTTTTTTTCATTTTTGTCGAACAATATTTTAAGATCGTAGTGCTATCACATTCTGTAGTAGAAACTCTATACAGACATTTCTCTGGCCGGTTTTCCATCATTATATTAAAAAATTAAACAGCGTTTCTGTTCTTTATTTCTACCATAACCAAATGGGTACATTTTAAACAAGTAAAAGAAGGGAGAGTTACTTGCAAATATGAGAGAGTTAGATGTGGTTGACCTGCGTCAAACAGCACACAAGTTTAGAGTGCTGCTCTGCACTTAGCGCGTTGTTCCAGCAAGGAGCGGTATTCGGTGCCCAATCAAAGGCAGCGGAGAAGTGACCTACATATTTATGGTGTCTTTTTCACGCGACCCTACCGACAACATACCGATAATAGTGCATTGTTTTGCTGTCACAGTCTATCAGGAGCATCCGTGCGCAGGGTAACCAACAGCAAAAGGCAAAATGTGATACCTGCAGTTGCTTGCGCGCTTTGTTACCTGTTCTCATGATGGACTAAAGATGTTCTCATTGGGTGGCACAGCTTCCTTTAATAACTTAGGTGATTCCAAAGATTATAAACTCATAAGTTAAAGAAGAAGAGATAAATTCCTTGTTTGCGTTTCTTTTTAGCAAAGCGTCACACTGATTTTCATTTTATTCTCTTATTATAGCTATTGCGCACTTTATGCTATTGTAGCATAAACAATTAATATTCAATTGTGATTTATTATGTACGAAAGTCCATAAGTTTCCGGCCTCGCCGATGAGCGTTATAGGCTTCTCAAAATCCTTACCAGGTGTCATATAAGTAAAATGAAAATTAAATATAAATTACGAGGGGGTCCTAAAAGGTCTCGTCCTAACCACGAAAACACAAAATTTAAGAGAAGGGGCTTTTATTTTTCAACATAGCCATCTTGTGAATCAATACAAACGACTTCCAACTTTTTAATATACTCAGTGAAATAGAATTTGTTCAACTGTGAAAAATAAGCGTCTGTCTCAGCTTCAAGCTCATCATTTGATGTGAATCTTCGTCCACGCAACCATTTCTTCAGGTTTGAGAACAAAAAGTAATCACTGGGGGCCAAATTCGGTGGATATGGCGGATGCGGAAGCACTTGGAAACAAAGGTCAGGCAGTTTTGCAGCAACAATCCTAGAAATGCGTAAAGACGCATTAGTGTCATGAAAGAGAACCTTATATTTCTCAAGGTATGGACTTTTAGCCAGAATAGCGTCCCTCAATTGGTAAAGTAATGAAGTTTAGTACTCCCTGGTTATGGTTCTTTCTTTCTGGAGGTAGTCTACGAGCACCAAACCATGAGAATCCCAGAAGACCTTAGCCATGACTTTTACTGCACTTGAAACCGTTGTTTGCTTTCTTTGGTGCGCTTTCACCTGTTGTCACCCACTGTTCGGACTGCTCCTTCGTCTCTGGCGTGTAGTGATGAATCCATGTTTCACTACTGTTATGAAACGTCGGGAAAATTCAATACAATAGCGTCTTTTGGTTCATTGTTAACAAACGCAGCACCCAAAGCGCAGGAAAGCGCTCCCATACCTAAAACTTCACGTAAAATGTACTTGATAAGACCTTTGCAATGACAACCAACTCACATATCTTCAATTGGCGATCATTGAGTACGACTTTGTAAATTTTTGTCACAATCTCATCCGTCATTGTAGTTTTGGGATGCACCATTTTGAATGGATGTACGACGACTTCTAAAATCAGCAGCCCACTTTTTAACCGTCTAAAACGAAAGGTAGTAACCCTGTAACGTGGAATCTAACTCATTTTATGTTTCTTTTAGGGTTAAACCCTTCAAAACGAAGTACTTTATCACAGTTTTATCCGTTTTGCAGAAAATGTTAACACTAGTTTGTTCACACGATCGTCACAAACAAATGACTGCACCTACGCGTCTGAAACTTTACAGCGCGCCATCTAAAGGATGATATTTAACATCTATCATAGTAATTTGGCCATCTTCACGACATCTCTGAGTCAGGGCGAGGACTTTTAGGAAACTCTAGTAGACGTTGAGAAAATTTGCTACACTTTTTTATTTTCTTGATTTAGTAATAGTAAATTTGTACATAAGCATCTATTGTGGGTACTTTTTGAAAAGCCCTTAATGAGCATTATTATAAAATGTCAAATATACTGAGTATTTTATTTCAAATAAGAGGGTTGAGTTTATTTTCGGTTAAACCGGAATTAGAAAAAAAAATGAGTAATATCATTTTTGAGTTGTCAGTATACTGCTATCCCTACACCCGAATTTCGTATCATTGAATCACATACTTTAAAAAGTTATTTAGATGGTGCGGGATATTTAGCAGTCTTGTATACCGTAAATGCAGGCAGTTACTTCAATCTCAACTTTGTTTACATGTTATGGTTAATACTTTACGAGTTATTGTACTCCTCACACATTCCCTCTCATTACAAGTTCCCGATACACACTAGAAGACTTTTATTGTTTCTCTGTTTAAGCCGCAGAAGTTTAATAGCAATGCTCCCAGCCCAAGCTTTGTTTCAGACTGAGGTATGAATTTGACTCCCTCTTGTGCGGTCTTGCTGTAACCGGTCGCCAAGCGGGTAATTCTGAGAAATCGGACGCCACATCAGAAAGACCGCTCTAACGTGATTTGCTTATTTTCACACGACAACATTAGAAGCTAAAAGGGATTAACTTTCATGAAACATTCTGCTCTTATTCTTGCTTTTGTATGTCACAAAACAAAACAGTTGAATTGCACTGTCAGCACCAGCTTTTTTTTTTTTTTTGTCCTCTCAGGCACGTGTACTTTTTGTTACGTGCCAACTTTGACTAGGCGCACTTAAAGTAAGATCTATAGAAAGTTTATAAAATATAAATTAATACATTTAACCAGTTTATAATAAACAGCAACTTTTTAAGATTGAACTCAACACATTAGTGAGCTGTGTTGCTTGTTGCATGTGCTACATTAAATTTTCTGGGCTATCCATGATCAGCAAAACAAGATTAATGTGAAAATTCCGCGGGAAAAAAATTTATACATTGTTGCATAGCAGGCGTTGAAATGCTATGAAGCGCTATACTCTGGCCGTTCAGTCTCCAGTCCTGACGTTTCGTGAGGATAAAGAGAGAGAGAAAAGGTGTCAGCACTGCCAACCTAAAGGCGTGAATAGCACAACTGACGCTCTTGTAATGCTTTTATAGAGATATTTTCTGCTACAAGATTCAAGCTCTACTAAATGCTAATGAATTAATTCACTGTTTGCATTACTGGAGATGGCTAGCACAAGGATGGTGAAAGTAGTATGCTAGCAACAACCACCGGCTCTCTCGTGCTGCACACTACACTATGTTGTCAACTCTGTTTTAACCGAAGCACGCGCGCCCAGTTGTTTGTTTGTAGTGTTGGTTCAAGTAAAGCTGGTTTCTTTTGTACGTGAGCTATTTATAGTGTTATTATTCTTGTTATAGTTCTTATATTTATTGTTATAGTTATTGTTACAGTAACATGGCTATGTGTTTGTTGTGTTGGTTCAAGTAAAGCTGGTTTCTTTTGTACGTGAGCTATTTACAGAGTTATTATTCTTAATATAGTTCTTAATTTTATTGTTATAGTTATTGTTACAGTAGCATGGCTATGTGTTTGTTGTGTTGGTTCAAGTAAAGCTGGGTTTTTTTGTCCATGGGCTAATTATTGGTTATTATTCGTCAGAATCAACGCAGAAAAAATCGGGTCTTATAAGCGCGATATAATAGCAATGCATAATGAGCAACACAGTTTCTCTCGGTCACAGGAAACATTAAAGCCGGGGACTGCATGTTGAGTGGGAAATTGTTACAACATAAGAAAACCTGAATAAAATGCATGATTTAAGGTTAGCAAGTTCGACTAGCAAATACCAAGATACAACAGAAGATGCAACGTATCTCAAGTTTTAGTGTGTATAATATTCTAACTAAAGAATAAGAGAGGCCAAAATTAGTTGTAAGATGGGGCACAGAATGTTGACTCCTATTCATAAACGGCCAGATGTAATTTTTTCAGGGACTAACAGAAATTTTTTGACAGAAATGAGGGTAGATCCATAAGTTTCCGGCCTCTTCGATAAGGATTACCGCCTTCTAAAACCCTTATCAGCTGCAAGTTCTGCTCTGCTGTGTTCAGTTGTTCAGATATAGTTTGCTAAAGAAGGCTATGTGTAGAAGATTGTGACATGTTCAAAATGGAGTTTCGAACTGTTATTAAGTTGTTCACAAAAGAAGGACTTACTCCAAATGAAATTAAACAGCGATTGGACGGTGTATATGGGGAAGCACCCCCCTCATATTCTACCATAAAAGAAGGGGCTAAATTTTTCGAATGGGTCGAGAAAGCATTGAAGACGAAGAGCGTGCAGGTCGGCCCTTGGAGGTGCTCATTCCTGGATCATCGCTCTTGTGGAAAGAGAAATTATGGTAGACCGACAGCTCAAAGTTACAGAAATAGCAGCAAGGTTGGGTCTTTCTAAAACAACAGTCCTTCGAATTATTCATGAACATTTAAACATGAAAAAGGTTAGTGCAAGATGGGTGTCTACACTTCTTTCCTCAGTACAAAAGCAGCAACGAGTCATCTGTTGTCAGGCATTTTTGGAGCCGTGGCAACGAGAGAGAAGTTTTGCAAACCATTGCTACGGGACATGAAACTATGGTCCTCTACTATGATTCCTTGACCAAAAGAGAATCAATGGAGTGGCATAAACCTGGCGAAACACCGCCTCTAAAGGCCAAGGTCACCCAGTCAACCAAGAAGAGCATGGACACAATCTTTTGGGACTGTGAAGGAATACTCTTCATTGACTTCAAGGAGAGGAACACCACAGTAAATGGGGAGTACTATGCTGGCCTACTGCACAGACTACGTGCTTCCATCAAAGAGAAAAGGCGAGGAAAGCTGAGTGGTGGTGTGGACCTTCTTCACGCGCCTGTGCACACAGCTCTTGTTGCAAAGGAAGGTGTGAAGAAATGTGGCTTCAAGGAGATCGATTATCTACCCTACGGCCCAGATCTAACTCCCAGTGACTATTTCCTCTTCTCAAAACTCGAGAAGGACCTTCAAGGAAGGAAATTTAAGTGTGACAAAGAAGTGATGGTTGCTATTTATGCACATTTTGCAGATAAGTCTTCTGACTATTTTGGAGGGGAGGGGGTTTGGATTGTTAATTCAAAGATGTGAGAAGTGTATTGCAATAAAGGGTGAGTATATTGAAAATTGAAATATAGTTTTTGTCTTTATCATACCTAGAAAATGGTTAGGCCGAAAATTTATGGATCTACCCTCGTATTTCTGATTATAAGTCATGACTGTGATCCTGCAGCCCAACTATAAAGGTAGAAATTGAAGCATAAAGGTCCCCACCGCTTAGACATTTCAGAGCACAGCCATTAGTTAGAGTTATGCAATGCAGAGGATGTTATCCGGTTGGTTATTTACTCAGAGGAGACACAATAAAGTTTATAATTATGCAAACTTAAATTAAGCAACGGAGGAGAAACGTCGTGCGAGTTGTGCCCTGTCTTCAAGCTACAAGTCTTGTGTTTCAAGGTGTGAACTGCCAAAAGTTCCCCCTTATCTCCAAATCAAGGCCATAGGGACTTTAGGCTGTTCTCAAAATTTAGAAAAATATTCTAGGGAAGAAGTTTTCATTCGGTTTATGACGTCAAAAGGTTGTAAATTATTGATTGGCATCCCTGGGAGAAGGGAATATAAATTAAAAATTGAGATATTCTAAAAATAGATTAGAGAAAGAGAATAAAAATACTTCTCATTGCTTAAAAATAGAAAGTTTTAGAAATATCTACCTTTTCATCACATCACCACCATAGTAGTATAAACCTACTATTTCAAGAAGGGAAACTTCTAATTCTGCTGTCCTGCTACAAATTACACAGAGTGTAAAAACAGAAAGTTGCAAGCGTTAATAGGATACGCCAATGTGCCAATGTCTCTGTTCTGCTTGGTAGGGTATTTACTTACGCCATGCAGAAATGCAGGGTCTGTGAGTTTGCGGTGCGCATCGAACGTTAACAGATACCGACGTGCAGGTTTAAGGTGTGCCTTACGAAGAAATATCAGAGATGCTATAAATTTTTTTTAATATCGCGATTCTGTTTCCATGACAACGCCCATGTAACGTGTAATATACACTGCAATTTACGATGCAACACGCAACACCGTCCGCCGGTTCCAGGGCTGCACATCTCTTGCTCCAGGACAAACCTGGCTCGCCTACTGAATTTGATGTGAACGATACAAATATTACTTGGAAATAGTTTTATAAATAATTATGTCGAATTGTCAGTAATGTTTTTAATTACTTTAAATATGCCAGTGAAATGCATTGTCTCTGTAAAATATTGCCAATAAGGCGTGTATCAGAGCACTTGAAATTTTATGATTTGTAGAAATAAGCTATGAGTACTAAAAGTACACCTAGAATGTACCGAGAGTGCCAAAAGCGTATACTCACTTTACAGTAGATATCTATTTATTATATTTCAAAGTTGGACCGAAAAACAACAGTAATGTGTAGTATGATGTTCTGTAAACAGATGTGACTCACATACATTATGATAGCGTTGCTACGTGACAGATAAACCAACAATGAATAAATGAAGCCAAGATTATCATATGATGTTATTTTGGAAAAAACTGTTAATTTACCTGGAATTAATTTTTGGTGTGGGTGTCATCTAGGGATCTAACTGGGCCATTCTTTTTTGAAGGAACACTAATTGGCCCAGTGCACCTAAGCATACATAACACACACACATCCGTCTTGACCGCCATTCATACACTCTATGGAAATGAGAAATTTTATTTCCAACAGGATGGTGCACCTCCACATTATCACCGAGACGTACGTGCGTACCTTGATGACAATCTTCCAAGGTACTGGATAGGACGAAGAGGTCCGATTGAGTTTCCACCGCGTTCTTCGGATCTAACTCCGTTGGACTTTTACCTATGGGGAACTCTTAAGGATGTTGTATACCGTAGAAAACCAGCTACACTGACAACACTTCGGGAAGAAATTGAAACGGCATGTGCTGCAATCGCTGAGGACACTTTCGCAAACGTTGCTCAATCAGCAGTTCAAAGTATACAGAAGTGTATCGACGCCGATAGTGGGCATTTTGAGCAACTGTTGTAACTGTAAAAGTGTAAGATGATTAGTGCTCATCATTTTCTGTTTGTGTGAGTTCAGTTTTGTTATGTTAACACAGTTTTTTCTTTGTTTGACATGTGTAAACCTTTTTGGCACCCCTGTATAATAACTATATCAGACGAATATGACATATGAAAATAGGCCCCCTTAGCCTGTAATGCCACACCACAACCACTGGGAAGACCATCAACACTATATAAACAAAATTTTCGCTAATAAAATAAAATATCACTGTAGGAGAATGATATGGTCTGTAGAAAAACAAAAAGAAACAAGATTTCTCAGAAATATATACCTACTTCTGTTCTATCTGAAGAAATTCATCACACGTTTATTTTCAGGGTGGGTCACATAAAACATACAAGGTACTATCTTTAAAATGGTTTAATATAACTAAATGCGGACTTTATAAATTTCTCTGGAGAAGGAACCTTTATGATAGCGTCATGGGCATTACCTTAAAAGGAACGACGGTATACTTTCTGATTTTCTTTCCCCAACAAATTAAGCTACGTTTGTTTAAAGCATTTCTTTATTCTAAACTAAATTTTGAGAGGTTATAGGGGTTTGAAACAACACTACATAAGTTCTGTATGTATTTAGTAATGAAAATTTCATAATATTGGACACATTATCCTCCTCCTCCTCCTAGTTCTTTGTGGCTTTTTTTTCCAAAACTGCAGGTGCGACTGCTCGTACTGCTTGTTCAAGTTCCGTAGCGACGCGCGACTACCTCCATCTTGATAATACTCCATAGTTATCATGTCACCAGGTCAAGGCTACATGGAGTAGTGCTGGGTATATTGGAGACCCATGTCAGGGAATTTATAGTTTAACAAACCAGGAACGGTAAGAGCGAAGTGTGCTGGAGCTCCGTCTTGCTGTATCCACATTAGTTCTCTGTCTTCCAGTTGGAGGATGAACCAAGTTGTCAGCATTTGTGAATATGATACAGCATTCATATACCCATCAAAAATATGGTTCAAACAGATGCTGTGATGTTATTCCTGGCCACATCTAACACGTGGTAGGTTGTGTTTAAGTTTGGAAATGAAGTGAGGATTTTCCTTCAAAAAAAAAAAAAAAATATTTCTCGTGGCATGTGGCACATTCATCTGTGAACATAACCTTGACCTTGATTTGTCGGTTTGGAATGTTGCTGGAAGAGAGCGACATGCATCATATCTGACTGAAACAGCTCATTGATGATATGACCTCACCTTCTTCATATAATTGAAAAGAGTTGATCGTGGAATGTCATGATCAGCAGCTCGTTTGCGAATGGATGTTACGATGCGTGATCAACTTCAGCACATGTCTCCAGTCGCGTCTTATTTCTTTCACTTCTCGATTGGTTTTTCACACTTCCTATCATAAACAACTATCTTTACCAAGAAATCATTTTCCTCTTTGTCAGTGCAGGCTTATAAAACCGTACCTTAAATTACTCCTGTATGATTGCCTGCCATTTCAACTCACGAATGACGATTGAATAACGTAAAGAGCACAATACACCAACAACATAACTAATAATTATAGTTTAGTAATAATATTACATGATATGCTAATAACAAACTAGTAAAGTACAGGGATATACAAACTTCAGAGTATACGAGGGTAGGTCCATAAGTTTCCAGTCTCGCCGATAAGCATTATCGCCTTCACAAAATCCTTATCTGATGTCATACCTTATCTGTTAAGTAACTTCCGCTCCTCTGTGTTCAGATATAGTTGCATAAAGAACACTATGTGCAGACATATTCAAAATGGAGTATCGAACTGTTATTAAGTTCATCACAAAAGAAGCACTAGCTCCAAATGAAATTAAACAGTGATTGGACGATGTATATGGGGAAGTATCCCCCTTATATTCTTCCGTAAAAGAAGGGACCAAAATTTTTCGAATGGGTCGAGAAAGCATTGAAGACGAAAGCTTTGCATGTCGGCCCTTGGAGGTGCTCACTCCTGAAAACATCGCTGCTCTTGTGGAAGGAGAAATGATGGAAGATCGGCGGCTCAAAGTTACAGAAATAGCAGCAAGGTTGGGTATTTTTAAAACGACAGTCCTTCGAATTATTCATGAACATTTAAACACGAATAAGGTTAGTGCAAGATGGTTGCCTAGACTTCTTTTCTAAGTCCAAAAGCAGCAACGAGTCATCTGTTGTCAGGCATTTTTGGAGCTCTGCCGTGGTAACGAGAGAGAAGTTCTGCAAACCATTGTTACTGGAGATGAAACTATGGTCCTTTGTCCAAAAAAGAATCAATGGAGTGGCATATACCGCCTCTAAAGGTCAAGGTCACTCAGTCAACCAAGAAGATCATGACCACAATCTTTTGGGACTGTGAAGGAATACTCTTCATTGTATTCAAGGAGAGGAACATCACAGTAAATGGGGAGTACTATGCTGGCATACTGCACTGACTACGTGCTTGCATTAAAGGGAAAAGGCGAGGAAAGTGGAGTGGTGGTGGACAACGCGCTTGTGCACACAGCTCTTGTTGCAAAGGAAGCTGTAAGAAATGTGGCTTCAAGGATATCGACCATCCCAGATCTAGCTCCCAGCGAATATTTCCTCTTCTCAAAACTCAAAAGTATCTTCGAGGAAGGAAATTTAGGTGTGAAAAGAAGTGATGGATGCTGTTTGTACCTATTTTGCAGATAAGGCTTCTGACTATTTTGGGGGGGGGGGACGTGAGAAATATATTGTAATAAAGGGTACAGCATTGAAAAGTGAAATTTAGTTTTTGTCTTTATTATGTCTCAAAAATGGTTAGGCCGAAAACTTATGGACCTACCCTGGTAAATTGTCTTTTTGTCAAATATGAATTACCTACAATCTTGGAAAATGTAAGTCTCAATGTATGAACAGAACTGTGGTGCAGCAAGATGGTGCTTCATCACACTTTGAAGACGCATACGTAAATTACTGAACAACAGGTTCCGAGGTAGATGCATTTAGACGTACTGAACATGTTTTATGGTTATTCCTCTCTCTACACATATATATTTATAATATTCTTATTTTATAATTCTAATTTTAAGGCATTAGCTTTAGGAAATATAGTTATAAATATGTAGAACGTAAATAATTATAAAAGTTAATATTTTCATTGTAAAGATAAAACTTTTAATAAATTTTAAAATATAATATCTTCAATATCATACTCCACAGTACCTATGAAGTATTTCTTCAATATTACACTCCACAGTGTGAATTAAACTTACGTCACTGTTACTCTTTTATGTAATAGCCCCCGAAAAAGAATTAATATGTAAGAATTTAAATATTACTGGTATTCATTTATATAGAAAGTAGTTGTTTTTAAGCATCCTACATCTCCTGAAAATTACATTTTAGAGCAAATATGTTTCAAACAAAAACTGCCAAATTTGTTGATGACATTCACACTATCTAAATCATTATTCCATTTAAATTGTTGATGTAACCGACCCCCCTTCCTGGAGCCCCATTAAGGCACTTTAAAGTGTTGCCTATGAAGCTATTAAGAAACCCCTTTCACCATAAAGACAGCTTTTAGATTAATTGGTTAACTTAAGAGATGTTAACTGTAACTTTTTATGTAAGTTACTCTTGTTAACAAAGTTATGCAATAAAAGGTGATTTTGTTGTTTTAAATATTTTGAGCATTCATTAAGGAAAAATGCTGTCCTTTGTATTTGCTCTATGACATTCATGAGAAAGCAGCAAAGCCCAGCAAGGGCATCCGCAAGGGGTGGCACAGAGGGGCAGCTGCCCCTCCCAAAGTTTTTAAAATCATAAATTTCCATTTATACCGAAAACGATATTTTGGAATAAAACATTTAAGGTGAACTTAACTAATTAATTTATCCTTTTTGTAATATAGATTTTAAAAATTAGGTTGTTTAATTGATTTTTCAAAACTGGTCATTTTCAATCATCTACTTCCAAAAGTATGTTGCCCCTCTCTCAAAAATATTCTGCGGGCATCCTAGAGCTATTTATTTTTTTTAAAAGTGTTTAACACCATTTGCACTTGGGAGGTATCACGGGGGGTGGGTACTTAAGATATATGAGATGAAATGATTATTTTGGAAAGAATTTTTATGAGGACTGAGGAAAACCTGGAAATACCCCTTCAGCGATGATAGTTGTGGCCGAAATCGAACCTGAGACCTCCGTCTCACAAGTCTGCGCATTAACTACCTAGGCCACCCTGGCGTTTCTATGTACTTATGACATTTATATCAAATATATAGTCTTCCATATTAAGCTACATTTGTTGTTTTTTTAATCTTTTAAGTTTTTTTTATCAGAATCACATGACACGACAGAAAAAAATTATTTACAAACAATTGACAAATGCAAAATGAATATAACTGAGATAGTGAAAAAACAATGGCTAGTTCTGCATGCCTGCTATATCGTTCTAACGCAAAGGATGGTAGGTATGCCCTTGAACAAGAGAATCGTATCTAAACTCGGGGAACATATTAAATAATTCCTATTTAACCATTATGAAGGACCTTTGAAAAACTAACTTCGTGTTTCAAAGCAACAGATTCTTGGTATAGTTCCGACTTAGGATATATTAATAATTATCTCTAATTCTGCCTCCATTGTCGATTTTTGTCAGCTATTAATAGGAGAGGAATACCAGAGGGCGAGAAGTCATTAAAACAATGTATCAGTATTTACTATAGACGCAAAGTACTTGTTATATCATTGGATTTATACATCCTCAATGCTTGTATATTGCGTTTTTGATGAGCGGATTTATGCTTTATTGTAAATGACAGTTTTGCAATAAAATACACAGAACATGATGATGTTTACAGAACATCATTCGATAATCTTGGCTTCATTTGTTCATTGTTGATTTACCTGTCACGTAGCAACGCTATCATAATGTATGTGAGTTACATCTGTTTACAGAACATCATACTACACATTGCTGTTGTTTTTCGGTCCAACTTTGAAATATATTAAATAGATATTTTTGGCACCCTGATATATAATTAACTATCTTATGCCTTGCTGGCTGGAAATAATTGCATTAAATTAGTCTCTTGATTGAAAAAATTACATTATTACTTTTGCTGTAGTGTTCTATAATGGTTTTATGGTATTACTAAAATTAAATACATTATAAAGTTGTAATTTTAGAATAAGGAGCTGAAAGCAGACAACAACAATTGATTCAAGAATATGACGGCATCAAGAAAGTAAGTCCCAATCGCGCCTAGAGATGGCACCGCTAGTCGGATAGGAATGCGCATGCGCGGGAATAGAGAGGAAGTATGTGGTAATAATGCAGTAAAATTTCAGCCTTGTGACGGCCGTGGTTACCGCGCTGTGCTAGGAGAAAATGGCTGCTCTGATATTGTCTCCCGCCAACTGCGAAGTTCGTGCAGTCATCCGAGGTTTGCACGCTCAAAAGCAAAGTCCGGCAGAGATCCATCGCCAATTGTGTCAAGGCTTCCGGGAGACAATTTCGAGCACAAGGGAGCGAGACATCTGGGGAATTGACAAGAGAGTTCTGAAATTGTGAAGCGCCGGTTCTGCTCAATTGCTTGCCGCACACTTTCCAACACTTCTGCCGTCACCAGGGACGGTCGGCCACTACGGTCGTCGTCGTGAATATTGGTTCGTCCTTCAGTGAACTGCCTGCACCATCGCCTTACCATAATGTCGTGTCCATACACTTGACACAATTGGCGATGGATCTCTGCTGGACTTTGCTTTGAGCGAGCAAATCTCGGATGACTGCACGAACCTCGCAGTTGGCGGGAGACAATATCAGAGCAGCCATTTTCTCCTAACACAGCGCGGTAACCACGGACGTCACAAGGCTGAAACTTTACTGCATTATTCCCACATACTTCCTCTCTACTCCTGCGCATGCGCATTCCTATCCGACAAGTGGTTCCATCTCCAGGCGCGATTGGACCAAGCGTGAAAGAAACTTAATGATTTACCTCAAATGTTATCATATGCATAATGTCCACATTCACGGTGCATAGCTTTGAGATAAATTGTTCTGGGACTGTCGAAAAGTTATGCAAAAAGCGCCGAAATATTGAAATGATGGAAAAATGTTCAAATGTTACGCCATCATTCTCTATTGGCATTTGAGCTATTTGAAATTCCTGTTTCTTTCCCATCTTGAAAGAAGATGTGTTTGGACATTGTCTCACTTGGGATGAAATTCATAGTGTGAGCGATACAACAAATATTTCTGTTATCAAGAAAACAAACGTGTTTTATTGACACTCTTAGTATAAATTTTTCATTTTCTTCCAGTGACTTTTGAGCGTAATATCATCACACTAGTTCCTTAAATTTGAACTTGACATGACGACCTAAAGCGAGGTAGGAGGCCATCTGGAGCTCTTCACACATGGGATGAACTAAGTACATCACAAAATCCAGTCTTGCTAATGTGGACAAGCTGGCAATGTCAAGATAATGCATCAAGAATATTATTCGGCTTTCGTAGTCTACTTCGAATGGACAGACACGAGAAGGTGGAGATGCTATCTTCGTGTATATTTAAGAGCAGCTTGTACATGCGTCTCCCCTGTCATTTCAGCCTTGAGTGACAGTCGAAATGTACAGCCCTGGGTAGTTTGTAGCCTTCTTTCCTACAATGTTTGTTTTGCATTGCGTTTAAATTGACAGAGCGAGTTATTGCTTTTCCCCAAAGAGGTCCACTAAGGGATGGGATGACACTTGCAGGTTTTGTTCTGAGGATCATTAGTTGACAGAAGAGTCCGGAAGATAGGCAAAATGCTTTTCCTATTTGGGTGGATGTTGAGACAGGTAAAAATGAATAATTTTGCGTACATTTGGAGTCGGTAGAGGTCGTTTTTATTTTGCCTTTTTGCCTATTTTGGCCTCGTAAACTATTTTAAGGTTTAAAATTTTTTTTTGTCTGTTATGGATCGTTATGAATTTACTATTTACGCATTTTGAAAAACACACAAAGAATGGAACAGTTTAACATATCGAAGTGAAAAAAGTTATAAAAATTAAATTGCATTTTCACCCAACAAAAAACACAGCCTGAGGACGTTAAGGCGCGGACTCGTGAGCGGGAGGTCTGGGGTTCGAATCCCACCAGGACCGTCCTTCCTGACTGAGGGTTATCCAGGTTTTCCCCAGTCCTCATAAATGGCAAATGCCGGGGATGTACCCTAAACTTAGGTATGAAACATTTCCTTCCTTAAAAAAATTCTTTCCCAATATATCATTTCATGTATCATCAGTGTCACTGCCTGTGGTGCCTTAGTAGTAAAAATGGGCATTAAACACCATTAAAAAAACCTAACAAAGTAGGTTTTGAGAATTTTGTTATACATTTATTTCTTTTCAAGCAGTTAAAAACTTTCCCCTCAACTCATTCGCTTAAGCTCTTTAAGTAGCAGAGTCTTCATTAGTGAAAGGAACACATGGTTACCTCGAGTATAGAGGAAAAAAGAGAGGATGAGGGAAGTACTGTAGTTCTGAATAGTCTTGATGAATGACGTTGTGTCAATCCACGCGAGACAATTCTAGGAAGTTTGTGGTGGGGGTAAGTTCTCAGTTGATTTGGTTTATTTATGGAGCTCTTTAACATCTCAGGTCATCAACGTCCCTTTCTATTCTGAGCGTGAATCGGCCGACAACTTTTGCTCAGAGGCCTCTTATTTCAGCCTTGAGGTTTTTTTTCGTGCCGTAAAAGTGCGACATGGGACCCAAGGCATGCCCACCACACACATACAACGAACATTTGCATAAACAATGCTGGTTTTTGACAATTTATTCATTTTTTTTCTCTTTGTATATACTTCTTAACAGCATAATTACATCGTCGATTTTTGGGCGTAAAAATTCTGAGTATGGCTTCCTTCAGAAGGGAAGTAAAGCCCTAGGTCCCATGATGTAGATTTACAACAAATAAAAAAATCTCAATTTTGGAAGAAGGGGCCTGTAGGCAAAAATTATTGTACGTTTTAGACCCTGCATTGAATGAGAGGCTGATGACCAGAGATCCTAAAGAGCTTCCGTAAATAAAATAAATATATAAATAAACAACTCTCTTTCCGGTATAATGTTTCGGCGTCGGAGTTATTTTATTCCCCCTCCACAAGTTTCCTCCTCTCTTTTCTCATTGCTATCATTTACCTCCTTAATGCTCATGATTTCAGCTACTATGGCATTACACAAGTGACATACTCCATAGGTAAACTACCTCTGAGTTGTGAAGGAACGTAGGCTTTCACAGCCAGATTCGCAAATATCACTAGCAATACCTTCCGGGCTGTTATGCAATGGTCTGCTGGAGCTAGCAGTTCCAGACGTTTCGTCCACAACTGCGGCGGACATCTTCAGTGGCGTGCAGACGCAATGATACCTCCTCCAAGGTACGCCACTGTAGATGTCCGCCGCAGTTGTGGACGACACATGTGGAACTCCTAGCTCTACCAGACCACGGCATAGCAGCCCGGAAGATACCTTTAGTGATACCTGCTACTGAGTTGCTAGTAAGCAAAGAGCTGGTGTTAATAATGAAGCAGCTGGTTCTCTTATCTAGAACAGAAGCCGTTGTTGTCAACATTTCAAATTGAAACTTTAAATAAAAGGAATAAAATTGTCTGATTTCAAATATAGCATTAAAATTTTGATTTCCTGCTGAACCGAAGGGAGTAATTTTATGTTTATACTTACTTATCATAAGAACAAATACAATACATAACTTTCAAAAAATAATTTTTCATTAATTTATCAAACTTGAAGTTTTTGACATATAATGGAATGTATGAGTACGCCATAAGTTTCCAGACTAACAATTTTTTAGGCACGATAAAGACTAAACAATACTCCACTTTTCAATATAATTACCTTTTATTACAACACACTTCTTCTTGAGTTTTAAGAAGAGGAAATAGTCACTGGGAGCTAGATCTGGGCTATAGGATGCATGGTCGATCTCCTTGAAGCCACATTTCTTCACAGCTTCCTTTGCAACAAGAGCTGTGTGCACAGGCGCGTTGTCGTAAAGAAGGCGCACACCATCACTGAGCTTTCCTCGCCTTTTCTCTTTGATGGAAGCACGTAGTCTGTGCAGTAGGCCAGCATAGTACTCTCCATTTACTGTGGTGTTCTTCTCCTTGAAGTCAATGAAGAGTATTCCTTCACAGTCCCAAAAGATTGTGGCCATGATGTTCTTGGTTGACTGAGTGACCTTGACCTTTAGAGACGGTGCTTCGCCAGGTTTATGCCACTGCATTGATTTTCTTTTGGACAGGTGATCATAGTAGAGGGCCATAGTTTCATCTCTTGTAACAATGGTTTGCAGAACTTCTCTCTTGTTGCCATGGCAGAGCTCCAAAAATGCCTGACAACAGATGACTCGTTGCTGCTATTGAACTGAGGAAAGAAGTCTAGGCACCCATCTTGCACTAACCTTATTCATGTTTAAATGTTCAAAAATAATTCGAAGTTCTGTTGTTTTAGAAAAGTCAACCTTGCTGCTATTTCTGTAACTTTGAGCCGCTGGTCTTCCATAATTTCTCCTTCCACAAGAGCGAGGTTTTCAGGAGTGAGCACCTCCAAGGGCCGACCTGCACCTGCTTTCTGCAAACATTCGAAAAAGTTTGGCCTATTCTTTCGCGGTAGAATATGAGAGGGATACTCCATTTTGAACATGTCACAATCTTCTACACATAGCCTTCTTTATACAACTATATGTGAACAACTGAACACAGTTACAGCTGCAATTATTTACTTAACAGATAAGGTATGACACTAGATAAGGATTTTGTGAAGGCGATATGTACTACAGACATTTTTTTTGCAAGTTTACTAATACTTTCAAAAAGTGCTTAAACGCAAAATCACCCTCAGCTTTGTTCATAGAGGTTAAATGCGAAAAAATAAATGTTTTGGCATTTAGCAAATACGCAAACCTGTACGTTACAGCTTAACCCCTATGCAAATGATGCAGATATTCCGAAGTCACGAGTTTTACATTGTGTGCTAATTGCAAGTATGTCCTCTTTGGCTACAAAGTCATTAGGTCTCTGAACAGGGCACATTTCCCAAGGCGCCCGTTTATTAAGCACATAAAAGAGGTAGTTTCCTCGGGTTTAGTTTCGAGATAGTTGTGTAATAAAATGCAAATAGCCGCATCTACTCATTACTTATTTTACGCCCCGCATGGGCAGTGATAGGATCCGGTAACCTGTGGTTACTGGATGATTCCGCGCCTGTATCGATTCCAGCCAACGGCTTCTCTTCCTCTTTTCGAGATATCTCGTGTTACAATCGAGTGCTGCAGATGCTTGAAAGATATTGGGGACACCTGGGAAAACTTCCGCCGCCTTTGTATGCCCACTACTTGTGTATGTGTATTTTATGCTATTTAATTTTCTTTTGCTTGCTTACTAAAGCTCCAGTGGCGGTTAATCCTTTGTTTTGTCTGTCTTCGATATAGTTTTGAGCATCTATAATTTCCGAATCAACATAAATGGCAGTGGACTAAGATTTGCAGACGAGGTGGTCTTATTCGCCAAAGCACCTCTAACAATGCTGGAACAATTATGTGAGCAAAAATGCACGACTGTCACTAAACAAGCTGGAGACGCAGTTAAGTTCAAACGGTCCTGAAACCCCGATAAAAATAGATGTGAACGAATATACATACCTGGACAACAGATTTCCTTCCATGATAAAATGGAAAAAGAAGTACAAAGAAGGATCTCATTAACCTGGAGAGCATTTTGGGCCCTTAAGTTTATATTGTTAGACTAAACACTAACTAAGAAAATCAGATTTCAGACGCTCGAAACCTGTGAATACCTGTATTATTATATGTGTACCAGACATGGTCAATAAATAACAAAATTCAAACATGCTAAAGAAAAATACAACGTAACAACCTCGAAATAACTTTGAAGGACAAAATATCTATAGTATTAATAAATCAGTTATCTCAGATAACAGACATCGCACAAATAGCTACCAGAAGCAAATGGCAACGGGGCGGTCACGTCGCAAGAATGCGGGACAAAGGTGGACCTACAAGAGCTCAATGTGGGACCCCAGGGTAGGAAAAAGTACAGAAGAAGATGTACAGGCCTCTTCAAGGAACATGCAGATCAAGAGTAGCAAGAGGAAGAGAAAAATGGAAATCTCTGGAGAAGCAACTAGTGCAGTGAGAAATGGAGTAACTAAAGAGTGTCTTAAACATGGTACGAACAACTAGCGAGAAATAGCTCACCACGTTAGGAAAAAGCGAGCTTTCCCTACTTGTTAGGAGGCCATTGCCCTTTATCTTTATCTTTAATATATGTTTCCTTTTTTTTTTTTTGGCTTTTTTTGATGATTTAGGGAGACTCTGATGCAAGTATTATATGGGCATTTGGACAATATTTCCTTTTGCACTTAATTTCGAAATCGCCTCCAGAACATTTTTCGCTTTTATCGTTCATGAGTGAAGCAAGAACATAGAATCATTAGGAACAATTTCGGATATCGAATGCCATTTCAGCACCCGCTTCTAAATACATTATAACAGGATGATGATATTCGGGGTTATTTCGAAAACTCTATGCATGGCCTCTTAGGACTGTGCAAAACACACTATTGTGACTTACAATCATTACATTATAAAACACATGAAACATCTGCACTATCACACATGCGGTGTTTGATTCTCAGTAGAATTTAGAGGATTTTTTTTTAATTCATGTCATCTGAAATGATAGATTATATAGAAGCAATTTCAGAAATCGTTAATTTCAGTCATTTTCAATAAGATTCCAAATGGCCCCATACGGTAGTCCGAGGACCGATGTTGGTGATTTTCATTTTCCATAGTTTCTCATCCTGTAAAACTTCAGTGTCGTTCCATACACTTCTGTGTTAAACAGATTCTTGTCCCCAAACTGTGCTCTTCAATTCTGCATACTTTTGGCCGGCACCAGTAACTTAATAATAATGCATTGCACAATCGATGAGTGCACCTCTTGCTCGGACATGATGCTACTGATAACAAAACAACTGTGCGCAGCGAACTTGTTTCCTCCCTACTTCTGAAACGTTCACGCGTGACGTCATAAAGACGTTTCTCGCTCTTACTACTGACAAACGGTAAAATGAAAATTTCCGTTTATATTTTATTCTCTTTAGACCTTGTTTTCTAGCTCCTTTAGCTATTTTTGCTTTGTTTTCTTACTTTCTCATAAAATTTCGTATTTCACAGATTATGGATAGTACAGAGATGTATGGTACATTTAATTTATTTTAACAATTAATACCCTGATAGAAAAAAATGTAATTAAATAGCAGAATAAATGGTTTTAAGGTGGGAAGAGCATATACCTGTTTTCTGAGTTAAAAAGTTAATCTAAAAGTTTATTAAACCGTGGTAAGGAGGATAAAGAAAACGAAGCATCTCTTAATAGTGTTATTATAAACAACTTTTTTGTTAAATTCTTTGGTAATAAAAAAGAGATATGATCGAAAATTAACTTTGTTTACTGAGAAATTCAGGTCATCATCAGCGTTTTGTTAGTAGCACTGGCAGTAACCGTAGACCTTTTATACTGATATAATTTTTGTGTTGCACATTATGTTTAAAATTGAATTGAATTATTATGAAATGAAATATTGTGATGTATTTTAATATGTAATTCTTATGTGTTTATTTTTTTATTTTATAGATAGAACGAAGATCTAGGAGTGAAATGCAGTTCGAAATATTCCACAGTGTGCATCTTGAACAAGCAGGAAGCGCAGTCCTGTAAAAAAAGTAGGTAGTGTAGCCTTATTTTAGTTGCTGTGGGAGTAATTTGTGGTTTAGGATATTAATTGTTTAGCTAAATTTCCTCTTGTGACTGAACTGTCCCCCTACTGAGCTAATAACACTATTATTAATAGCTTTACTTATTCTCCATCGTTCTTTTGTTTCTCTATCCTTCTTTTTACGGCCGAGTTATAAAATGCAACAAAAATCTCGTATCCTCTTCTCTTGCCTTGAATTTTATTTCGTAAAACGAATAAAACAAATAAATAAATTATAACAAACGGAGAAAGTGTTTTCTTAAAGGCTTAATATTGTCAACTGCACAAAAAATGTCGATCCTGGTGGTGTAGTGGTTACCATACTTGCCTCCTAAACCCAAAATCCATCCCGGTCAGGACCGATGGATTTTTTCGGGCGTAAAAATCCTAAGTATGGCTTCCTTCGGAAGGGAAGTAAAGCCGTGGGTCCGTGTCGTACATTTACGGCACGATAAAGAACCTCAAGCCTGAAAGAAGAGGCCTCTGAGCAAAATTTCTCGGTCGTTTCACGCCCTGAATTGAATGGGACGTTGATGACCTGAGATGATAAAGAGCGCCCGTAAAAATAAATAAATAAAAAAAAAACTGCACGAAAATGAACAATATTCATGTCCTGGTTTTTAATAAACTGGGACAGCCATTCATTGATGCGATATCTGCGGCACACACACAGAGTTCATACTTTCTTAAAATGCCTTATGCCTAAAATGGCGGCTTTATGGCTGATCTACATATTAAACGCAGATAAAATGCGAACTGCGTTAGCCAATTACAGAAAGTCAAGTGGGAGACTAACAGGGCGTGCCAATATCTAAAACCGTTAGGTTACATTCTTTTCGCAAATTAGTACAACCTCGAAACTGGAAGACATGTTCGAGTGAATTGAAAAACAAGTTATTAAGGCCATTTACCTCTCCCAGAACATTAATCTCAACTTCACAGAGAAACTTCACAAAGTAGAAGAGTTACAATCGCTTTTAGTATTATTCAATTTTATATGAGCTATGTGATATTAGATTTTTTATAACTTTCGGAAAATTCTACAAATGATTTGTCAAGTTGCCCAAACCGCGGTTAGGTTGTCTTGTTTTCATACTGCGAAGCCTTTTAATTAGTGTGAAAGATAATTAGAATATGCAGTTTGGTTTTCTGTTTCTGTAGTTTCATTCAACCACGTGTAAAATAAAGCGGCTAATTCGTGCTATTTGAGACAAATTGATTGATCTGTGTTCGGATATTACACTTTGTCGAGAAACGCATTTGTGACGTCATGCGTGAAGGTTTCAGAAGTAGGGGGAAAACAGGCTCGCCTCGCACAGTTGTTTTGTTATTAGTAGCATCATGTCCGAGCAAGAGGTACACTCATCGATTGCTCAATGCATTATTATGAAGTTACTGGCAAAGTTGAAGTGCACAGTTTGGGGACAAGAAACTGTCTAAGACAGAAGTGTATGGAATAGCACAGAAATTTCACAGGATGAGAAACTATGGAAACTCTTTTTCTACAAACATTGGTTTCTAAAATTTATTATAATGCACGTGTAATTAAAAATTGTTTTTTTCAAGATTTATCACAGCCTTTACAAGTGAAAAATGAAAACCACCAACATCCGTCCTCGGACTAGCGTATGGAAATATTCGGGCCATTCGGAATCTTATTGAGTGTGACTGAAATTTAACGCTTTCTGAAATTACTTCTGCATAATCTATCATTTCAGATAACATATAATTACCTTTAGAAAATTACTTTACAGTAAAATTTACAATTAATAGTAAAAGTTAGTAAATATTAAAAGTTTGTTTATATTTCATAACCTAACATGCATCATTGCAGCACCTTGTCTTGTAGTGTTTTGTTGTAATCGCTGTGAAGTCAAAGTTTAAACGGCTTGGCTTATGTTAAATGTAACATTTTCTGATTCCAGCTGTGCAGCTTTTCAAAGGAATATGGCATTTATGATCATGGCCCGGATTTTAGTAGTTTTTTCTTATGTAGTATTACACATTGCTCTTAGATAAGATCAAAGGTCAACTTTTGAAAGGAAATGTAATTTTAGTTTTTTGTTCCAAATAACTACATTGCTTTTTCTACTTAATTTGGTATATAATTTATTGAAAAAGTCCAATTGTAAATGCTTTTAATTATGTAATGTTTTTATGTATCAAACTGCTTTTTTAATGTCCCATAGAGTAGTGTGGGGCAAAAGTACGTAATGGGTAAGAGTATGCACAGGGATATTTATAAGAAACCGCCATGCAGTTGGTAGCACTAAATGCTGTTGGATAGTTAACATGGCCGATAGTTTCTCTTCTTAGTTTCATCCCGTAGATGTATTTCACATTTAAACTATGGGGTAATATCGAATATCACACATCTTGATGCTTGTTTCGAGATTTTGGAAATGTGTTTGTCCTATGTAAAATCTAAAACCTGTACTGTAGTACTACTCCAATTTACAGGCTCTTTTCTGTAATAACATGTCTTGCCTTGGTCATTGAATGAACCTAAGTATAGATGGCAGCACAATCGGGAAATGTTTGGGACAAGAGTACTAACCGTGGGTACATTTGCCACACTCTTGTATTTGTGCATTAAATTTTATGACGGTCCTGGTGGTGTAGTGGTAACCATACTTGCCTCCTAAACTCAAGGTCGCGGGTACAAACCCGGGCAGGATCGATGGATTTTGGAGGGGGGGGGGTAAATCCTAAGTATGGCTTCCTTCGGAAGGGAAATAAAACAGTGGGTCCTGTGTCGTACATTTACGGCACGTAAAAGAACCGCAAGTCTGAAAAAAGAGGCTCTCTGAGCAAATTTGTCGGCCGTTTCGCTCCCTGAATTGAATGGGACGCTGATGACCTGAGATATTAAAGAGGGTTCATAAATTAAAAAAAAAAAAATAAATAAATTTTATATTAAATTTGTATGCTAGACAGTATATTTTCTGATACTTCTTGTTGTAATCAAAGTCGTAATTTGGATGAAAGTATTTGAGTTTTAACATTTGTGCAGCTATGCTTAACATTAGGAGTTGATTATTTTATCCAAACAGTTGTGGGGTATTCTGTACTTGAAATATATATGTACATGACTAAGATAAAGTATCATCATTTTGCATTCAAATTGTTTATATAGATATATTAGGTTACTATCATTCTATTTGTTTTAGATTAATTATATTTAATATAAGTCAGGCTATGGTGCTTTGGTGTATTCTTATATTGTAATTGAAGACATAGTAGTAAGTAGCAAAATTAAAAATTGTGTTTTCTTCATACTTTTACCCCACAAAATATTTGTTCCATTTTAAATAAACATTTTTAAAACGTTCTTTTGAGCAGAAAGGTATATTTTAACTGTTTCTGGTAATATGTAGAATGCAGATGTCATAATAAATAATTCACAAATATCAAATAAAATCTGTGCCAATGAGAGGTATTTAAACCTTAAGTGCACTCTTGGCCCTCATTACTATACTATTGCATAAAAATTAAAATATCTCTGAAACCATTTGCTATAGAAGGCTGTGGTTTGATCAGTTTTGTAGGCTAATTACGGTTTAAAATGTCAATAACACTAATGGCGGCTTGTGTGTTTAATTTTTTAAGCATCGGAAAGTTTTACATTTATTTTGAGTTTTAAACTCTATACATTCCAATTTTATTTTTTGAATTTATATAATGTCATGCCTAGGTTCACCAGGGTTTATAAAAAAAAATTAAAAACGAAAGGAATGGGTATTACAAATCGTGTCCAGTAAAACATGAAAATAATAGGTCTATTTCTTGAATATTTTAATTACAGTGTTGAGTAAAACTGTCTCTTGTGGTGGTAATATTACTTTGTGTGAAGACGCAGGTGCAAGATATGGATTAATATGTAAATTGAAAATTAGTTGTATTAGCTTTAACGTTATTTTAGTCGTAAGTGAAAAATTCACAACATATCTGCCTCCCCTCTCATAAATTAACGAAGATGGAAGCATGGAATTTTTACAGCTGATATACATTATTACATTAATTTCTGAGCTCTAGTTCCACTTTTTATACTTGAGTATTAATATAATTTCATTTTTATAAAACGGTTTCTGTTACTAGAAACTTTCCTCTAAACTAGAGCTCAGAATTTATTATGTAATGAAAAATATGCAGTAAAAATTTCACTGACGTATCAGTAATACATTTTGAGAAAAAGTAATGAATAATTTTACATTAGCAATATAGGGCCTCGGATCTCAGAATTCTGAATAACTAATTCCGATTATAAAAACCTTTTTATTTTTCAAGTTTTAGCTACTTTTTTCTTGTTTTATGTCTCCTTTTGTTATCTCTATGTTTTTGGTCATTTTCTGATCCTTTTTTTTTAACAATTATTATATCAATAATAAATAATAATATTAAATTACAATTTAGATGTTCGTAACAATGAAAACAAAAATGCTTCTATTGTAACGCGCCGGAAGGAACAAAGCAACATGCCTTTGGACATCTACACGGCTAGCCGAGGTCGTTAAGGTGCGGACCCGTGAGCGGGAGGTCCTGTGGTTCCATTCTCACCAGGATCATCTTCCCTGACTGGTTTTCCTCAGTCTTCATAAATGGCAAATGTCGGGGAGTTATCCCAAACTTAGGCCTGGAACTTTTCCTTCCATAAAAAAAAATCCTTTCCCAATTTATCATTTCATCCCATGTATCCACCGCATTTGGTGCCTTAGCAATTAAAACGTTAAACACTATTACAAAAATAGTGTTTAACAATTACATGTATAAGGTCTTACTATTTATTGTCCTGGAACGCTCTTGATTTATTCATACTGCCAAACCTTTTAGTGTGAAAGATCATCAGAGAATGCAGTTTGGTTTTCTATTTCTGTAGTTTCATCCAAACATATCTAAAATAAAGTGGCTAATTCGTGTTATTTAAGACAAATTAACCTGTATTCGGATGTTACACTTTTTCTACACATAGTGCAATATTATTTTGTAAGATATGCGAAATAAAGATATGGACCAAAAGAACATTCACAGTGTAGCAACGCTCTGGTTACGATAAACATACTGTCCCTACACTAGTCGGCCATAAGAAGGGGACGGGAGTTTCAGAGGTCAAAGCACAAATACTATTTAATGCATATTAGGGCTTATTTATTAAAGCAAAGAACATCAGAGACATCTCGACCTGGGCCTGAAACTTAGCTTGGGCCGATGTGCTGAGCTAAGCAGAGGGCTGCCTGGGCCACCACGTCCAGCAAGGGTTCACCCTGACAACCCCAATATCTGACTTCTTCCTCTGAGTCGCTCTTACCCTCTCAATTTCCGGCCAATTCTCAGAATATTCCAAAAGAATTGAATAATTCACGTCATGAAAGCTTCTAGAAGGTTCTGCAGACTTTTCTAACAGAAGTAGGTTAACCAAAAGGGATATTACATGATGTTAATTATAGTAGGCCAACAAGAAGAGGTTAGGTTGCAAAACTGTTGTGCGTCAAGGCTTGGTACAACTTCTCCGATTCTTAGGTTTTAAACTATTTTGTTTCTTGGTAGCTAACTGTGAATTTTAACATAATTATCCTTTTCTTTATCATGGGAGTCATATAGTTGAGCGTTATGAAACCTAAAAATAACTCGACGTCGAAACCTAAAAGTGTCTAAAACTATCGTTTTAAAACATTAACATTAATTTGAATTACATTTTAATATGTGAGGACAATTTGTGAGAATGTCGTTCGTGTATTTTCTGGAGAAATCGAAGTAATGAAAACTCCAACATTATGGTCTATTTATTGCATGTTAAAGTCCCTGAAGTTTGGTATATCAGAGTTTGAAAGTTTGATCGCCTTCTTGAAAAGAAAATCTTTTGGATATGTAGCAAAAAAGTGCAGTGTTTTCACAACAGAGGACATAAGTAAACTTTTGGTGGAAGCTCCTGATAGAGAATATTTTTACGAAAAAACTCCTATTGTTAATATACCTGATGTAGTCTAGCTATTCATATTAACACAGTTTGCATTGCTTGAATGCGTTCGTAAATGTATTCTATTAATTGTATGTGATACACCAAGACTGCTACTTTCAGTTTTAATTTATTAAATAGTGGTGCAAAGTAGTGATGCAGTAAAAAATGTTCAATTGTTTTATTCCAGTGCCGCTAGACAACTACATTCAGTTCGAAAATTGGGTAGACATTGGTTACATTACAACGTGATAGTATAAAAATGTTTTTAGATACACTGTCACTTGATATACAGCACTAAAGGTTTAGGGTGGGTAAACAAAACCGTCACGGGTGCCCGAGGTCGTTAAGGCACGAACTCGTGTGCGGGAGTTATGGGGTTCGAATCCCGCCAGGACCGTCCTCTCTGACTGAGGTTTTCCCCACAGACCTTATAAAAGGCAAATGCCGGGGGGTATTCTAAACGTAGGCCTGGTACGTTTCCTTCCTTAAAATGCTCTCCCAATAAATAATTTCATTTCTTGCATCATCAGTGTCCACCGCCTGTGATGCCTCAGTAGTAAAAACGGGCGTTAAACACTGTTAAAAAAACAATACACAAAGAAGGAAATGAGGACCAAAAAGAAAATTTAAAATTATGAACATTTTCCACTACCCAGTCGCATTAAATTGTACTATCTCTACCTCACTTTCTGTTGTATATGTTCAATCAAGCACGTTTGAGAACCTACAAGTGTGTTATCTATATTCAGCAGTAGCAATAGCGGTATTTAAGGAAAATAACATCAAAGATATTGGCATCTGATGCAAATGAGTGAATGGATTTCAAAAAGTAGAAGGAAAATAAGAAGATTGCATAGAAGAAAATGGAATTTATTGAAGCAATGGCGGAAAGCCCACTTCCTTGGTCTAGGCGTTGCTGACTGCAGGTCGGGAGGCCCAGGTTCGATTCCCGGTACCTGCTTAGGAGTTTTTCTAAGTTAGGGAGCTCTGGAACGGTGTCCACCCAGCCTTATGAGGACAATTGGGAAGCTGCCTGATAGAGAGGTGGCGATCTTCGATCTAGTAAGTCGCTATAAAGGGAAGGGCGAGATGCGGTGTGCTGATCAAATGCCCCCCCGCAATACTGCACTCTACCAATGACATGAAGTGATGGAGGTAGAAGACGCAGCTGTTGTCGTGGTAAGCTAAGGTCCATATGGGGCTGTAAAAGGCTAGAAGTAAGTAAGTAATGATGGAAAGACGTTTAAGAGAGACTATGGTTTAACATTTCCTAAACATTATAACTAAAATTTAGGTTCTACATGCATATGGTTATCAGAAAATGTTCCTAATGTTATAGACTGAATAACTGAATAATTTCCGGTTGTCTCGCAAGATTTACACAGATGTATGCACCTTGTATTTCTCAGATTACCCTTTCCGTGCCTCAAACGACAGATGTTCCTGTTGCGAAAGTTTGTTAGCCTCATACTAGACAAATACAAACTAATTTGGGCGAAACCATTCTACCGTTGCTCAGATACAACCCAGGTCCTCTAGCTAGTAGTCAATATTCTCTAAACCAGGAAATTTCGAGCAACCAGCTGCTTCATAATTTCAAAACCCACCTTAACTAAACGCGATAGGTAACTCGTATTTCAATTTCGGTGAAAATTCCCGCTCTTAAACGGGTGTTTTAATTATATACCTTCATTTATTGGACCCAGGTGCATTGCTTTAAAAACATCTGCTTTGTAAATAACAGCGTTGTTCAACAGATAAGGGGTATTCCTTTTTTATTTTTATTTTTTGGAGAATAACTACTGCAAACGTTCAATAATATGTTATTGTTTGTGTAATGAAATCACCTTTTGAAGAGTCGTGTTTAAGCCCATGTTCGTCGTTGTAATGCACTTGTTTTGATGATAATCACAGCCTGTTGTGTTGCCTCCTTGTTCAGGAAAAAGTATTACGTTTTATATACATACATATCGGCCTTGAGGCCACATACAATCCCCATTATTAAGAATCGTTCACTATACCCCTTTGTTAATTTATTACTATTTTTTGGATGATGCAGGCAATTTTTGTTTATAACGAATTCGAGCGCAATATAATACTCATAGGCACTTAAAGGTTAGCCCCCGGCACACCATTCTTTCACTTTTATTCCTTGTGTTCTTGCGACTTTAGAGGTTTTTAGTCGGCCGCAGCGTTACCCAGGGTGCATCACGTGGAGGCCTGCTACTTTACACCCTTAAAGTTGGCTTCTGGACACGATTCCAATTCAGAGTGTGAAATGACCGGTAAATTCTGCTCAGAGGCCTCTTCTTTCCAGCTTGAGGTTCTTTATCGTGCCGTAAATGTACGCCACAGGACCCATGGCTTTACTTCCCTTCTGAAGGATTTTTACGCCCGAAAAAATCCATTGAACGTGGCCGGGATTGAACCCGCCGTCTTGGGCTTACGAGGCAAGTATGGTTATCACTACACCACCAGGACCGACCATCGATCCCTTTTTCAAAACAAATGTTTCACAACGGTCACTTATTCAGTCAGGGCATTGTAAACAAAGTTTAAAAATCAGATACACACCTAATAAAAAATTATCCACACCTTTCTAACAGCTTCATATTTAAAAAGACTCTCTGACATTTTGGATTCTGAACAACCCAATTTACATACAAACACACATTGCGTATTTGGTTCAGTGTTATTAATCAAATGTCAAATACGGGCGTGTGAGCCGAAAACTGTTTCTTAATTTCCTTAAGCGTTTCAATTAATTTTATCACTGTCTCGTATCTCTTCATAGAGAGATCCGCAAGTGGCTGAATGAACGAGATAAAATAACTTCGGAGTAAAATAAAAGAATGACAATTTATATTAACAACAGACATTTGTCTCACGAGAGCTTTCTTAGAACGCTGAGAAGCTTTCTTATCCATGCTGCAATAAATTAATGATAAAGTGTAACTGAATTTACTCACGTAGGCCTAGCCCTCTTGTCACATAAACCGCCAAGGGGTGCACTAAATTATGCCAAAGTACGAATATTTATCAAATTTCAGCTTAAAATGATGCATCTCTAACCTAGAAAAGACAGTTTCTAAATTATGAAGCAATTTCTCAACAGAAATGCAAACAGACAATATCATCTACGAGAGTAGTTCCATAAGCTTCCGGCCTAACCGTTTTCTAGGTATGATAAAGACAAAAAATATTTCACTTGTCAATATAGTTACCCTTTATTGCAATACACTTCTCACATCTTTGAATTAACATTTCAAATCCTCCCCTTCCAAAATAATCAGAAGTCTTGTCTGCAAAATGGTCATAAACTGCACCCATCACTTCTTCGTCACACTTAAATTTCCTTCCTCGAAAGTTCTTAAATTTTGTGAAGAGGAAACAGTCGCTGGGAGCTAGATCTGGGCTATAGGGTGGATGATTCATCTCCTCGAAGCCACATTTCTTCACAGCTTCCTTTGCAACAAGAGCTGTGTGCACAGGCGCGTTGTCGTGAAGAAGGCGCACACTACCACTGAGCTTTCCTCATCTTTTCTCTTTGATGGAAGCACGTAGTCTGTGCAGTTAGGGGGTTTCTATTAACACAATTTGGCATAGTTGATCTTTTATAGATCCGTCATTTCATTGTTGCATAGCATTTAAATGTTTAGTTCAATTATCCTTGATAAACGTATTAAACGCGATGTGTGTATTGCTTAGATGTTCAATTTGCTTTCCAAATTCCCAGAAACAGCTGTACCTCATCAGAAATTTCGAGAGACAGGCTCAGTGTTAGATGCCGAACGAAACGGAAGATCACCTAAACTAAGCGAACAGAAGTTGTTGGACATTTCTGACTCTATGCGGTGGAGCCCATCATTTGGTACAAGAAAAAGATATCGGGTTCGGTTAGAAAAACATTGAAATTGTCCCTGTATAAAGTGACAGCAGTGCAAGAATTCAAAGATGTGGATAAAAAAGCGAATCTGTTGCTACGAATGGTTTACATCTTTCATTGGGTATACCATTGCTATTCTTGGCGTCACCTTCTGTACAGGCGAGTCTGGTTTCTCTCTGGTTATGTTAACATATCAAAACACACGATTATAGTCAACAGAGAATACTCGTTTTGTGCATGAAACGCCCTTGCATGAGCAGATAATTGGAGTGTAGCGATATCCAGACGACATTATTAGTCCGTCATTCTTTGAAGAAACAGTGAACAGCGAACACAATGTTTAATGATCCAAGGTTTCATTAACCAGTTAGAGGTAGACGAAATCAACTCCTCGTAGTTTCAACAGGATGGCGCTACTGAACACTTTGCTGACAACACTATGCGACTTCTGGAAGAGTTTTTGGGGAACGTGTCCTCTCTAAATACTTGCTCCCTGGGCCTCACTCCACCAGACTTTATTCTTTCGGGAGTAGCACAAAAGCTGTAGTGTATCGCGATGGCCCACGCACGCTTTTTGACTTAAAAACTGAAATAATTGCAGAAAGTGTTTTCAATTAAAATTAAACGGGTTCAGGCTTATATATCCGCCCATGGACGACATTTCCAATATATGTTGTAACAGCACAGTGACTTTCCGAACACCCTGTAGTACAACTGTTAGAAAGGGAAAATTAAGAAAATATTTAGTTTTGATTAGTTTTGAAATTATTAACGGCTCTCAAAGTGCATTTCGGTTAGGAAAGGACTTTATTGTATAAACTGTTGCTCTGCTGTGCATTTTTAAATGCCATTGTGCGTCACAGACAGGGCCATTATTCTTTCGGAATGTTAATATTTTACTGTAAAATCCGTTGCAAATGGATAAAATAAAAACTAACTAGAATTTATGAACGATAACTGCTGAAATTGATAAACGATTGGCTAAAGGATGTAGGTAATTAACATTTTTCTCTCTATTCCAGCCATTATTAGTGACAGAGTGGCGCTATAAAATTGTAACATATGGTCGTATAATGTTAATTAAAATTGATTAACTTTTTATGCGTTTCTGCTGGAAGAAAGGATAATAAATATGCAAATTAAATTAAGGCAGTTTTCTGTCCTTGTATGTTAACAATTTACCCATATATTATTAATTACTGGACAAAAGGCGCACCTTTTTAATTTTACTGCAGGTGTATCACATACATTTTTATTTAAGGGGTTGAATACGACTGAATTTCCTAGATCCCCGTCGTATAACCCTGAATCTAACTTCAAAAACATAGTTTTTTTTTAATGGTGTTTAACGCCCATTTTTACCACTGAGGCACCACAGGCGGTGAACGCTGGTGATACATGAGATGAAATGATAAATTGGGAAAGGATTTTTTTAAGGAAGGAAGCGTTCCAGGCCTAAGTTTAGGGTACCTCCCGGCATTTGCCATTTATGAGGACTGAGGAAAACATGGAAAAAACCTCAGTCAGGGAGGACGGTCCTGGTGGGATTCGAACCCCAGACCTTCCACTCACGAGTCCGCGCCTTAACGACCTCGGCCAACCGTGGCGGTCAAAAATATAATGTAAGTAAGATCTACTTTATCACAACGACATATTTTGGTGTTTTATTATTTTTTTTTTTTGTTTATTTACGGACGCTCTTTAACACCTCAGGTCATCAGCGTCCTATTCAATTCAGGGCGTTAAACGGCCAACAAATTTTGCTCAGAGGCCTCTCTTTCAGGCTTGAGGTTCTTTATCGTGCCGTAAATGTACGACACGGGGCCCACGGCTTTACTTCCCTTCCGCAGGAAGCCATACTTAGGATTTTTACGCCCGGAAAAATTCATCGATCCTGGCCGGGTTTGAACCCGCGATCTTGGGTTTAGAAGGCAAGTATGGTAACCACTACACCACCATGACCGACTACATCTTGGTGTAATTTTCATATACTATTATATCCCTCCCCTTTTGAATATTTATGCTTCAAGACACAACTTTCTACCCACAACTTCAGCATCGTGCAATGAAAAATAAGTGTTGAAGTTCTTTGAAGTTCTTTGTTGCTAATAAGATTTAGAAACACAAGAAAACAAATACAAAGCTGGTTTCAACTCCCAGACAGAAACAGTACGAGCGCGGGGTGCTACATATAAATTAGAGACACAAAACAGTAGTTAGTTACATATGAAAATGTTTCTTATAAATAAAACTTAATGAAGGAATAAAACACGTAGCTGTAATATCAATAAAATAATAAATAAACATTAACTCAGCACCACCGTCCTGCCTGGATCCGAAAGCCATGTTAAGCACATAGCGTTTTCTTGTTAGTGCTTAAGTTATGACAACAAGTGTGACGAAATTGGAGCATGGTTTCCGTAATAAGCGTGAGAAAATTTATAATCCTTCAGAAGTTGTATTGTTTTTACCATTATGGCTGAAACTTAGGGATTTCTGGGAATTTTAATTTAATATAAATAAATTGAGCCCTCACTGCAATAAACTAACAACAAAATGTAACAATGGCAACCTTAAGGAATTATAAATCAAGAAATGTCAAATAGACTGAGAAAAAGGGGATATTGGTTCTTTGAAAAGTAGACAAATGAAGGGAAAAATGTATTTAACTATTTAATAAAATTTAGAGAAAAATAGCGTTACCAGTTTTTGCATTTTCTACAATTGAAAATAATATTCATCATTTAGTACACACTGAATACTTGAAAAGAAAAATATTACTGTATTTGAACTGAATTAAATGATGAGCATGGCGCAAATAATAAATCGTATTCTTTAATTGAATTGCTGCTATTACTATTACTACTGCTACTGCTACAAATCGCCACTAGTGGCCGAGGTCGTTAAGGCGCGGTTTTGTGAACGGGAGGTCGGGGGTTCGAATCCCGCCAGAACCGTCCTCCCTAACTGAGGTTTTTTCCAGGTTTTCCTCAATTCTCATAAATGGCAAATGCTGGTAAGGTACTCTAAACTTTAACCTAGAACGATACCTTCCATAACAAAAATATTTTCCCAATTTATCATTTCATCTCATGTATCATCAGTGTCCACCGCCTGTGGTGCCTCAGTAGTAAAAACGGACATTAAACACTACTATTATTATTATTATTATTATTATTATTATTATTATTATTACTGCTACTATAACTGTTGCTATTCCCTAGTACTACTACTACCTACTACTATTAGTATTATTACTGCTACTACTATTGTCTGTCTATAAAAGAATTTAGGAAAATAATTTGAGAAGATAAGAAAAAAGTTACGAAAGACATACTCATTCGTTATTATGAGTTAATAGTTGATGTGAATTTGAAGAGTGTTCATGTTTTTACAAATGTCGGCAGTGAGGTGTCCCAAAATCTTGCAATAGTCTCTGCAGTTAATTGTGACTGACTGCAAATATGTTTAGAAGTTTGTTCTTTCTTGGGACTCTAAATTAGAATGTATTTTGTTATCCAGAAGATTGCTTAGAGCTTTAAGAAATGTCAGTTGCTGCCTTGGTATGAAAGCAGAGCGAACAGTAATTTAAGACATTTACGAGGTCGTTTTGAGACGTTCTAGACCTAACAATGAAGGAACTAGATTTTTAACTTGAACGTTATTTTTATTTTTAATTTTAATCTTGCTTAAATTCAATATAATTATTCTAACAATGTTTCAATATCATTATCTATATCTGAAGTGTTTTTCGGAAGGTCTGTTAAATTCTCCCCCACGACTGCAATCGCCGCCTTTTGGTTTGGTGAAAAACGCTTGCCAGGGAGGAAGGAATAGTTTGATCTTTGGGAACTTTGGAAGTTATGGGTGTGGACTGGATGATCCAATAATGTATACTTCGAATCTCTCAATATTTCAGTGAGTAGTTGCATTGTTTTAATGAAAAACATTTTTTATTCTGCAAATCTTTGTCTTTTTATTGCTGTTTTAAAAGTTTATAATAGTGCTCTTCTGTTATAGTTTTACTCTGCTGAAAATAATCCATTAGTAGCTGTTTCAATTCTGGTGCGTGACAGCGGATTCAGGTCTCAACTGCGTTTATAAATCGATGCACAAAACCAGCTCCGTTGCTATTAAAATGCTCCAAATACTTTAAGGGCCAGGTTATATAACAGTTACTAACTGAATATTACTTTTAACTGTATTTTAAGAGGTTAATCATCATTTCTGTTGCCTAAAATAGCCTCAGACTACCAAATCTTGATTTTGCACTAGCCCTCAAACCTATGGCAACGTCGCGAAGCAATAGAGAAACTCGCGTTTAGAGCGAGTTGATGTTCAATTGTTTAACCTGAGAAAATCAATAAATATTCAATTTTTTCGCATCGTATTCAAACATGGATAAAGAAATGTCAAAGCGAATGCGAACGGCAAATTTTAACAAACGTGGGCATATTATTATTGATCTAGTGCTAAAATATAAGGAAATAATTGAAAATATAAAAACATTTTCGATCTCAAATAAAGATAAAGAACGTATATGGAGAGAAATTGCCAAACGGTATAATTCTTTTCTTAAGACTTCTGCATTTTATACCCATGTATGTGTAGTCTATAACGCCTAAAACTCCAGGAAAGTTGTGAATGTTGTAGAAGCCTAGCATCACTTAGTTTGCTTAGTTCTGAAGTGAAATTTATCATGGGATGAAATGTGGAAGTAATCAGAAATCTGTACAATACACCAATTGTAAGGTTAACTTTACATAACCTATAATTAATCGCAACTCTGTTGATATTATTAACGCGGAAATGAAAAGTGAAACATCGAAGAAACTTTATCTACCTGGGGAGGGGAAGAAAAAAAAAAAAAAAAGAAAAGAAAAAAAAAAAGTTACCCAGAATTTTACAATTACTAAACTCTAGTTAGTGCTTTAACTTGTGCAATTTCTTGAGTTAGATTTAATTTGAGGTTAAGACGAAATAATCTTAGATTAATGTTTATACAACCAAATTTTCCAAGTTAAGCATAACTGATGGTTAATTTTATACTTTAAACTCAAGTTAACTCTTTATACAACCGGCCGCAAGTGTTTAATTCCTGTCTTTATTGGTGAGGCATCACAGTTGGTTGCCACTGCTGATACATGACATGAATTATAAATTGGGAAAGGATTGTTTTGAAGAGTGGAAACGTTCCAGGCTAAATTTTAGGATACCATCCCGGCATTTGTTATTTATGAGGAATAAGGAAAATCTGGAAAAAATCTCAAACAGGGAGGACGGTCCTGGGGGAATCGAACCCCAGATCTCCCCTAACGAGTCCTTTTTTTAACGACCTCGGCAACCGTGGTATATGAATCCTGTTGTTGCTGCACTTCCTTCGATGTCCTTAACGTGGGTCATCTTCAAGGCTGGTACTCCATGTTTAAATAAGCAGCAATTTCTTAATCATTGGAAATGAAAAAGAATCCGCATAAAATTTTATAAATATAGTACGAATTTCCTTTGGCGTTTTAAGTCATATTTTACAAAAACTTATCACCCACGATACTAAATTTTATCGATTTTATGAAATGTTCACAACGTAAGTTTAAGAAAGTTGTATTAAAGAACTTTTTGAAACAATGACTTGATATTTAAAATAAATGCTTAATACGCTTATACTGACGTAAAAACAAATTTCTTGCACGATTAGTGGTCAGGACTGAGAATTTTTTTACACCGCCCAGATATAGCGCTGGTTAAATGAGATAGAAATATGCATTATAATACATAAATTTTATTGTGCATTTATTGTTTATGTAATTTTCACGAAATAGCTAAAAGGCTAAATCTCATAGCATTATGACTGTTTTAAAATCTTGAATTCGTTCGGACTTTCACGTAGGGTCAAATTCAATTTTAACTTCAATCGAAAATATACGAATTTCATGAATAAACTTCTAGCAGTAATTGAAAAAATATATACCGCCACGGGCGACCGAGGTCGTTAAGGCGCGGACTCCAGAGCGAGAGGTCTGGGGTTCGAATCCCGCCAGCATCGTCCTCCCTCACTGAAGTTTTTTCCAGTTTTCCTCAGTCCTCATAAATAGCAAATGCCGGGGAGGTACCCTAAACTTAGGCCTGGAATTTTTCCTTCCCTAAAAAAAAAATCCCTTCCCATTATATTATTTCATCTTATCTGTATCCATCGCCTGTGGTGCCTCTGTAGCAATAACGGGCGTTAAATATTATTCATTCATTGAAGATATAAATATATTCAAGCCTGTGCAAGAAATTATTTTTCTGATAGGAGGAATATGAAAGAAAAATGAGCAAATATCCTCTGAAATGTACTCCAACAACTAGAACTAAACCTTCATGGAAAAAACATAGCAAAAATAATAAATTCATCGAAAAAGAATTATATTAGATTGCACTCTGATGTTATATGCCACAGAATAAAGAAGGAAACAAACAGTGCGCTAGGTGTGAGAGGGTGCGTTGAAGTTTCTATTTAAAAAATGCTTTCTTTACAGGAATGACCTTGATGGAAACCAGCCTTTGCAGCTCCCCTGGTGTTAAGAGAAACAATTACACGGTTCGTATGATGAACGATGCTTGTTTAGAACATTCCCAATGAGCAAGCGGCTGCAATAATGGCGGTGATTATGTCTTAGCCTCCATGTGGGACCCTCCAGCCTTTTTATACCATCTGTATAAAAGGTTACGCTGCCCTTGAGCGTGACTGCTGTTTCCACTGCTTAATTTTCGATGAAATATCGTACTCCTTGCTCTAAGATTACTGACAAACCTTGTGAGATATGAAAATAGTTAACTTAATATATCTATCTGCTAAAACAGTTATTGTAATACTATATACAGAGCTTTCACTTAAAAACTATTCCGCTCGCAGCCCAGGGATTCAGAGCACCCTGGTCACTGGTTGCTAATAAGAATTTATTTTAGTTTTAGCCTATTTAATCTTTATTTGAAAATGTTATTTCAAGAAAAAAAAATATGAGAATTTCTCAGGACCTGAACTCAATAGCTGATGCGGAAAACTCCTGCATTTTACGAAGTGTATCCACACTTCAAGTAAAGAAAAAACTGTGTTAACATAAAAAACTGAATTCACACAAACAGAAAATGATATGCACATTATTTTACAGTTACAACAGTTGCTCAAAATGCCCACCATCGGCGTCGATACACTTCTCAGTACGTTGAACTACTGATTGAGTAACGTTTGCGAAAGTGTCCTCAGCGACTGCAGCACATGCCGTTTCAATTTCTTCCCGAAGTGCTGTCAGTGTAGCTGGTTTTCTACGGTATACAACATCCTTAAGAGTTCCCCATTGGTAGAAGTTCAACGGAGTTGGATCCGGAGAACGCGGTGGGAACTCAATTGGACCTCTTCGTCCTATCCAGTGCCTTGGATCCAGTGCACGGGGCTTGTTGCTGTGCGAGATCTCCCAGATCTGCCCTTGTGAACATCGCACGAGTCTCAAATTTGTCTCCAATGCGTGTTTTGCTACTCGCGTTGACGGTTCTGCTCTGTACACACGTCTCCATTGCCTTTGAAATTCAATAGCATTCTCGGTTTTCAAATATCACTACAAAGTTGCTTTCCGCTGTTCACACAATAATCTTGGCTCCATTTTGTTGTAGCAACGCTATCATAACGTAAAGTGAGTCACACCTGTTTACAGAATATCATACTACACATTACTGTTGTTTTCCGGTTCAACTTTGAAATATATTAAATATCTACTGTGAAAGTGCGTATACATTTTTGGCACCCTCGGTATTTACATACACTATACGTATATTCTGGTTGATTTGGATTTCGCGAGACAGCTCCGTGTGCAGTTGGCCACTTTTCACCGAACTTTACAGTTCTTGTTTTGTTTCCAGGCTTGAAAGCCGGCCTGGGAGCTGGAGGGAGGTCAATGCAATTTTAATTCTAGGAACGTAGGACTGTGTTCTTGCATGTTGTGTGAGAGTGTATTAATTATTCATCGCACGTGCGTACAGAATCGGATTGTGATGTACGGAGATTGTTTCAAGAGAGAATTGCTGATATTCAACTTTTTAATCATTGTTCGATTCACAGGCTGGAAAATAATTTCGGAAACGGGTAGTATTCTTGATAAAAAAAAAAAAAGCGTACACATCCACGCACAGTACTCACAATAAACGGGAAATAGCTATTTCTCTGTTCGAACAGCTGCAAAGCCATTGAAGTTAAAACCATATAATATTACGGTAGTTAAACCGGGTGACCCTGCATTCATGAGTAGATTTTATGAATGGATTTTGAATAGTGGGCGAGACGGAGAAATTGGCCCTAATCTAATTTACTTTACGGACGACTCAGCTAAGTGGCTATTTTAATACACAAAACAATCGATTTTGGAATTTTAAAAAATCTTAACCTCCTTCACAAGGAACTCCTTTCGTGATCAATATAGGGATAGGTATGTGCAAAATATTCTGCAGTCCTTAAATTAACTGAGTCAATATGTTTTCTATATCACACATTGTTAGAGGTCGATAAGAATTAATTTTAACAAGTGCATCTATTTAATGATTATTTAAAATGATTTATTTGAAAAAAAGAGATAGTTTTATGAGAATCTCTTAGGGTATGAACGAATCAATAGGGTTTAGAATTATTCGACTTGCATAATATATCCGATCAACAAGAACAATTCAACACATTGCAGTGAAATGAGATGCTTGTTTTGTCGCTAGAGGCAGAGTATGCAGGTTTTATACTGAGCATATATTTCAAGGTCATGCTGTCGTAGCTCCATTATTTTCAATTACACCGAGTTTGCATTTTGCGTTATTACATTAATTAATTTTTAAACATACGTGTTTAGCGAGTGAAGGTCAAACACATATTCAAAATAGTAAAGTAAAATGAAACTTTTCAAGCGTTTTCACACAGTGTAAAAACGCTATCCCTCATGACAATAACGGCCGCTTGAATATAATGCAGGTATATGAGATATGCTTATTTAATTACGCTAATGTAATGCTTAGTTTTGGAAGTTTTTGTTTACGCTGACTGACCTAGTTATTCGTGAAGAGCTGGGGGTAAAGTTTGTTTACCGTTAGAACATTATAAAATCAGAAAATTTAAATTTGTGGTCCTTTTAGATTATGCGATGGATTTCTGACTGTGTTCATGAAGCCATACTTGCGAATAAATTTCGGCAATCTCAGATTTACGGATAAATTGCTATTTATATATTAATTTGGATTGGGAGTTGTTCCGGCCTCGCCGATAAGGATTATGGCCTTCGCAAAATACTTATCTGGTGTCACACCTTATCGGTTAAGTAAAGCAGATATAGTTGTATAAAGAAAGCTATGTGTAGAAGATTGTGACTTGTTCAAAATGGAGTATCGAGCTGTTATTAAGTTCTTCACAAAAGAAGGACTTACTCCAAATGAAATTAAACAGTGATTGGACGGTGTATATGGGGAAGCATCCCCCTCATATTCTACCGTAAAAGAATGGACCAAACTTTTTCGAATGGATCGAGAAAGCGTTGAAAACGAAGAGCGTGCAGGTCGGCCCTTGGAGGTGCTCACTCCTGAAAACATCGCTCTTGTGGAAGGAGAAATTATGGAAAACCGGCGGCTCAAAGTTACAGAAATAGCAGCAAGGTTGGGCCTTTCAAAACAACAGTCCTTCGAATTATTCATGAACATTTAAACATGAATAAGGTTATTGCAAGATGGGTACCTAGACTTCATTCCTCAGTCCAAAAGCAGCAACGAGTCATCTGTTGTGAGATATTTTTGGAGCTCTGCCGTGGTAACGAGAGAGAAGTTCTGCAAACCATTGTTACAGGAGATGAAACTATGATCCTCTACTATGATCCCTTGTCCAAAAGAGAATCAATGGTGTGGCGTAAATCTGGCGAAGCACCGACTATAAAGGCCAAGGTCACTCAGTCAACCAAGAAGATCATGACCACAATCTTTTGGGACTGTTAAGGAGTACTCTTCATTGACTTCAAGGAGGGAAACATTACAGTAAATGGGGAGTACTATGCTGGCCTACTGCACAGACTACGTGCTTCCATCAAAGAGAAAAGGCGAGGAAAGCTGAGTGGTGGTGTGCGCCTTCTTCACGGCAACGCGCCTATGCACACAACTCTTGTTGCCAAGGAAGCTGTGAAGAAATGTGACTTCAAGGAGATCGACCATCTACCCTACAGCCCAGATCTAGCTCCCAGTGACTATTTCCTCTTCTCAAAACTAAAGAAGGACCTTCGAGGAAGGAAATTTAAGTGTGACGAAGAAATGGTGGATGTTGTTTGTGCCCATTTTGCAGATAAGGCTTCTGACATTTTTGATGGGGGGGGGGAGTTGAAATGCTAATTAAAAAATGTGTTAACTGTATTGCAATAAAGGGTAACTGTATTGAAGAGTGAAATATAGTTTTGTCTTTATTGTACCTAGAAAATTATTAGGGCGGAAACCTATGGACCTTCCCTGGTATTAAAAAAAACAAAAAACAAAACAACGTAGGTTCCCTTGCTTCCCTTTGGTTCTTTCACAACATAAAATACTTTCCAATTCCGTGCTAAGTTATAAAGGCAGCACATAATCTACAACAAAAGAGGATTTAAACTTAGGCTGGAATTCTGCTGATAGATTTTTAATAATGCGCATGAAGGAAAAATATAGCAAATATAATTTTCTTTTCCAAGTTTATGCTTATACGATAATCACAACATAATTTTTATTCATTCTCTTTCTTGAGTAAAATGACGGTGTAAGGTCGCTATTATTGGTGAAGTAATCATAAAAATATATACTTTTTAATATAACAGTCAATGTACGTAGATATCTGCGTGAATGGATTTTTTCATCTCGTGTTTTAGAGATTTAATCATCAGGGACTATGATTTTGCATTTTCCTTTTCAACAGGAATCTGCTACAGCTCAAACAGCTAATATTTTTATTAATTAAATTAAGAAAATCTTCAAGAGGGCGGAGATATAGTAAAAATTTCTAAGAAGCCAGGGGCAAATTAAAAGAAATATCATTTGTTTTATTTACGGACGCTCTTTAACATCTCAGGTCATTAGCGTCCCATTCAATTCAGGGTATGAGACGGACAAAAATTTTTGCTCAAAGGTCTCTTCTTTCAGGCTTGAGGGTTCTTTTACATGCGGTAAATCTACAACACGGCACCCACACGGTTTTACTTTCATTCTGAAGGAAGCCGCATTTACGATTAAATTAATAGCAAGAATGCACAGAACAATTAATAATTAATGTCAATGAGCTAATTGCTTCTATTTTTCAGTGGTATCCACAGAAAATGATGAATTGGTTTTTACAGAATTTCCAAAACTGTATGGACTATTTTGGAAGTTCCTTAATTTCCATTTATCAAATGGTTAAGTAATTTTGACAAATGTTTTTATTTTATAATTTACTAAGAACACTTTATACGCTCAAGTATTAAAGCCTAGAGCAGCAACCGCAATAGGCAACTAGCAGTGCGCTTGCACATAACGAAAGTCCCGTGTACGGCGTCAGCGAACATATAAACGCATCTTTAAACAGAGACGTTTCTTCTGTTAAGCTGACACTGCTTTGTTGGAGTGCATCCTTTTGGTCTATTTAAAAATTCCAAGTGTAATTTCTTCTTCTTTTGTTTTGTTTAACCTAAAGAAAGAGACAAGGCTTGACTGTTGCTCTGATTGCTTTTACCCGATTTACGTTCGCTTCATAAATATAACAAGATATACAACTCAAAACCTAAGAAAATATTTTATAATAACTACCAAATATTTAAACAAATATCAAACGAAAATTAATTCAAATCACAAGTCAAAAATAATAACACAAAATGAGGAATTTCTGACTAATATGAAATATATCAACGTTGTAAAAATAATATATTAATGAATTCAAAAAATGCATTATGAAATAAATAAGTGGAAATCATTTCCAACTTTCCTAAATAACACGTAGATAGAACAACCGTCTTCGAAAGAAAACACGAGAAGAAAAGAGTGAAAATGCTGTTTATATCAGATGTGCACAATGTTAAAAGAAATTAAAAAGGGAGTCAATATATATATATATATATATATATATATATATATATGTTGATTTGATTTATTTATGGACGCTCTTTAACCTCTCAGGTCATCAGCGTTCCATTCAATTCAGGGCGTGAAACGGTCGACAAATTTTGCTCAGAGGCCTCTTCTTTCAGGCTTGAGGTTCTTTATCATGCCGTAAATGTACGACACGGGACCCACGGCTCTACTTCCCTTCCAAAGGAAGCCATACTTAGAATGTTTACGCCCGAAAAAATTCATCGACCCTGGCCGGTTTTGAACCCGCGATCTTGGGTTTAGAAGGCAAGTATGGCTACCAACACCACCAGGACCGACTTATGCACGGTACAATGTGAACGTCTTTAATTGCGGGGTTTGGTTGTCAAGTTCTTTGTATTTGTTTTACACCTTTTCTGTCTGATGACGTAGACAAAACTGACTCATTGATAAAAAAATTTAATAAAAATATCCAAATTCAGACACATAAAATATAAAACATTTCTAATTATTTTTTTTAAAACTTGTTCATTTTGAAAAAGTGACCCGAATTTTTCATGCCTATATACAAGAAGCCTGGTGTTACGTCAGTGGACAATAAATAATTATATTAAGAAATGATAGTGTCCTCCTCTTTGTTACTAATAGGCAATTATAAAAATAATGTAACTCAAACCATTTCTGTTATATCTCTACAATGTCCACAGTAGCGTGTTGAAATACAATGAACTTGTCCCAGCTCCCGTGCTGTAATTACGAAATGCACCAGTCCCACTTGTGTGCTGTAGGAGGCGTGACTTGTAATGATGTGGTGTGTCATTTATCTGCTCTCGCACGACACGCAGTCTTCTTCTTTCAGGGGTATGCCCCACTAAGGCCTCATGCGGCTCCAGCAGCAAACTGGTGCCACCAAAGTGCTAAATTATTTTCATTTAATTAATCTCGTGTGTTCAAGAAATTTCCACTGTGCATTTTTTTATTTCTAAATAAGCTATAGCATTATTAATCATAGATCAGGGATTTAAAATTCGACACATGAAGCCAGGCAATGATTTCTAATCTCTTTTGACTCTGAACAGCTCAATCCCCCCCTTCTCCCACCCATCCGCCACTGTTGGAATCGGGCACCTAAACTCAAGGAGCTAGTCTTCACTATTTTAAACTCCACTGCTACAAATAAAATAAAAAAAAAATCTGACTTATCTTTTATTTGGGATCATTAGGTTTATTAGTGCAGAAGAACTAATCAGTGTAAATTATAGTTGTTTCAAGAAAATATAAATTGTGTGTCGTACAAAATGGACAACAGTTATTTGTAGTACGCGAATTTTTAAAAGGATGTTATGATGCTATCATTTCGCGGCCGTAGATGGTAGGGGATCGTGACGGTAAACAGCCGACGTGCGAATGGAAAGTTTTAAATATGCCTCATTGTGGACGACTGATTACTTTCAAATATGACATCATTTTTTCGATTTTCGAACAGAATCTGATGTTTATCAAAACAAACAATGGAGGATTCCACACACATCACTGACTTTACAACAGTAAAAATGTATGTCTCTTTAAAATATTTAATGCAATATTTACCATCTTCACCATATACAGATGCAAAAAACAGAAAGTAAAACATTTTATTGAATTTTAATTGCATAGCTCTGACAGTAATAAGGGCATTTATTTCGATGGACTCATCATTTCAATCTGCCAAACAATTTCAAGAGGCGCAAGGGTCAAACGAACCATAGTGCTTTTATGTTACACTTGATATGTTTGATTTAGCACAATGTATTACATTAGACATTCATAATAAGATATAAAACATATATATTCAACAATAAAATAAATATAAATAAATACACAATAAAATGTTTGGGGTAAATATTTATTTCTATTAAATAAAATAGAAGAATAATTTTTAAAAGTATTATAATACATATAAAACTATGAAGAAATCTTATTATGGATTATACACACTGGTGAATTCAATCATTTTTCTTCCCCCTACCCCCTCCCCGGTTATCAGCCTTTTCAGACCTGAGCTGTTTCACTTTCAGCAAAGATTTACCTAATCTCTCCTTTTCTTCCTTGCCTGGTACGTTTACATTCAACTAGAGTATGTGTCCATGATTTGTCCTCATAGATGGGACAAATTCTCCGCTCATATTCGTCATCATCCGCCATGCCTCTAGTCTGAGGCACGCGAGCCCCTGTCTAGTGAGTTTAGTGCCAGTTTTGATGTACTGCTCCATCCCCCATTTCGATTTTAGTCCCGATTGCACTTCCAATAAAATAATTTCCCTGTATTGCGCAATTGTCTGCAGCCTATCCATATCCCTCAAGCGGTTCCTAACCCTCCTCCATGCGCTCTTTCTATTTCCCTGACACGCTATCCAAATGTAGCCCAGGCCATTGTTTCTAGTTCCGGATATCTATGTCATTTCTTCCCTTCCCCATCTGTTTATAATAACAATGGCCTAATTAAAAGTTCGTTTCCATGAATAATAATTTGTAGCCATTAGTTAACCACTCTGATTTTACTCTCTATGGTTTCGCCGAATTCTCTGTTAGTTCCACAGTTCACTGTGCTGAGCTCCACAATTCCTTTCAGAAAACATGTCCTCACTGAATCTAGGTTCGCTGCTTTTCCCATCCACAAAATTCTAACTCACATGTCATTTTAGACGTTGTTAGTGTTCCATAGGCGGTTTCCAGTTCATCTGCAGGCATGTTTGGGATTCTTTCATTCCTACTTTACGCGTTGCCAAACCAATTATTAGTCCAACTTCCGTTCATCGAAAAGTAATGCCAAAGTACACTAAAGCCTTCACGTAATCTAAAGTCTGTCTTCAATGTTTCTGCCTACTAGTAACCGATTCATTCTTGTCATTACATTTTACCATTTCTCATTAACGGCGAGTAACCGATGATGTGGTATTATTCGCCAAAACACTACAATTTTGTGAACACAGCAAAAATGCAGAGCTGTCACTAAACAAACAAACTGAAGACACAGTTAATTTCAAACGGACCTGAAACCCCGATAAAAATAGATGAAACAGTCCTCACATATGTGAGCGAATATACATACCTAGGACAATAAATTTACTTCCATGATAAAATGAAAAAAGAAATAGAAAGAAGGATCTCATTAACCTGGAGAGAATTCTGGGCCCTTAAGTTTGTATTGTTAGACCAAACACTAGCTAAAAAAATCAGATTCCGGACGCTCGATACCTGTGTATACCCCTGTATTACTATATGGGGACCAGACATGGTCAGTAAAGAATAAAATTCAAATATGCCAAAGAAAAATGCAACGCAAGATCCTGGGAATAACTTTGAAGGACAAATTATCTATAGTAATTAATAAATCAGTTATCTAAGACAACAGACATCGCACAAATAGCTACCAGAAACAAATGGCAACGGGGGCGATCACATCGCAAGAATGCAGGACAAGAGGTAGACGTACAAGATCTCCATGTAGAACAGGAAAAAGGACAGAAGAAGATGGACAGACCTCTTCAAGGAACATGTAGGTCCAGATTGAACAATATAAACAAGAGGAAGAGAAAAATGGAAATCTCTCGAGAAGCAACTAGTGCATTGAGAAATGGAGTAACCAAAGAGTGTCTTAAACAGCGTACGAACAACTAGCGAGGAATAGCTCACCACGTTAGGAAAAAGCGAGCTTTCCCTACTTGTTAGGAGTACCTTTGCCCTTAAGGAACACAATAGGCTATTTTTATCTTTATCTTAACCACTTTACACAGTAGGTACAAAGTCCGTCTTGCGCTCTCTGTAGGCAGTTAATCGACTTACGAAACAGTACCATATAATTCCTCGTACAAAAGCACTGGCACCTGCATACCTACCGCTACTGGTGCCTCTATATCCTCTAGCACGTCAATAATGTCATCTATAAAGAGATTAAGCAGCAAGTAATAAAATACATCCTTGACTAACTCCCCTCTCACTTACGGAACTCTCCTTGTTCTACCTAATGCAGAATTCCACATGTCTACACATCGCCTACAGCGCTGGAATCATTTTTCCCCGATATTCCCTTTACCCGCAATTTGAACCACAGTGCCTGGCGATCGATGGAATTATAAGGCCTTCTAAATCAACAATAGCGCAACAAATTCTGTCTCCCACGCTTTTAAACTATTATGCAGTACTTTATGACCTCCTCCTATAATTGTCCGGGGGTCCCATCGTTCCTTTCCCTTATAAATGGGCTAAATGATTCCCTTACTGCAACAGGTGGAGTAATCTCCTTCATTAAGCGCTTTCTTAAAGATTTGGAGCATCAGTAAATCAAACTCACCAACTCTCGCTGCGGCTTCTAGTACTCCACACCCTCGGTTCTTTTTTTTTTTTTTTTTTTTTTTTGATTTGTTTATTTACGGACGCTCTTTGACATCTCAGGTCCCCACTGTTCCATTCAATTCAGGGAATGAAACGGCCGACCAATTTTGCTCAGAGGCCTCTCTTTCAGGCTTGAGGTTCTTTATCGTGCCGTAAATGTACGACACGGGACCCACGGCTTTACTTCCCTTCCGAAGGAAGCCATACTTAGGATTTTTACGTCCGAAAAAATCCATCGGTCCTGGCCGGGTTCGAACCCGCGATCTTGGGTTTAGTAGGTAAGTATGGTAACCACTACACCACCAGGACCGACTGTTTTTTATTAGTACTACAATACGATTTGTATGCTAATTATTGTGAACACTATTTTTATCGAAATGAGTTGGCGAACATGTTATTTAATATTTACATTTAAATTTAAATGCTCAATGGAGTCGACTAGTTGCTTCTGAACTTGTGCGTTATTTGTGCGATGTAGGTTTGCGATCTGTTCCGTATTTGAGGTCAAACATTTGTGTCGCGTCTCATCTGCCTTTGTCGCGTTATACAGGATCCTCATTTTATTACGCAATCAGAAATTGATTTTGTCCACAGAAAATTGCATTATATATATAATTTATATTATATATAATAAAAGAAAAAGTAACACTATTAACAATGTAACAAATTAACAGTAATAATAAAAGTGGAAAAGGATAAAACACTAAAAGAAAGTCACACTTGAAATCGCTACATTTCGAACTAGAGTTCTTCTATGGCAAGAAGACAAGTGACGGTGATAAAAGTAAATATTGAGTATCGAAGGTAACGTTATGCATGGAAACAGATGAAATTAGCAATGAGAGCGTGGGGGAAAAAAATGAATACGTGAGATTTAAACCAGGTGGTATACGCGCTTTATGTAAAAATATAGCTGCCATTTCTCTATCTCTGAGTAAACTTTCACAGCTATGTATAGGTAACGCATCAATAAGTGTTAGATTAAAAGCATCATCAAAATCCTTACAGTGAGATAAGGCATGCTGGGCAAGCGGCAAGGGAGACTTGGTTTTAACAGAACGTCTATGATTGTTCATACGTAGCGAAACAACAGTAGAAGTTAAACCAATATAAAATGCTTTGCAAAGCTTACAAGATAACATATATACGACGTTCTTGGAAGAACAAGTAGCAAATAAAGAAATGTAAATTCTCTGGATAAATTAGGGCTGTGGAATGAATGACATGGAATAATTAGCGCACAGGTTTTACATTTAGGACGTTGGCAAGGATATGAGCCCGCAACGGGACGTGGTAAATTCGGAGAGGATAGGTTTCGGCGAAATATACTTTTAAGATATAGGGAATGTTCTAAAAGTAAGGCGGGGTACAAATTTAGAAAAATCATTTAAAGATGGATTCATTAACAAAGTATCATGGCATTAATTCAAAATAGATCTGATGCTTTCAATTCCAGGCACGTAAGTAGTAACAAGGTTAATGAAGTTCTAATTAGAAGTTTTAGGTTTGCATTGGAAAGTTTTGTGCGCTGTAACTTGTCACTTGTCTTCTAACCATAGAAGGACTCAACGAGTTCGAAATATAGCGATCTCAAGTGTGACTTTATCTTAGTGTTTTATCCTTTTCTATTTTTATTATTTAATTAATTTGTTACATTATATATATATATATATATATATATATATATATATCTACAAAAAATGTGACAATGTGCCTTCATCTATCAAAATATACCCAAATGCAGTTTAAACTCGAATAGTCACTGCCGTACAGTTTGATGAGTTTAGTATGTGTTAATAGCTGGTGAAAAATCATGAATATTTCTAAAGAAAACTTTAAATTCTACATTTTACACCCATTAAGCTAAAAAAAAAAAAAAAATCCACGAGGAATTAGCAAGACTTTGAAAGACAACCCTCGCTTTACCTCGGGAAGCTGTGAATAAGAAAATAGTTCAAAGAGCAAAGAACTTGGTGGAGGAAAATCGACATATTACTGTTGAAAAAGTATGGAAGTTGATATCAGTGTTCGCAGCCTTGACATTATACACTATGGGCAGTAAACTTTGCGAAATTAGTGTTGGCAACGGAATGATAACAAAAAGTCTCAAGTGCTAATTGGATATAATATATTTAAAACTAAAAGGGCTTAATTGTAGTTCTTCAAAAAATTGTGCAAAATTCCGGTTCAGCAAAGAGTAGAAATTAACGAATAGTGAATTCAAAGATTTTCTGGAACGGCATACAGGTCGTTCAATTCCACTTTGAGATATGACAGGACAAGAAGCGAAGTAAATCAGACAAAAAATCGCGAAACGAAGATTTGTATTGGATTGAGGAGGGTGAAGTCCAAACGATGATAATGTCATCCTTTTCGACAGGCCATTGTCTCCTGTGGTCCATGGATTGAAGGTATACAACCCGAAGACGGTGAAAGCAGCAAATTCTATCATGTTTTATCATCAAATGGTGCACTATAACTGCTTAGTCAAGAGTAGCGGAAGTGATTGGAAATTTTCTGAACTTGACAGCCTAGTCCGTGGGAAAGAAAGAGAGAGAGAGATAAAACGTTGTAGACTCCAGCACGAAAGAAACCAAGTTCTTATGTTCCCAAAAACTTGCTTACATGTTGAGGTACTTGGACCAATGTCTGAGTTTATTATTGTGTCTATTTTGAAAGTATCAAACCTGGATAAATTCTTGAAAATCAGGGAACACATGATCTGTTTTATTGGAACAATGAAATGAGGGATAAATTAGCAGCATACATCAAAACAAATGTAAGTCCTTTATCTTCACCTATCGGGTTAATTTAGAAAAACGGAATTAGTGCATTCAATGGCTCTCGTAAAGGAAATAGAGGAACATATAAACAAATGAAAGTAGCAGATATCGCCGGTTATTTTTTTTGGTCACACTGAATCGCTGCAATGCTTTATATGTCCATTTTTTTAAAAAGTACTACACTACTATAATGTTATGTTTAAGATCCTGAATTAAAAACTTTTATATCTTCTTTTCTGAAGCAGAGAATCAGCAAAAGTTCATTTCTATTTACTTTGCAGTTTAAACTGTTTCTTATAGAGTGTAATTAATCACAGAAGGAAGTATATACACTTTCACAGTAGATATCTATTTAATATATTTCAAAGTTGAACAGAAAAACAACAGTAATGTGCAGTATGATGTTCTGTAAACAAATGTGGCTAGCGTTGCTACAACAAAATGGAGCCAAGATTATCGTTTGAAGGGCGGAAAGTAATTTTGAAGTGGTATTGGAAAACCGAGAATGTTGTTGAAGTTAAAAGGCAATGGAGACGTGTGAATAGAACAGAACCGCCAACGTGAGTAACAATTGCACGCATTCAAGACAAATTTGAGACTCGTGGTACCGTATACCGTAGAAAACCAGCTACACTGCCAGCACTTCGGAAAGAAATTGAAACGGCATGTGCTGCAATCGCTGAGGACACTTTCGCAAACGTTGCTCAATCAGTAGTTCAACGTACTCAGAAGTGTATCGACGTCGATGGTGGGCATTTTGAGCAACTTGTAACCGTAAAAGTCTAAGATGATTAGTGCTCATCATTTTCTTTTTGTGTGAATTCAGTTTTGTTATGTTAACACAGTTTTTTCTTTGCTTGAAGTGTGTATACATTTTTTTGCACCCCCTGTATAGTAATGAATCGTGAATAGGCATCTGCCGCATCCTTTGTGCCAATGTTAGCACGATAGACACTGTTAATATTCTGATGGACAGGCACATATGTTAACTAAGGTGTGTACATCTCTAGTATTGAGAGAAAATCTGCCTTTCAGACCATGGAGTTGATTTCCTTATTTAAACTATCACTACAGGATATAGAATGTGTTATGTTATTTCTTTGAGTAATGCCAGCACTGAGTGGTTTACAAAGCTTACAGTAGTATTTATTAATTTTTAGTATTAGAGGAAAATCATTTGAAAACCCTTTGATCGCATCCCAAGTTTCTTGAACTTTTCTTTTAAAAAGCAAGGAAATTAAAATATGTGATATAAGTTAAAGATTTGCTTTCGTTGTAATATCAATATCCCTTTGTTACAAATCTTGATCCATATTTAAGTTTTATGTCCTAAAAAAACTCATTTTCTTTAATATATTTTGATTTTCTCCCCATAAATGACGCCAAAAGGTTGTCACTGCACTTTCAGAATTGGATAAAACATTGCAATGCTTACTGATGATTATTCCTGATTCTAACTTTAAATAACAGTAATATAAATAGTCCCCGTTAATTTGTTATTTAATAGTTCATGCTTTAGGGAACGGGAGTTGTAAAGCAAACATTTAAACTTCGCTCTAGAGGCCACAATGTTTGTTTTTCTCGTCGAAATTCGGTATATGTCATTAAAATAAAATAAAAAAGATAGGTGCTGAAAATCAGGGAGTTTAACGTAAACTAAAAATCTAAAATCGCTCTAGCAGCCGCAATTTTTGTTTTTCTCAACAAAACTCGGTATTTACCATCGAAATAAAATAAAAAAAATAGTTTCTGAAAATCATCAAAATCAGACAATCATCTGAAACCCAACATTTAAAAATTATTCTAGCGGTTGCAATTTTTGCTTTTTTTTTTTCCTAAGTTTTTTATTTGTTTATTTACGGACGCTCTGTAACAGCTCCGGTCATTAGCGTCCCATTCAATTCAGGACTTGAAACGGCCGACAAATTTTGCTCAGAGGTCTCTTCTTTCAGACTTGAGGTTCTTTATCGTGCTGTAAATGTACGACACGGGACCCACGGCTTTACTTCCCTTCCGAAGGAAGCCATATTTAGGATTTTTACACCCGAAAAAAATCCATCGATCCTGAACCCGCGATCTTGGGTTTAGAGGGCTAGTATGGTTACCACTACACCACCAGAACCGACTTTTTTTCTTAATGAAATTTTGTACATACCATTTAAATAAAATAAAAAAAATAATTGCTGAAAATTAGGGAAATCGAACCATTAGAAAGGGGGAAGTGATGCAACTGAAAACCTAAATTTAAAAGGCGCTCTAGCGTTGAATTTTCTCTCAATTGTTAAAATGAAAAAGACAAGTCAATTCATTGTTTATATCGATGCATATATCTTAATTTCATTGTCGTGAGATAGCAACTGTGAAATATTAATCTATTACTGCCACACTCATTGTATACCAAGCAGGGTATCAAAAGAGGCGGAAAACTTTTTGATATGACCGTTACTTGATATTCGAACAGTAACTCTAATAAACTCTCCCGCAGTTCTAAGTTAGCTTGCTATTAATGCTAGACTGCTATTGGCTGAAGCTGTTACACCACTCCAAGTGACCGCCACGGGTAGTCGATGTCGTTAAGGCCCGGATTCGTGAGCGGGAGGTCTGGGGTTCGAATCCTGCCAGGACCGTCCACCCTGAATGGAGTTTTTTCCAGGTTTTCCTCAGTCCTCATAACTGGCAAATGCCTGGGAGGTACCCTAAACTTAGGCCTGGAACGCTTCCTTCCTTAAAAAAATATCCTTTCCCAAATTTTATTTCATGTATCATCAGTGTCCACCGCCTGTAATGTCTCAGGAGTTAAAACGGGCGTTAAACACTACTAAAAAAAAAAAAAAAAAAAAAAAAAAACCCACTCCAAGGGATGTAATTGGAAAATCATGTGCTTTTAAGCCTTAAAGTTGTATTTTTTATTATATGCATATATATATATATATATATATATATATATATATATCTTCAGTTAGTGGACCTTGTTTTAACCACACTCTCTGTCACTCTGCAATAACCTTCACAAATTCAACTTGCTGAGGAATTCGCTTAGTTACACAGCTCCTGTTTGACGTACTTTTAATACTACAAATAAAGATAGCTTTATACATCATTTACAAAAGCAAATTTAAGATATACTAAATAGAAATTTGCATATCACGCTTGTAAATTCTTACATATTATCTAGACGGAACTTATTTAATGTTTTCGAAAGGTTTATTTAAAAAATACATTTTATTTGTATGTGTCCATAGTGCAAATTAACCATAATATTATCGCCTTTTATTTGTATGACAATTTCATCTAAATGCATTTTTCTTACTAAATATATTACTGTTGTTGTCATGTTATAATTTGACATTCATAAGAACTTTTGAACCTAGGTTTAGTTAATATAAGTAATTTTATTCTTTGAAAATTCAAAGTGGAGACAAAGTGAGTTAAATGTGGGGGGGGGGATATCTGGCGACTAATTCAAGAATTAAACCCTCACTACTATTCACGATCACTAGTAAATTGACACATATGAATAAATGCTCAAATCATAATATTTGAAACTGAAACACAGGGATAGCATTTCCAAGCCTTATACCTCTGCTCATAACACCAAAAGACTACATTGAGCCTTCCCCACCCTTCATTTAGCGTGACCTCTGTGGACAGGTTTGCGATTTACAACCCTTTCACTCATTGTCAGTACTTACCGGTACATACTGCCTTCTGGTGGGGTTAATGCGAAACATTTGGTTATATGTAATTTTTTGCTTCACTATTCACGCAGCATTTTTAACATTAATATCAATTATAATTCTGTATCTATAAAAATTATAATCGAAATATTGCATTTGTGCACGAAACATTTCAAAATCGCTTTCAGATTACATAGGATACTTATTATTAACTTATTCCACAATGCCATTAGCACCAAAACGAATCCAGTTTCTCATTTTTTTTTCAATAGCTACAATTGTTAGGCGAGAAACAGAGTCTGATAAATGTTTTAGAGAATAAAGTAAGTTAAAGAAATTAGAAACGGTGAAACATAAATGAAATAAAATACACTTTATCATTATTGTAAGAATTTCATCAATATAATGGCATTTAATACTGCGTATTAATGTATGTTTATTGCAAATAAAACCGTCTGGATACAAAGTTATATCAACAATAGTGTGGCACATATTTTGATGTATTAATGAGAAATTCTACATTCAAAAACGTTATAATTATTGCTGCATTCAACATTGTTTTTGTTCATTGTCGTATAAATATGCAGTATTCGAAATAGCCGGTTCCAGCTGTTATATTAATTCCGAGCTCAAACACGAAAGTTACAGGTTGCTTGTAGTTCAATTATATAAAAAAGAAAATTATAATAAAAGCGTAAAGAAATGTGTGGTTCACATTAACGATTAATTCATTTCGCCCATTCTTCATTCTGTCGACAACTCGAGATGTAGACCAGCGTTAAACAGAGCGTGAAACTTTGGGAACGACCTTCAACAACTTAAAAAAAAATTGAATAATGCGTAGCAGCTGCGGTGCTTTGTGAAATTAGTTGGATTAACTTTATTTTTACTTTTTTGTTTTCTTTCCATGCCTCTGAATTATGTAACTATATGCTCTTTGTGATAGTGTTAAGCTATATCAAAAGATACCGGATGAAAATATATTAAAGTCGGCTTGAAATTATACAGTAGCAAGGAAATACTGTGAGGAATTCAACATGGAAACTACTATTTCACTTTCTTTTGTTATTTGCTGCCGCTAGATGCTGTTTCGTATTCTGTAGGAAAATATTAGTTTTGGAAAAAAAGAAGACAAAATTATATTTCCATGACGTTTCAAGCATTTAGTTATTATTATTATTTTTATTTACAAACAAATTATTAATTTAACATAGTTTCGTGTTCTATAGGAAAATATTAATTTTGGAAATTGAAATCAAGAGTTATATTTCCCATGACGTCTCAAAAATGTATTTATTACAATTATTTTTATTTACGAATAAATTGTTAATTTAACCCAGTTTCGTGTTCTATAGTAAAATATTAGTTTTGGAAATTAAAAACAATATTACCTTTCCATTGACGTTTCAAAAATTTGATTATTATTACTACTATTTTTTATTTACAATACAAACTATTAATTTAACACAGTTTCGTGTTCTATAGTAAAATATTAGTTTTGGAAATTAAATATAAGATTATATTTCCATTGACGTTTCCAAAATTTAACTATTATTACTATTATTTTTATTTACAAACAATTTATTAATTTAACACAGTTTCGTATTTTATAGGAAAATATTGGTTTTGGAAATTTAAGACAAGATTATCTTTATTTAAGTTATAAAAATTGAATTATTATTACTATTATTTTTATTTGCAAGACCAATGATTAATTTTAAATTATTAAAACTTAGGTTAATATATTTTTGTATTTTATTTTGAGACCTTTTGCTCCGTACTGACTTCAAGATTTTTGAAGTATTGTTAATTTTTCAATTAAATTTTGGTTTTCATATTTTGGCAAGGTTTATTAAAGTCTGCACTTTCGAATACGTTAGGGTAATGAACTAGCCAGCGGTTGTGCAGCTAACTTTAAACCAACCAATTTAAATAAATGTTTTAAACTTTTAAATAGTAGCGGGTGGCATGCGTTGACAGGTGAATTTGAACCAGCTAATAGTAGATGTGTATTTTGAAATTTTAAAGCAAGGCGCGAGACCTGCGCGTGCTTGTGTGAGCCCCGTGAGCTTGGCTAAGCCAACTTCTAATTAATTTAAAGGAGGCATTTGCACTGTTACGGCATCAGTTTTTGAGTTCATCAGTTGACATAAGCAGTTCAGAAATGCGGTTCATATCGTTAGATTCAGTTCGCCTCCTTGGAAATCGCCTCAGCTAAATTTATACTCAACGTAGCCAAGTTCTATAGTACGCGGAACACCAGAGGACGCGAAAGATTTTGCGAAACATAAATTGCCATACCTATAATGTCACATCGCATTATGATTTACACAGTTGATATCCTCTCCCAGTTCTTTTGAGCACGAGTCACAAAACAGTGGAACCCAACCCCGAGATATTGTTCTCATGAGGCAACAAGACAAAAACGATGAATAGTCAGTTAACCATAAGCTGCTACAAAATATGGTTATCTAAATCGCTTCATATTGGCGACCAACCTATCCCCCGCCGACAAAACCGCTTCAAAATTGGCACCCAGATTGGGGCTGTCATACACCAACCCCCTTCAGGCTACATGTCTTTTTTTAGGTTGCAAAGAAATTAACGCGTTTTTTTTCCCCCCCATTTATGGACTGTAGTTATGTTCGATTCATGTCACAACGGCTGAACTTTCAGCAGCAATTATCGAAATGCTAGAAGAAATTGATTTAAGATGATGTTACTAACATTAAAATATTTTCAGTTTCTGTAAAAATACAGTATATTATTTATATATTACAAAGTAATGACTAGAATTATATATTTATAAGTTTTTGGTGACATTCATGGCATACACATCCCCGAAACATATCCTAGAGGCTAACGTTTTCAGCCATTCTTCCTCCTTAATAGTGTTTAACGCCCGTTTTTACTACAGAGGCACTACAGGCGGTGACACTGATGATACATGAGATGAAATGATAAATTGGAAAAGGATTTTTTTTAAGGAAGGAATCGTTCCAGGGCCTAAGTTTAGGGTACCTCCCTGGCATTTGCCAGTTATGAGAACTGAGGAAAACCTGGAAAACTCAGTCAGGTAGGAACCATCCTACCTGGCTGGTGGAAATCAAACCCCAGACCTCCCGCTCACGAGACTGTGCCTTAACGACTTCTGCCACCCTTGGAGGTTACATATAAATTCATGGATATATTTATATTTTCTATTATTATCATCATCTATTTTGTTTTCATAGACAGCAATGCTCTCTTCCTCTTTCCTGTTGCAGGAACGTTTCTTTTTACCCCCTTTCATTTGTGGCATGTGGAGGGGGTTTAATAATAGAAATTATGCATTAATAATGGGGTAATAATGTACTGTGATAAAAAAAACTGTCGAAATGATTATTGTAACAGTAAGGTCAAGCTCTGCGCATGCGTGTAGTTGTATGTTTGGAAGTTGTGACATTTGCTGGTGGTGCCGAATAAAAACTTTGATTTTATATAGATCAAAAGAATATGAACTTTGTACAGTTTTATTTTTTTTGTATTTACCAATTCACTTTTGTTTTTAAATCAAATAGTTATTATTCATTTATTCTGGCTTGTCAATTTTGGGCAGGATATATTTTAGAATTATATTTTTGTAAATTAGGATGGCCCGAGAGGTGATGTGGCATATGGGGGCTGAACAATGGAAAGTATGTATTAATAATGGAGTAATGTACTCTGATAAAAAAATCGTAGTTATTATTTTTATTTCTTGAAGTCAACAGTCGTCACGAGCTAATTCGACGCTTGTCTGACGTATCTGAAACATAGAACAGCTAAGCTTTACGCATGCGTATTGTTTGGAGGTTGTGACAATATTTGTAATAAAAAAACAATTGAACAGCTGCGAGTGTAAGTATGCAAGAAGCAAGTTTCAACACGGTGTAACTTTTTAATAACAGTAGCTTAGCTTAGTCCTGGATTACTTTGGTATCTATGAATGTCGTTTTTATAATCTTTAACGTGAAATCCATGGACAAGGAGCTTCAACGTTTGTTTCTGATTCGCTCCAGGAAGGAACTGGAAAGGCACTAGGTTACAGATTGAAGCAGATCTTGAGGTACACCCCTGGCTACGTCACGCTTGACAAGACGTGTAGAGAGTGGGAGTGTGCCGAAGATGCTCCCTGGAGGAAATCGTGTACAGACATTCATCATTTTTATGAGCTTCGTGTCACTTTAACACAAAGTAATTGAGTGGCTGCTTTCCCAATACATTACTTTGTACGTGTTTCACCGCTATTCTTTTTCTACTATACAAATTATGGCTTCGTCTCTTTCTTTATTCTGCGTCATTACTTCGATGCAAATCGATATATTGCAGACGTGATTCCCAGTGAAGGATTTGAAAATTCACACAGTTTGAGGATGTCTCTTAGCTCATTTTAACTTTAAATGTCTGTTATGTATTAGAAACTTATTTAAAATCATATACAACTTTTGAGAAAGCTCATAATGATTTATATGAAATTGTATTTGGCATTAAATATCTTGGAAACTGCAGGATTGGGTTTATCGTATCAATAATCAATTAATACTGCTCTGAATGCTCAAAGAGTTATTTGAAACGTTTAGAAACAGAGCGTCTGCTCGATAACAAACGAACTTCCATAAATAGAGTCATCGAAAAGTTGCTCCGAAGCCATTGTGTAGCCAAGATTCCATTAGAGAAGCGAATTCGGGTGGCAGCACTGACCACACGCCGAGGGTATTATCATTGTACTCACTTAACCACCAAGCCAAGCACACTTAGCAACGATGGGCGGATTAAAATCTATTTCGAAGGAAGGTAGGCATGCCAGAAATGTAGAAACATAACTTTCACCTGTACAACGCACACCACTCGAGTGCGGAGGAACTTGTCGATGAACCTTTATAATCCAATACAGAGTATAATCTGCCACAGGTTGGTCTAGTAGGCTATTGCCACGTCGTAGATAAGTCAGTTTGTTTACAAAATGAGGTGGGTTCATACTAGTCGCTAGTCGCTAGGTTGCAGAGTACTGTACACTCTCGAAGTCATTTCTTCAAGCCACCCCTTTCGCCACGCCTTCAAGACAAGGTGCGCTGATTAGCAATAACGCCATCTATCCAAACAGACTCGCTATGAAGTTGGAATAAATTTAATCACTCGGTATAAAAATAATCAGCTCTATACCAGTTGTATGCCGTATAATGCAAATTAGTTGTAAATTGTCATTTGAGAAGCTAACGTCAAGATTCAAATCTACTTTGCAATATAAATAATTCACGTCGTTTGTAATGTGGAGAAACTGTGTCAGCTGGTTTAAGACATATGAATGCATTAATTGTGTAGTTCAAACAGTGCAGCATACATAATTGGTTTATGTATCCTATAGTATACTTGAAGGTTTTAACTTCTGAATAAGAGAATTCTTTTTAGATATAAATACATTGAAGGAATTGTTAGGATATTCAATTTTGACGGCTATCTACGTGATTATATTCTTGTCTTCTCCTCATAGTTTCTTTAAATTCACATTATTTGTGTTATCTGTTGTTTGTAATGTTTTCCGCCTATGAAGCAAAAGGGGAGCAAAAGCACCCGTGTATCATCAACGCAGAGGTTGCCAAAAAAGGTATGCACACTTCAAGCAAAGAAAAAACTGTATTAACATAACAAAACTGAATTAACACAAACAAAAAATGATGAGCACTAATCATCTTAGACTTTTACAGTTACAACAGTTACTCAAAATACCCACCATCGACGTCGATACACTTCTGAGTACGTTGAACTACTGATTGAGCAACGTTTGCGAAAGTGTCCTCAGTGATTGCAGCACATGCCGTTTCAATTTCTTCCCGAAGTGCTGGCAGTTACTCGCGTTGGCGGTTCTGTTCTGTACACACGCCTCCATTGCCTTTGAATTTCAACAACATTCTCGGTTTTCCAATACCACTTCAAAATTGTTTTCCGCTGTTCAAACGATAATCTTGGCTCCATTTTGTTGTAGCAACGTTAGCATAACGTAATGTGAGTTATGTCTTTTACAGAATATCATACGATAATCGTGGCTACATTTATTCATTGTTGATTTACCTGTCACGTAGCAACGCTATCATAATGTATGTGAGTCACATCTGTTTACAGAACATCATACTACACATTACTGTTGTTTTTAGGTCTAAATTTGAAATATATTAAATAGATATCTACTGTGAAAGTGTATATACATTTTTTGGCACCCTCGGTATATTAGTTTGAAACCGAAGTGCAGCCCAAAGTCGAAATGAGGCCTGCCATGTTCGAATTCCTTGTGGGTATTCATTTTGAATTTCTGAAAAGCACATGTGTATATTGTATGTCGAGACTCCAGAACGCAGAATACATCCTTTAAGGAAGATGATGACTGCTGCGTATATAAATCATTAGATCTCATATCTGTAAATCAGAGAAGCTGACAGCCGTAGGTAACGGGAAGAAATGAACCTGAAATAAAGTTTATCTGAAAGCACACCTGCAAATCTGCTGTCACTAAACAGATATGCTGCTAATTTGGCTCCAATCCGACACTTGTGGCAGGAATGTACCGTAACCCCGTTACGCCTTTTATCATCGCGATAATGCTAATTGATTAGTAACACATCAGGGCCGAGTGTGAAAGCAAGATGCCTGCTTGTTACCGAAGCGATCAACCTCAACAGGTATTAAATACTGTGGTTATATCATGTGCTTTATTAAAAAGTTAGTACAAATGAATCTATCGACTTAAAGTATAAGTAATTTATCTTTAATAAAATTCTGATAGAATAAGTTAGTACTAATGGAGAAACTGAAATATTTTCGATTCAATATATCAGAGAGGTTCGTCGAACACAAAGGTCTAAACATTCCATTTGAGTTTGCATCCTTTTGAGAAATATCTTCGTTTTGTTTGCTTCATTGCTAGGGCAACGCGGGTGAAAATGGCTGCCTTTGAAAACATGAAAGCATTTTCTGCAATAAACTTTCACGTTCATGTTTGTCAGGGTCCATGAGTCTTAAGTTGGTATGTTTTCTACTGTCCTTGTCTTCCATGGATCGTAAAATGATTAGGGATAACAACCGTCTCTTGACATAATTCTTGGAAATACCAGGCAGGATGCAGGATTTCTGTTGTGTCTCAGCCCTTTACATGGTTACTCAGCTTCCAATGGCATGCTTGCTTGTGTCGAAGTCGGTTTTCTTTTGGCTAGTGAATTGCTACAGTTTATTTAGTTGGTTTGGTTAAAAGTCCTCAAAATGTTGTTGGAATTGGAGAGCCTAGTCTTTGCTCTATATATCGAAACGAATATTTTTCTTTTTTATTGGTAACAATGATAGGATGTGTTGGGAACTAGGAAAGCATGCTGTAAAATGTTCATAATTTTTATGGATAAAAATTAGGCCCTGAAATGCGGTAAGACAACAATATTTGCGTTCAGTGTTATAGAGAGAACTGCACCAGCTTGAATGAATTTTGCAAATATAAAAACAAGCGTTGTCGAGTGGGGGTGTTTTGTGAACCCCAGAAAGAAATGTCCGAACAGAACCCCCAGTAAATCTGTAACAGATTCATTCACTGCAGCCGCCATACGAGGTATGATATATTCGTTGTATACAACTGATTTTTTACCAAGTGTACAGGATGTAAGTTATGCTTTAATAAAGGAAAATTTGTTTAAGGGTGTCATATGGAATTTAAAAGAAATCTTGAAGAGAAAATACATTTTAAGTATGTAAACACTCTCAGGGAAGGAAATTCGACATTGTTTCAAGCAAAATTAAGGAATTGAGAACTATGGGCCCACTATTATTTATTTCGATGAAATTTGGATTAAAGACAATCATTCAAAAACCAAAATTTGGAAAGAAAATCAAACTGATTTTGCCTTTAAAACTACAGTAGGGAAATGTGGGCGTTTTATTACTTTACATGCTGAACGCTTCTAGTTTTATTCCCTATGCCCTACTAACATTCAAATCAAAATCGACAAAGGATTATCGCGAGGAAATAGGCACCAGTGTTTTTAGAAACTGGTTCGTAGCTATTATTGAATATATCTCCCAATGGTTTTATTGCTTTGAATAATACCCCCTATCATTAGAGATTAATAAAGCGCCGGTTTCATCCTCTCATAAATCTGAAAGACGGTTTGACTTCATAATAAAAACATTGAATTCGATCCTGAGTGGAAAAAAAACTGCATTATATTAGATAATTAAACTGCAAAAAGAAACTTTCAAGAGGTATGAAATTGTTGCAGAACATTGTAGTGAGACAGCCTTCTTACTATTGTGATTTAAATGCGATAGAATTCATATAGGTACAAGTGAAAAATGACATTACTAAACATAACATTTAAAAAGAAAGATGGGCACGTATTATTTGTAAAAGCTCTTTCGAAAGTAACAGAAGAGAACTGGAAATCGGCCTCTGAACACGTACAAACCATTGAAAAAAGATATTGGGAAAATAGACGGTTTAATGGACATAATTAGTGATCGGTTCATAATAAATTGAGATGACAAGATGATGAAAATGAGCATCAGTTTGCAATATCTGAAGAAGATGGGAACAACACACGCTTAATGGAAAGACTATCGTTCTTGGAGTTCGTTGTTGTGGGAAAGAGAAAACCATTCGATGAGCGCGCCTGCGCATAACTTTCTTCTAAGAAAACTTTGTTGTTTTTCATACTTAATGCGCAGGTCATTGTAGTGATAGCAGGTGTTAGAGAAGCAGTCTGCGGCTGTGGACATAGGCTGAGTGCAGAAGTATCGTGCGTTAGGTCTATTACTCTGATTTTAAGGAAAGCGTTTTATTCGTAAGAAAAAGTCAAACGGCTGGATTCCAGTAAACAGTGGGGCAGGTCTGTGGAAGTTTTACGCGTTGCCAGCAGAAATCCACCGTCAGAGGCAGTAGAAAGCTACAAATCTTGTAGAAGACTGTGTGGCAGATTCGATATCTTATCTAAAGACTTTAATTATAGGTCCTATAAAAATTGCAAAGATGTTCATTTTGAGAGATGGTAAATTAATCATTTTGTGGCACTTCTAGTTGTTGGTGACGAAGTTTCCTTGCATTTTCTCATATAGTAAACAAACATAGCGTCAGATTGAAAATCCCCGTGTCTCCTCGGAACATACAAGGTGAGCGTGTTCTGTGCTTAATTCACATGAAATTTTATGAATTTTACTTTCTCGTCAAATAAACGATACGGAGATTTCCATACGTGCTTGTATAGCTACATTTCTGATATAAAAGAATTAGGTTAAGGAGCTAGAGAGCCTAGCTTAGTTTTATAATTATCGAAAATGACATATTTCTGAAAAACGTACCTGTATATTGTGTTCACAGCAACTGTAACATATACTGTATATGTATATACATATACTGTAACTGTAACATATACTGTATATATACATATACTGTAACTGTAATATATACATATAATATCTTAAAAGAGCATGAGACATCTGCAAAATATTATGCAAAATAAACAATTATCCACAGCAAATTTCACTGCTCAATTCTATCTCAATTTGATAACTTTCTGCGTTCGTTTTCTTGGCAGCATTTTACCATATATGAACAGCCTGAATTATTACTATCACGCACAATTTTACCTTCTTTTTCTTGTTTTTAACACTCTACAGCCCTGAGCGACCCTTGACCAGCCACAGCAACCTCTGCTTCCGCTACCTCCGTCTAAGAACTTCATTGGTAGATGGCAGTATTGCAGGGAAACCACGTGATCAGCGTGCTGTCATCGCGCAGGTAACGCGACTCTCTAGGTCGAAGAACGCCACCTTTCCATCAGGCAGTTTCTCAATTGTGCGTACTATGGATCCTGTTCCAAACCTCCCTAGCCCAGAAAATTCCTAAGTAGGTACTGGGAAAACGCTGTCTACTAGACCAGGGAGATGGTCATTTGTTTTACTATCACAAATAATATCAAGAGAGGGTCTGAGATTATCGATTTATCTGGAAAGCCCAGACCCTCGAGTGAAATTTTAGGACATTTCACAAATAAAATAAAAATTTAAATTTAATTCCCGTAAACTTGGCTTACAAATTGTAATAATTGTATATTGTATTTAACCTTTTCAAGCAACCTTGCGACGGAAGAATGTCGATTGTCAGTAATACCAATAGAGAAGAGCAAAATACGGTTTAGGACTATTTCATGAATAGAGTAAGAATAAAAGTTATATATATATATATATATATATTAGAAATTTGCGCAGAAAATATTAACACTTGTATAAAATGTTATACTTATGAATATTTATTCTATTCAGAAACCGTGAGAAAGAAATGGACAAAAGTTGACTATTACAAACGCTACCGTTAGATTTTCTAATTCCAAATGAGAAAAAAATGCAACATACAGTGTCTATTTTTCTTTGTATTCTGTGGTTTGTAATTCCAAATGATAAGATCAATTTGCACATTTGACGCATCACCAAAACGCTTTGAAGAACCCTCCATTTTGTGTTATGATTGTCGCTTGTCCATGCTTTTGTACCGCCTCTAGTAAAAGTGGTCAGTGATGCGTGTTCAGTAATTGTATAGTGGAGGTATAGAGTTGGCCACACTGACCACAAGACAAATGCACGTCACGTATAAATCGAATTTGATAATTTTTTCTCCATAATTTCACTTCGTAATTTGACTGTGATTGGTAAAAATTCAAAATTTTGTTTTGTTTCATCGGTCCATTTTAAGATGATGATGTCACATGAGTGAAATAGTCAGTATAAATTAGTATTTGGGAAAGACATTTCAGTGTTTTTAACATTTCCCAGAAGTTAATGAGTGAAGTTGTAAATTGTAAATTTATTTTGTCAGAATATTCAGAGAAATTTGATTCAACGTTATTATTGTAATAACCCGTGTAAGTTGCAACCAGAAAATTATCGCAGGATTTAATTCACAACAGCGGTTATGCCAACATAATCGCCAACCGCCACCAACCTGGTGACATATATTCTAGCCTCATTAGCATCATATTTTGGAATGCTTAAATACGTCATCAATTATTATTAGTGTTTCAAAGTATATACATACTTGATAGCTGTTTAATTTATTAAAATTGTATTAAATGTTCTCGATTGTATTGAATTATTTATCCCTTTATTTCTGTAAAGCCATTGAAGGATACTGGTAGTACAGGCGCACTCAGAATCCGATATCGTTCATATTAATAAAAACCAACAAAAGTACGCAGCGCTAGTTATGGACTTGTTTTCCCAGTAAAACTATGCAAACAAATACACACTGCGATTTAGTGCATTCTAAACGTTTAAGTTAACCACGCAGATCATTAAGAGCCGGTGCTACCAAAAGAGTTAAAAATAGCATCAATATATTGTCTATTAACATGATGTTAAATTTGTAACTCCTGTGTTCCTCAAGTTTTTCCACTTCCGACATAATCAAAATGAAACAATGAAAATTACGTTAGTTTATTAACAGACTAAAAATTATAATTTGGTAAAACGAAAATAAAATATTTATAACAAATATTATCCTAATACAAGATCGACGTACAGTTTTTGAATGTTGTTGTATAATGTAGGTAATTTCCCTCATATAAGCGTAAAGAGCAAATTATTATTAAAACATTCAAATGAAATTTATAATTAATAAGTATGATCTCAGCTTTGAAACAGATTAACAAAGTTGTTTAACATAGCACAATAATTTGAAACGGTTTTGCAGCAAATAACTAGGTCATAGCATTTATGAACAAAGGAAAAACGTGTTTACCGAACCCTCTTGTCAGGGAGATATGTTGTTTAGTCAATTTGAATGAAACCCACTACCAGATGCCACGTCAAGAAAACGAACGGTCAGAGGCAAGTTCTGAGGTCGGTTTCCATACAAAGAAACAAGTTCCTCCAAAGGTGTTCGCGGCTTAAAGAAAACTACACATTGTCCATGGGTACTTGGATGTTTCTTTGTCTTCTACCTTTCCTTGCTCATTGATTTGGCAACTTAAGTTACTACAGTGTGCAAGCGGAATAAAACAATTCATTTCCTAATATATGTATGGGAAAACCAGAAAGTTAATATTATACGATGGCCTTTCAAATGTTTTGCAACCAGCCTATCCATTGTTGGACAATAATGTGTACAAAACTACAACTAACAAAGCTGGAAACAATGAACCTTATGCTATCAAAATATGCACAAGTTCAAGTTTAAAATTGCATAGTCACTGTCTTAACAGTCTGTTGAGTTCTGTACTGCTTCAACAGCTGGTGAAAAATTATTAGTTTTTCTAAAGAAAACTGTAGTCTACATTTTCACACGCTATAAGCTTGATAAAAGATTTCATGGCAATCAAGTGTGTACGCTTGATAACATTGCAAGATACGAGGGTAGGTCCATAAGTTTCCGGCCTAATCATTTTATAGGTATGATAAAGATAAAAATTATATTTCACTTTAAATACAGTTGCCCTTTATTGCAATACACTTCTCACATCTTTGAATCAACTCCCCCCCTCAAAAATAGTCAGAAGTCTTGTCTGCAAAATGGGCATAAACAGCATCCATCACTTCTTCGTTACACTTAAATTCCCTTCCTCGAAGGCACTTCTTGGGTATTGAGAAGAGGAAATAGTCACTTGGAGCTAGATTTGTGCTGTAGAGTGGATTGTCGATTCACACCACCACTCAGCTTTGCTCGCCTTTTCTCTTTGATGGAAGCACGTAAATCTGTGCAGTAGGCCAGCATAGTACTCCTCATATAGTGTGGTGTACCTCTCCTTGAAGTCAATGAAGAGTATACCTTCACAGTCCCAAAAGATTGTGACCATGATCTTCTTGGTTGACTGAGTGACCTTGACCTTTAGAGGCGGTATATGTCACTCCATTGATTCTCTTTTGGACATTGGATCATAGTAGAGAGTCACAGTTTCATCTCCTGTAACAATAGTTTGCAGAACTTCTCTCTCGCTACCACGGCAGAGCTCCAAAAATGTCTGACAACAGATGATTCGTTGCTGCTTTTGGAATGAGTAAAGAAGTCTAAGCACTCATCTTGCACTAACCTTATTCATGTTTAAATGTTCATGAATAATTCGAAGGACTGTTGTTTTAGAAAGGCCCAGCCTTGCTGCTATTTCTGTAACTTTGAGCTGCTGGTCTTGCATAATTTCTCCTTCCTCAAGAGCGAAGTTTTCAGGAGGGAGCACCTCCAAGGGCCGACCTGCACGCTCTTCGTCTTCAATGCTTTCTCGACCCATTCGAAAATGTTTGGCCCATTCTTTTACGGTAGAATATGAGGGGGATGCTTCCCCATATACACCGTCCAATCGCTGTTTAATTTCATTTGGAGTAAGTCGTTCTTTTTGTGGAACTTAATAACAGCTCGAAACATTTATATATGAAATCTACATTACTAATTGCAATAAATGAAATATTATGATACTTTAGTTAGCAACACTCATATTGGGCCGTAATAACTGTGTCAATCTGCATTCGATCATATGAACAAGGGCGAGAGACTTGTAGACAACATTCACTCTGGCTTCGGGAAGAGTGAACGACAAAACAATTCAAAGAGTGAAGAATTTGGTGGATAAAAATTAACATATTACTACTTAAATACTTAAAATGAAAGTAGCTATCAGAGTTGGTAACATTGGCAGTATACTTTATAAACATTTAAAGCTGCGTGCAAAATGGATTACACATTCCCTAATGAAGAGAAACACATGAAGAGAAAACCGGGGAGAATTTGCACGGCAACTGCTAAACTGCTAACATTTGACAGATATATGCACTGGTAATGAAAGTTAGCTTTATTACTACACCACCCCAAATAAAGCTCGGAACTGCGTGTGTGTAGATGAGAATAACCTAAGACCAGTTGTTCTTCAACAAGATTTTCGTTCTTGGAAGCAAATGTTCAGTTTTCTTAAACTATGGAGGACCATTAGTGATTGCGGATTGTATTTTGGATCCTTTATTTCAAGAGCTGAGGTGGCGGCGTAACTTCTAGGCTCTCGCTTTTGCACGGCAATTCGTTTCCTCACAGAACAGCTGTAAATTCGAGAAAACTCGAAGTCGCCAAAGTCCAGTTGCTTGAGCATCCACTCTACAGCCCTGATCTTGCACCGTACGACTGCTGGTTGTTTCCTCGAGAGGAATCTTGCATTGCTAGAAAATTTTTAAACGAGTACAGTATCTTATTCAAGCTATAAATTCAGCTCTGTTGACAATATCTCAGTCCGTAGCGGTTGCATTGTCTACAACTGTATTTGAAGACACTTGCAATACTTTTGGAATGTCTCCCGTGCATAAAATACTGGAAAGATGGAGCTGTTATAAACGAGACACCTGCTTCTTATAACTTAAAGAGTCCTTCATGTCATGTGGTCGAAATGAGTCTGCCCTTTCCACGAAAATTTCGCTCTTCATAGCATTTCATTCTCTTGGTTCTATTACAGGATCGAAAATGCCAGAGCGAGGTGGACTGATGTGGCAATGCCAGGCACTTTTAGCAAGCCCACCAACTGAAAAGCAGAAATTTTGTGTGTGTCAGCAAATTAATAGCATGAAAATAATCAAGCACGTTATTTTTTAAAGAAATATAAAAATTATATAACATATTCACTAACTATTGTAGTACCCATTATTCAAATTCTGTATGTTTAAAAAAAACGGGATGGGATTTAGTCTTATTACAGTTTTTGCATACCACTATTACATCTCTTAACTGAGTGATAAGATGGACGAGTAATTATAGCAACTTATGATTATTAATCCTAATAACAGGAATGAAATAAAAGAAGACAAACAAGTAAGGAAGAATTCGAAGATAAGAGAAAGTAAATGGCAATAATTAAAACAAAGAGAATAAATTAATTGGAGACAGAGAGGAGGGGAGCAAGATACAGAAATGGCAGCACAGGATTACAAAACTGGAGTTCAGCTTTTCAGTAAGGTCCAGTTAGGGTGCAACATACAGCATCCCAACCGAACAACAATCTTGTCCCATAGAGCTCGTTTTTCTCGTCTGTCGCCTGCACCCCGACTTTACACTCTTTCTCTCACTTTTGCTTTATTTGTTTCTAAATAATTTCTTGTTCCTTTTATTTAATTCATCCCCTTTTCTGGGTATACACTGGAAGAACCAGACCTGTTGGAAAGTCATAATCTGGTATCAGGAATTATTAAGAAGTGGAACTGGAGTATCAGTAGACATCGAGGAATAGAAAAGTACAGCATCCCAATTTCTTCAGTTTGTGCATTTAGTTCGGCAGAGTTGGCCATTGTTTAGTTCATTCTCGTAGCGGTGTCAAAGTGTTGGCAATACTGGAGTAGGTAGTGATTGTGAAAACATATATGGATATTCGAGATACTTCGACAGCATTTAGAGGTGAGAAGGTAAAACTATAATAATAAAAAACAAAACTATACCCAGCTTTACGTGCAAGTCCTTTGCAGTTTGCATGTTAATGAACAATTAGAGTTTTATTATTTATACAGAGGTGCCAAATGTGTACACACTTCAAGCAAATAAAAAACTGTGTTAACATAAAAAACTGAATTCACACAAATAGTAAATGATGAGCACTAATCATCTTAGACTTTTACAGTTACAACAGTTGCTCAAAATGCCCACCATTGGCGTCAATACACTTTTGAGTACGTTGAAAAACTGATTGAGCAACGTTTGCGAAAGTGTCCTCAGCGATTGCAGCACATGCCGTTTCAATTTCTTCCCGAAGTGCTGTCAATGTAGCTGGTTTTCTACGGTATACAGCATCCTTAAGAGTTCCCTATAGGTAGAAGTCCAACGGAGTTAGATCAGGAGAACGCGGTGGAAACTCAATCGGATCTCTTCGTCCTATCCAGTGTCTTGGATCCAGTGCACGGGGCTTGTTGTTGTGCGAGGTCTCCCAGATCTGCCCTTGTAAATATCGCATACGGTACCACGAGTCTCAAATTTGTCTCGAATACGTGCAGTTGTTACTCGCGTTGCGGTTCTGTTCTGTACGCACAGTCTCCATTGCCTTTGAACTTCAACAACATTCTCGGTTTTCCAATACCACTTCAAAATTGCTTTCCGCTGTTCAAACGATAATCTTAGCTCCATTTTGTGTAGCAACGCTAACATAACGTAATGTGAGCACATCTGTTTACATCATAGGATAATCTTGGCTCCATTTTGTTGTAGCAACGCTATCATAATGCATGTGAGTCACATCTGTTTACAGAACATCATACTACACATTACTGTTGTTTTTCGGTCCAACTTTGAAATATATTAAATAGATATCTACTGTGAAAGTGTGTATACGTTTTTCGGTATTTGGTTCTATAATAATCTGATAGATAAATGTTGGTCTGGTGGTGCAGTGGTAACCATACTTGCCTTCTAAACCCAAGATCGCGGGTTCAATCCCGGCCAGGACCGATGGATTTTTTCGGGCGTAAAATCCTAAGTATAGCTTCCTTCGGAAGGGAAGTAAAGCCGTGGGTCCCGTGTCGTACATTTGCGGCATGTAAATGAACCTGAAGTCTGAAAAAAGAGACTTCTGAGCAAAATTTGTCGGTCGTTTCGCGTCCTGAGTTGAATGGGACGTTGATGACCTCAGATGTTAAAGAGCGTCCATAAATAAACCAAATCAACACCAATGATAAATGAACAGATAATAGATTCTAAGCGGTAAGAAATTAGTCTTTCTTTCATTTGCCTTTAATGTGTGCAAACTTTTAAGCTTCATTAATATGCGATATAATTACCAAGAAAATACTATGTATTTTCGTTTATATACAAAAATAACGAAACATGGCTCGTTTTGTAGTAAATCGTTTTTGGTATAAACAAATCAAATAATAACTGCATATGCTTTGTCAGCTGTTTCTGGCTTAACTGTGAGTGTTACATTTTATTCACAATAGTCTCACCCCCTATTATTATATTCTATGTATTATATTAAAGTATAATACATAGAAGAATTTTAAAAACAGTATACTTACTTAATAAATTATGCTCAGATTTTATGGAGATATAGATAACGGAATCAGAGTTTGTAAATATCTATTATATTTTTGACTAGCAACTGAAAAGTAAATTGACCCTGGAAAACAATTAACATACCAATCATATTGCAATTAGCTACAGAGAACTTGTTATTAAAGCTCATAAATAAGACATTAATTTTTTACAGGTACTTTGATGTAAATTTTGGTTTCTAAAATTCATTGTTTTAGAGTTACAGACCAATAAATTACGGCTTTTATTTTGGTCACCAAATACACTTATAGATATGTTTAAATGTGAACATATTTAAATTGATTTAATAAAAATTTAATATTGCCATAAGGCATCTATGTACAAAAGTTTCAAACCAGCTGGCCTTCTCTTCTAAATTAATAAATCTTATACAATAAAACATATATATGATTGAGGAGCTTGGCTTCATTTTTGTATTTGTTATTTATAATATTAAGAATATTAAGTTGGTTATAAATATATCTGAGAAAGTAACTAATTTGTAAATAATATTATAGAAAGTAAAATAAAATACAAATTAGAAATTAACACCAAAGTATTCAATTATTGTATTCCTCTGCTTTACAATGTTCACTAAGCAAATGATAAGGCCACCTGTTTATATAGGCTTTTAATGGCAATACTAAATTCCTATACACTATATTTTCAAATCGCAATATAACAGCATGTTAATGAGCATCGCCGAAGAGTTTTCGTCTATATAGAGGAGTCTTAGAAATGCATGTTTGAGATTACGTAAGAGTCCAAGGTTTTAAACTTATATATTAAGGTTTAAAGTATTAAAAGAGTATACACGCCACTGAATTTGTTTACCTTAGAGCATACGCAATCGGCCATCAACAGATTGAAATATACATGATGTGGATGGCGTCTATTAGGAAATCTTTCTCTGTAGATCTCATTATCTGTTACAGCACAACCTCTTGCTATCAGATATATCTCTACAGGTTGAGAAAAATTATAAAACTTTCATTTCTTTGATATTTAATTTGTTGATGAGTTATTTTGTCTCATATATATTTTGGTCACAAAACAAATAACTGCTTTACAGATATCTCGCAACATTAGGGGAAAAAAAAAAAAAAGAATCGCGACTTTTGTTTGTAACAACTGAATGTCTATTAGCATACCAATGCAATGGCGTTCAATAATAATTATTATTACTCAGAGGCCTCTTCTTTCAGGCTTGTTCTTTTATGTGCTGTAACATTTGAATGGAATAAATATGCATATATATTTCTTAGCTTTGTTTTTGAAAGATTGTGTGAAAAAAGGACGTATGGTTATTCTCATTCATTGCCGTAACGTAAACATCAGAATTACTTACTGCAGTATTTTCTATACATGTTCCAGTTTTGCTGCAAAACTCATTTGCTGCTCTCGATAAAAGCGAAATATTGCATCAATTAAATACAAACTGCTAACGACACCAGAATTTATGGAAGCGTTTTAACGGTTTGGTGTGGGTACTTGTTATGTCGCAGGAAGCGAAAAAACGCTCTGTTACAGTAAACTGGTAATTAACAGAAATTTTGTCTTAAAATAAATGGTTTCCCGTAAGTTTTGCCCGGAGCTCTTCAACATTCCGCCAGGATGCCGACGGTCTGTAATTTCTAAAATTACAAGTTTTTGAGCCCACTTTCGTGATACTACATTAAACGATTTTCAAACGATTTACGGAGATGAAATCACAGTAATTAGATTAATTTTTTGGCTGCAAAAAAGAAAGGAAAAAAAAATGTATTTCACTTGCCGTCTTCCTTGTTGGCCATGGTAGCTAAAACTTAACATGAAAATGGTTAGGCACATTCGCGCTGAATAAATGAACGCTTTTTATTAGTTAGCGAAAACAGATCTCCCTCCATCTCCCTTGAGTTGCCCGTCCTGAATGAAGACACAATAACAACTTTACGATATTTTATTTTGAAATGACAATATACCGTTTTATGCCGACACGAGAGCCGAGGTCATTTAGACATGTAATGGAGGCCGCGGTTCGAATCCCACCAGGACCACCCTTTCTGGCTGAAGTCTTGTCCGGGGTTTTCTGTCCTCATAAATGGCAAATGCCCAGGATGTATCCGATACTTGGGTCTGGTAAGCATCTTTTCAAAAAAAAAAAAAAAAAAAATCCTTTCCCAATTTATAATTTCATCTCGTGTATCACCAGTGACCACCGCTTATGAAGCCTCGGTAGTGAAAAGGGGCGTTATACTCCGTAAATGTTTATATGCAATTAATCTTATGCTGCAGACCGTTTAATTACTGTTAGCATTTACTTATTCTTTCGAATTTTAGATCAATCACACAGTTTCCCATCTGTTTCAGACCATTTAAAATCTCCTTCCTTAAACCAAGTTCAGGAATCGGAATGCATTCCTTGCTTGTGTGTTGATACATGTTATACTATAATTTGAAATACTGTATTTATAATAATTAACTATTTTTACATCTTCTTTTGCTTTAATCTTAGTTGTTTATATTACTCCTATAATATGGGTTTTTAATCTGTTCTTGTAATGTATAACATGTACTGATTAATAGAGATAAATTGAGAATATAAGATTTTTTTAAAAAAATAGAAAAATGCATTTATAATTTATATTTAAGAATTGAAATATAATTTCTCTAAACTTGGCTTACAAATTGTAATAATTGTATATTTGTACTTAACCTTTTCAAGCAATCTTACGATAGAAGAACGCTGATGGTCAGTAATGCCAATAGAAAAGAGCAAAATATGAGTTTATGATTATTTCATGAATAGAACAAGAATAAAAGTGATACATATTTGAAATTCGCCCACAGAATATTAACACTTGTAATACTTATGAATATCTATTCTATTCAGAAACCGTGAGACTGGAATAGACAAAAGTCGACTATTACAATCGCTACCTTTCGATTTTCTAATACCAACTGAGGAAAAAAAAAACATACAGTGTCTCTATTTTTCTTTGTATTCTGTGATTTGAAATTTCTAATGATAAGATCAATTTGCTCATTAGACGCATCACCAAAACGCTTTGAAGAACCCTCCATTTCGCGTTATGATTGTCAATTGTCCATGCTTTTGTTGCTATCAATAGCTCCCCACCGCCTCTAGCAAAAGTTGTCAGTGATGCGTGTTGAGAAATTATATAGTGGAGGTTTAGGGTTGGCTATACTGATCACAAGACAAATGCACGTCGTGTGATAAAGCGGATTTGATAATTTTTTTCGATAATTTCACTCAGTAATCCGGCTATTATTGGCCATAATTCCAAATTTTATTTCGTTTCATTGCTCAATTTTAAGATGACGTTACATGAATGAAATAGTCATATTAACATACGCTTATTGCCTTACTGAACCTTACGTAAGTAGCCTAGGATGAGTTCTTTTAATACCTATTTGAAAAAATAGCGAAGTACTAAGTTTTATTTTATTTCCATCAAACGGCCAGCTTTGCAATAAAAATAAATCAGAATCCCGCTTTCCTTGTAACAGATATATCGGGCAAAAAAAAAAAAAAAAAAAATCGCAAACAGATTTTAAGCCAAGTTAATTGCTTGCTGTCAGTAGTTTATATTAATGACTTATCTACTCTCGCGGAAAAAACTTGCTGGAATATTTGGTGCATTATACCGCCTGTCGTGCTTTGGTGTGGCACCGTCTACTATTGGCTAACCAACAAAACAGGAGCGTAAATAACAGCTATCTCAAGGATACAGAGAGAGAAAAGGAAAGAATGGTTCAAAACAGAAGAACCGAAATAAGCAGGAAGTAAGGAAAATTTAAAACAGAAGGATTTAGATACCTTCAGTAAAATAAATTATGTGAATAAAGGAATAATTAATTAATTAATTAATGAGAAACAAAACAAATGAGCCGAGAAGTATATAAAGAAAAAGGAAACGAAATTTTATAATTCCAATAAATAAAACAAAAAATATACAAATTAACTAACATAGAAATCGATAATTAGGGACATAGAACAAATATGTATATTTACTATAAGTATAGGAAAGAGAAGTGGGAAAACGGGAAAAATAACCAAAAAATAGAAGGAAGGAAGGAAGGAGGAGGAAAAAAAAAATCGATACTTAATATTCTATTAAATCCCGTTACATTGCGTTTTCATATTAACAATATAATCAGTGGAACAATTAATTTTATTTGAATATTACACTTTTTGTCGAATATGCTTGTTAATATTATAAATGAATTTATTAAATCGAATTTACTGAAAAATGGAAGGAACTCTGTGTAAACAAATGAAGAACTGGTTCTATTATAGGGGATATATTTCAATTTCTACATATAACAACATTAAAATACTACAACGTAATATACTTAAATAACTTGTTTATCCTACTCTACGAGGTTCAGGCGGTAACTTTTGAGACCATATTCTGGAGGTAACAGGCTCAAACCTCCTGGAGCCAGCCATTCTGACCTTCAGTTTTTTCGTGGTTTGCCCATGTCACTTAGGACAATCTCAGCGTTTCCACAAAATGATCCCTCTCTTCATTTACATCACTTTATTCTGTTGGTCGAAAGTACAAGGGCGTGGTTGGATGGTGCGGTGTGACGGAGGCTTGCGCTTTGTAAATATTTCTGCCTGAGTGGTTCTTCTGAGGAGCTCGAACTCTTTGCAGGGGGCGCTGCGCAGTTGTCGGGATGTCTTATCTGGAAATAATACGGGTTGTGTATATGTCGTACTTCACAGTCCCTGGATTCTACCCTTCCTCAGGTCCCCTTCTCTTTAGCCCTTCCTCTTGCGGATATTTAATGTGACACTTTCGGAAAAGAAACAAAACATACTCAATTCTTAAATAATAAGGCAGGATAAGATAAAATTTAACCAAATTATCTGAATCTATCCATACGAGGGTAGGTCCATAAGTTTCCGGCCTCGCCGATAAGGATTATCGCTTTCACAAAAGCCTTATCTGGTGTCATACCTTATCTTTTAAGTACATATTTGCAGCTGTAACTTCTGCTCCGCCGTGTTCGGTAGTTCAGAAGTTTCACATGTGACATGTTCAAAATGGGGTTTCGATCTGTTATTAAGTTCTTTAAAAAGAAGAACTTATTTAAATAATATTAAACAGTGAGTGGAAGGTGTATATGGGGAAGCATCGCCCTCATATTCTACCGCAAAAGAATGGGCCAAGATTTTTTCGATGAGTCGAGAAAGCATTGAAAACGAAGAGCGTGCACGTCGGCTCTTGGAGGTGCTCACTCCTGAAAACATCGCTCGCTCTTGTGGAAGGAGAAATTATGAAAGACCGCCGGCTCAAAGTTACGCAAGGCTGAGCCTCTCTATATCAACAGTCCTTCGAATTATTCATGAACATTTAAACACGAATAAGGTTAGTGCAAGATGAGTGCCTAGACTTCTTTACTCATTCCAAAAGCAGCAACGAGTCATTGTTGTCAGACCTTTTTGGAACTCTGCCGTGGCAACGAGAGAGAAGTTCTGCAAACCATTGTACAGGAGATGAAACTGTGGTCCTCTACTATGATCCCTTGTCCAAAAGAGTGGCGTAAACCTGGCGAAGCACCCCCTCTAAAGACCGAGGTCACTCAGTCAACCAAGAAGACCATGGCCAGAATCTTTTGGGACTGTGAAGGAATACTCTTCATTGACGTCAAGGAGAGGAACATCACAGTAAATGGGGAGTACTATGCTGGCCTACTGCACAGACTACGTGCTTTCATCAAAGAGAAAAGTTGAGGAAAACTGAGTGGTGGTTTGGCCTTCTTCATGACAACGCGCCTGTCTGTGCACACAGCTCTTGTTGCAAAGGAAGCTGTGAAGAAATGTGCCTTCAAGGAGATTGACCTCCACCCTACAGCTCAGATCTAGCTCCCAGTGACTATTTCCTCTTCTGAAAGTCAAGAAATACCTTCGAGGGTGAAAATTTAAGTGTGACAAAGAAGTGACGGATGTTGTTTACGCTGTTTGGAGACAAGACTACTATTTGGGGAGGGGGTTGAAATGTTAATTCAAAGATTTGAGAAGTGTGTTGCAATAAAGGGCAACTACATTGAAAAATGAAGTATAGCTTTTGTCTTTATCATAACTAGGAAATGGCTGGGCCGGAATCTTATGGACCTACTCTCGTACCTATAAAAAATAAATAGTGCAGGTTTTTTTTTAAATACAGATAATAAAAAATGTAAAACATCAAAATGTTTTGTCACCAAATTATGCAATTTTTCATAAATCTCAGTATCTTTTTTCACAAGGTGGTTGTTGATGTTGATAGGTTGCTTGAACGGTCATTTGGCGATCTTACGCAATCAGTACAAGGGGAGTGTGAGGTGGTTCAATCAAGTTAACTTATTAATAGCGAGAAAGGGAAGGGAGGCAGACATCATATTATTTATTTAAGAAAATTGCGGTCATCTCTTTTTCTAAAACTGCTCTCAAGGACCCTAGTGGGCATGGTATCGATTATATCATACGTTTTAGCAAATTATCAACACACAACACACGCACGGTTTAATGAATAAATTACTGAGATTCAAAACAAGCTACGCTAATTACTGTATTGGTATGTTACATAATGTTGACAATTAAATATTGATTGAAAAGGATATTAGCATAACCAATGCTTATTTTCCTGGGCGCGCAATAAAAGCATCATTTTTATGTTTTCGTTCCCGAAGATACTTACTGATGAATTCAAAAATCATATCTGTATTCAAATCCCTTGGGACTGTCCATCGTGACCTTGGGTTTATCGTGGTTTTCGCTGGTCACTTAGGCGAACATTGGAACGGATGTTTCTTTTCCACCCACAAGTTTTTCGCTCTCTTTCCAAGTTCCAATTCTAGAAGCGTCAGGCGAGATTGACTGGTGCTGTGCGGCATGGCGATGAATTTGCGCTTGCAGAAGTTTTTGTTTGACTTTTCGCAAGCCTGCCTGTCAGTGTATCCTTTCCGCTTGAGATGCCGAATGTTCCTCCGTCCTAGCTATGCCAGCCTGAGTTTTCATAAGTTGGTACTATGCGTATTTCCGTTTTCTTGAACATAGTTTACCTGGAAGACCGCGAAAGTTAGCTTGCAAATCTCACTCTCGCGTTAATACCGCTTTGCGGTAGACATACGTGACCTGTTCAAAAAGTATCGCGAATTTTGTGTTTTTTTCAAAAAGTATTTATTTATTCATGAATATCTATTTTGTCCCCTTCAAAGTAATCCCCACCAGATATTATACACATGTGCCAACGTTTTTTCCAATCCTCGAAGCACTTTAAAAAATCGTTTTTTGTGATCTTGTTCAGCTCCTCCTTCGATGGCGTCTTTATCTCCTCAATCATGTCGTAGCGTCGTCCTTTCATGGGCCTCTTCAGTTTTGGGAACCAATAAAAAAAAGTCACAGGGGGCTAGGTCTGGGGAGTACGGTGGCTGCGACATCATAAGTGTGTTGTTTTTGCCCAAAAATTCGCGCACAAGCAACGATGTGTGAGCAGGGGCGTTATCATGGTGCAAAAGCCAATTTTTGTTCTGCCACAAATCCGGGCGTTTCTGGCAATTGCTTCACGCAAATTGCGCATAACTTGCAGGTAATATTCCTTATTGACCGTTCTGCCCTGTGGCAAAAACTCATGATGCACCACGCCCCTGCAATCGAAGAAAACTATAAGCAAAATCTTCACATTCGACCGAACTTGGCGCGCTTTTTTCGGTCTTGGCTCGTGTAGCAGCATCCATTGGGATGATTGAGCTTTAGTTTCCACGTCATAACCATAAACCCATGATTCGTCACCAGTTATGACCCTCTGGAGCAAATTTGGATCCTCGCGGACAGAGTTCAACAGCTCCTTAGCAACTTAATGCGATGATGTTTTTGGTTGAAATTGAGCAACTTTGGTACGAATTTGCGGCGACCCGTCTCATGCCCAAATCAATGGTAAAAATCGAATGGCACGAGCCAATCGATATGTTTAGGTCCTCAGCAACTTCTCTAACGGTGATTCGACGATTTGCCAATACTATTTTCTTCACTTCTTCAATGTTTTCGTCTGTTGTTGACGAGCTCGGACGTCCGGGACGCTCTTCGTCGTTCACATCTTCTCGACCCTCTGAGAACATTTTGTACCACCGATAAACGTTGCTTTGGTCCAAGGTAGCTTCACCATATGCCATAGTCAACATTCGGAATGTATCTGCGCACTTACTTTTGTTTTTCACACAAAATTTGATACAGATTCTTTGTTCCATTTTTTGAAATAGGCAAAAATCGAAGACGACCCAAAACACGTCCAAGCAAAATAGCTGTCAACAATTAACTGAACATTCAAAATGGCCGAGCTTGTAAACATAAGTGAGGGACACGAGTACTAACATAATACCACAAAACAATCGAAAATCGAATATACGTAGCCCGCGGAAATTCATAATTCGCGATACTTTTTGAAGGGACCTTGTATGTAATTGTATATATTTTAAGCCAGGAAGTAACAAAAGGAAGAAGTAGATTATTAATACACTTTTATGCAATCGAAGCATTAAAACATTCAAGCAACAATGGAGTGTGTTGGCACCCTATCAGGTACGTGTATAAAAATTTAAAAAGTGCAATATCAAGTCACATCTGAAACAAAGGAGCAATAGTGAGTAAAAGTAGAGTTCTTGTGTATATTTAATATAGTTGTAGTTGTTTGGCAGATTCACGTAATCTCTCATACAAATAAATGTAACATAACGATTTGCACCTGGTTGTAATGTGAGCCGGTTGTGATGTTATACATCTCGCAAACGGACCGGAACGTTGTACGCTGAACTAATACAAGTATATTTCAAAATATTAAATAGAATCAATATTTATCCCACTGCATGCTAGTTACCATAACAAATAAGAAAATATTGTACAAAAATTGATACCTTGAGGCAAAGAACACGCAGCACGCCATCTTGAATACGGCAGAACAGCTGAGGCATGGTTGCTTAAATATTGCAGTGGGTCAGGTATATTCGTATTCCGCCATATTAAGGGAAGGGGAACTGATGAGAGTATTGCAAACGTTAGGGAGGGGGGGGGGGAGAATGGATAAAGAATTATATTCAAACAAAGAGAAAAAGATATTCTCTCCAAGGAAAACACTAACGCGCTCACCCGAGAGGGCAGGTGTGTCGCCTCATTCGGAAACACTGAAAGCAACCGCCGAATGACTTCCGGAAAAACACAGGAGAAAACTCTCAGACAATTATGTCTGAAATTAATACTTGCTAAATAAGCACGAAATTTTGAAAAGAAAAAAATTGAAACTCCAAGCAGAACATGAAACTATAAACCAGCAGAAAGAAAAGTTTCAAGCGTCAGTAACATCCCATACACAAGCTGTAGTCAAACTAAAACTAATACAAAAAGAAGAAAAATTTCAAAAATCAGTCCAGATAAATAAATACCCTGTTCATTTCGTCATCCAGAGAAACAAGCAATAAGGAGATACAAGACATCTTCACCAAAAACCGGAATTCAGAGAAGGAGACAAAATTAGATACGAGGGTAGATCCATAAGTTTCCGGCCTAACCATTTGCTATTATGAAAGACAAAAACTATATTTCACTTTTCAATATAGTTACCCTTTATTGCAATATACTTTTCACATCTTTGACTTAACATTTCAATCCCCCCAAAAATACAAGTCTTGTCTGCAAAATGGGCATAAACAGCATCCATCACTTCCCTTACACACTTAAATTTCCTTCCTCGAGGGCCCTTCTTGAGTTCTGAGAGGAAGAAATATTCAATGGGAGCTAGAACTGGGCTGTATGGTGGGTAACCGATCTCCTTATGCCACATTTCTTCACAGCTTTCTTTGCAACAAGAGCTGTGTGCACAGGTGCGTTGTCGTGAAGAAGGAGCACACCAGGACTCAGCTTTCCTCGCTTTTTCTCTTTGATGAAGCACGCAGTCTGTGCAGTAGTCCAGCATAGTACTCCCCATTTACTGTGGTGTTCCATCTCCTTGAAGTCAATGAAGAGTATTCCTTCACAGTCCCAAAAGATTGTGGCCATGATCTTCTTGGTTGACTGAGTGACCTTGGCCTTTAGAGGCGGTGCTTCGCTAAGTTTAAGACATTCCATTGATTCTCTTTTGGACAAGATATCATAGTAGAGGACCACAGTTTTATCTCCTGTAACAATGATTTGCACAACTTCTCTCTCGTTGCCACGGCAGAGCTCCAAAAATGTCTGACAACAGATGACTCGTAGCTGCTTTTGGACTGAGGAAAGAAGTCTAGACACCCATCTTGCTCTAACCTTATTCATGTTTAAATGTTCATAAATAATTCGAAGAACTGTTGTTTTAGAAAGATCCAACCTTGCTGCTGTTTCTGTAACTTTGAGTCGCCGGTCTTCCATAAGTTCTTCTTCCACAAGAAGAATGTTTTCAGTAGTGAGCACCTCCAAGGGCCGATCGGCACGCTCTTCGTCTTCAATGCTTTCTCGACTCATTCGAAAAAGATGGCCCATTCTTTTACGGTAGAATTTGAGAGGGATGCTTCCCCATATACACCGTTCAATCGCTGTTTAATTTCATTTGGTGTAAAGTCCTTCTTTTGTGAAGAACTTAATAACAACTCGAAACTCCATTTTGAATATGTCACAATCTTCTACACTAAGGCTTCCTTACCGTCACGAGTGACCGAGATCGTTAAGGCACAGACTCGTGATCGGGAGATCTTCGGTTCGAATACCGCCAAAACCGTCCTCCCTGACTGAGGTGTTTTCCATTTTTTCGTCAGTCCTCATAAATGACAAATGCCGGGGAGTTACCCTAAACTTAGGCCTGGAACGTTTCCTTCCTTAAAAATAAATCCTTTCCCAACATATCATTTCATTTCTTGTATCACCAGTGCCCATCGCCTGTGGTGCCTCTGTAGCAAAAACGGGCGTTAAACACTACTCATTCATTTATTAGCCATCTTTATGCAACTATATCTGAACACAGTGGAGCGGAAGTTACAGCTGCAATTATTTATTTGACAGATAAGGATTTTGTGAAGGCGTTGGCCCTTATCGGCGAGGCCCGAAACTTATTGATCTACCCTCGTACATGAGATTAACACAGAAATATTTAATAGTGGAAGCAGACACAGAAGAAGATTTGGTGAAAATATTCAATAATTAAAAGAAAAATTATTAAAAATGGAATTGTCAAGGAAGTGGAACCCCCTTGTATATAATACAAGGTATTGTATATAATATATGGTATTTTAGCGGGAACGAGGCAAGAAGAATTAAAAGATTAAATTTTCAAACAAACTTTGCGGAAAAGGTAGAAAAAGAATGTGACGATAACGTCTAAAATTCAGGTTCAAAATGGGACTTAGAGGTAAGGCCACGATTCACCATATTAAATATAAGGTTCTTGTTAGTGAAAAGGAAGAATATTTACAAGATTTCTCTCATAACAGTAAAAGACTACCTAGTGGTAGCTAGATGCCTTAAATGCCAGGATTTGGGGCACATAGCCAAATATTGCCAAATGAAAAAAAAAAAAAAAAAAACCTGTGCACAGTGGTGGTGAAGGAGACCACACAAAAACTGAATTGAGATGCTCAGGGAAAAACAACTGCCCAACCTACAAAATGTTCCATGAGAGATTGTTTGCATGAACTGACTATGGATCTTAAATAACAGAAAGTAGGAACAAAGAGCAAACGAAAAGGCAGGAAAAATCCAAGCAGGCTAAAAAGAAATGTAACAAGGGTTTTTAATTTTATATAGGTGGAAGTTGAAATGCAACAAACGGGAGGTAGCGGTACAAATTGATGAAATTAAAATGATAAATGCAGGTACTGAAACACATTTGTACTTGAAAAAACAGAAGAAGAGAAAGAGGAAATAATAAAACAAGCATACAACAGAAGATTAATTAAGGTCAATTATAATGCCTTGAGGACGGATAATGAAGTAACAGAAGAAGAAAGAAAGAATGGTATTATAAAGAAAAATTTTATAGCATTAAGAAGAAAAATAAGAGGAAAATGAAGAAATATAAAGATGCTGTAACAAAGAAAGAAGAACAATGTAAAAAGAAGAGAGATAAAAGTAAGAAATCATATGCTCAGAGTACGGTGGACCGCGTCCACCAGATTTGTCATCCGCCAGTTTGAATGAAGAGATGGAACAGGTAAATAAAAATGTAAAGGAATTAGAAGCCTTTTTAAAGAATAACATAAAAATTAATATAATGAATCCAGGGGAAATTTACGACAACTCGGTGCTAGCTTTTAAGTGTAGCAGGTCGGAAGAAAAAAACGTTTTAATGACCGCATTGAAGGAGACAGAATGCAACACCAGAAGCAATAGATACAATAGATCTAAAAACATACAACTTGCCACACCCGAATTATCTCTTGAGACTTTTGCATCTAACTTTTAAAAGAAGGCAGGAAATTTATATTTAGAAGACGTATACAAAAGTTTTGTAATGTGCCATGGAAGAATAATTGTAGATTTTCAACAAAATGGTACATACATACCACCCATAATGGACAAAACAAATATTATAAATCACTATATATAAAACGGCTCAGAATAGAAGTATAGAAAACAATAATAGTTTTGAAGAAATTAACAAACTGGTGTACCAAATCTAACAAGGAAGTTATATCAAACCTGACTGTAACTGTAATATTGCCCAAGAAATGGTGGCCACTCTCGTCATGGCAACCATCCGCCATTTTGCAGGAGATTGAACAGCAGGCATATACCCACTCTCTAGAGAATCAACCAGTTACGTGGACATACAGCGTGGATTGTATACATACGAATGGAAGATAAAGATCTAATAACAGAAGGACAAATTAATGCTCAAAGGAACAGACTGGTCAGTTATCAGAAGACTGATAGAGGAATTAAAATTAGATATCCTATGCATTCAAGAGTCACACTGCTTAAACAGGAGACCAGTACAATTACAAGAGTGCTTGCAGAGAAAGAAAACTGCATGACAGCAATTATAGTCATAAATCCTGAAATTCAGGTCGCAAAAAGCATACACCAACTGCATTGAATTGACATACTTAGATAAAAGTTGGATTTTTGTTAACCAATATGATTAATATAGCAATAGTATATAGAACGATACATGTAAACAAATTCAAAGATTATAATATTAACATTAACTACTTACCAGTCATCTATATGACAGACGTTAACCTCATTCTCCTTGGTGATATAATAAACAAAAAGATAAAAGAGAGGGAATATTAGAAGAAGCAATTGCTGAAATACAATTGAAAGTATAAAATATTTCCGATAATTTACCAACAACAGAGCACATAGATATTACTCTAGCAAATAGGCGAACCTTGTTCTCCAGTTATTTTTCGGTGGTAAGTGAACAAGAAAATTGAAGTAACTGGCTTTACGGGTTATGTGGACAAGCCGTAAGTGCGTATCATGCATATATGAGATATTCACAAGATTATGCAGCAGATCTGGATATTCCGCACATTTTATGCATGTGACAGAATTATGAAGAACTCGTCTGTCACTTCCAGGAGACAGAAGAAACAAGCATATCGCTACATTAATTCTCCATTTGGGTCTTATGCACAATTCTCTTGAAAAACTAAATTACGAAGTTTGTATATACAAATCAGACAAAACTCAAAAATTTCAGCATTTCTCTTCAAAGAATATAAAGCTCAAAATAAACGAGCTGACAAAAATGACAATTTAATTCATTACGTTCAAGTTTTTTAAGAACGCTTGCATTGAAAGGCGTCTTTTAGAAGGATATGAGCCAGAACTTTAGATCAGGAATACTGTGTAGAAAATCCAGCAAACTAAATATTAAAACTCGTACAGAAGTTTCACTTGAATAAAGAGAACCTTTTGTATCTTTAAGTAAACGTAATCCCTGTTAAGCTAATTGCTGTATCCTAAAGTGAATGCAAAAAAAGACTCTCATAGTTCGCAACATTTTTCAAGACTATGATTGCTTGTCAGGACTACTTCTGCACTCATATTTATCAGAATTCTTAACTAAATATGTAGACTTTTGGATTTTGCTGTTGGTATACAAAGCAGTAAAATAATTTACAGACAATGAGAATATACAGGAAGAGATGTGAAACAACTGCTAATAAAACACATTTAGTTAATACGTTTACAAATTAGATAATTCAAAAGAAGGTTAGAAGAAAAAAATAAAACGGAACTTAAGACAAAATACAGTAATATATAAGGAACAGTGTTTAACGCCCGTTTTTGCTACAGAGGCACCGCAGGCGGTGAACACTGATGATACATGAGATAAAATGATAAATTGGGAAAAGATTATTTTTAAGGAAGGAATCGTTCCAGGCCTAAGTTTAGGGTACCCCCCCGGCATTTGCCATTTATTAGGACTGAGGAAATCCTGGAAAAACTTCAGTCGGGGAGGACGGTCCTGGCGGAACTTGAACTCAAACCTGCCGCTCACGAGTTCGCGCCTTAACGACCTCGGCCACCCATGACGGTCAGTAACACATATAAAATATATTGAATGGATTACAGAAAGAAAAATATGAACAAGGCAAGATTTAAAGAAGATGATATGACACTGAAATGATGATAATGACAACAGCACTTGTTGTCTTCAGCGTGCTTAGCCCTTCTTAATGTCAAATTGCATTGTAGAGGGGTCTTCAAATCAGGTATCATCATATGACTTAGTGCTGTTCCCAGAACTATTTGCACAGTGTATAGCAAAATACTGAAAATAAACTATCTGTATTCATGAATGCGCATTGAAATCTTTAGAGTTGCTAAAATATTTTCTTTGATACACACATTAAAGCATGTAGCAAAAGATCTACCTCAAAAAAAAAAAAAAAAAAAAAAAAAAAAAACTCATTCAAGTGTTTGTTATATCTCATTGTGATGTATTGTACTCTAATCTGAATACTGGACAGATTACAAAGTGTTCATAATGCCTGTGTTCGTTTCATGTAACACCCCTACACAATCAATGTAATGGCTACCTTTGAAAGAACGAAGAACTCTCCATTCCCTTATGCTCCTGTTCAAAATCTTCCTTAACTCCATCTCTCGGTACTCTCGCTTCGTATCCTGTCCCTACCTCGGACCCGGAACATCCTTCTATTCAAACTCATTCAGCGTGTCAGTTTCCCAGAATCTGGAACTCCCTTCCTCCTGAAGTCGGACATTATCTGGCATTTAAGAAATTTAAATGTACATTAAATTGTCCTCTCAACTCTAAAAATCACAACAGTTAGTCTCTCGCCTCTTCTACTCCTTCTCCGTCCTTCTCCTTGTACTGGAGAAATATTATTGAAGTGCATGCTTGCCTTCTAAACCCAAGATCGCTGGTTCGATTCCGGCCAGAACCGATGGATTTTTTCGGGCGTAAAATCCCTCGGAAGGAAAGTAAAGCCGTGGGTCCCGTGTCATACATTTAAGGCACGATAAAGAACCTCAAGTCTGAAAAAAAGAGACCTCTGAGCAAAATTTGTCGGTCGTTTCACGCCCTGATTTGAATGGGACGCTGATGACCTGAGATGTTAAAGAACGTCCGTAAATAAACCAAATCAACACTATCTTTGTCAAATTTCTAAATATATTAAAATATGTAATATTTACATTAAGTGTATATGCTTAATTTGGTATTTTTCTGTGTTTTATATAACTGTGTGTCTTGTGTACTCCTGTTTATCGCCTCGTAGAGGGGAGGAGAAGGCCCCATGGTCCTAACTCTTGCAAGAGTAAATAAATGACTACAAAATAAACGGAAGTAAAACAGCAAGGAACAAGCCACCTCTTCTACCCTATAAACATGTGTACACAATATCACAGAAAAACGGTATATGTTAAGGTTAATATTTTTGAAAAATAGTTTCTATATTCATTATATATTTCTCTTAAAAAGGTGCACTTAAAAACTAGTGGTGGGACTCTCAAATAGCGGTTTGGTCTGTTTGACATAGAAGATAAAGAGGAAGAAGAAGATTTTTCTAATATATATAATTTTCAGAATTAGCAAACTTTAATGAGATCACGAAGTTGTTGAACGAAATGAACAGGCTTCTCAGAGAATTTAGATGAAATGAATATATTAACTTGCAGCAGTCGTAACAGAAATCGAACCCACGCTATCTAAACACGATTTCGTGGCTGTCAGATGTAACACTTGCTTGTTTAAAATACTCTGGCAGCTGTTGAAGCTCGGCATGTAAACTCTGTGGCCAATTTATGCCTTGCTTGGATGCCGCTCATAAACCAAACTTAGGTCGGCCCGTCTTTGAACAAAGTGGAGCCGATATAAAGTCGAGCCACCTAATGAGAAAATATGGGACTTTTGACACGTACAACATCTTTATGCACCGTTGCCGATGACGGCACTCTTGCACGAAAAAATAATAAAATAAAGATTGGCATTAGGAAGCCACTTTTTGTGTGGGATTCAAGTCTTCCTGTTTGTTTCTAATTAATGGCGGTACTTCAAAAATTGAAACTGAAAATACGCGAGGAAATTGTACAATCGCTGACAATTATAAGATCGTAAATTTAACTTTTAGTCAGTACAGATTCAAACTACATGTACTATCTGAATTAAATTACCAGACACTTCTTAGAATGATTTCATACTTCAACATAATATAAAGAAACATTGATTTATTTTATACCAAAAGCTTGGCGTCAGTAAACTTCCAGCTTTGTGCGTCATACATTTTGGTTCTGCTTCCGTTTTATTTGCAAACTTAGTTAAAAGTGGACCTTGAGAAGTTGATAATAACATTCATATGCCGAAGTGAGAGTATAGCAAATCATTGAATATTCATTCGAAAGTACTAGGATTGTTCGGTGTGTCTGTGCAAACTCAAAAGATGGCAGTGCTAGATTGTTTCAATGTAACCCTTGATAACATAGTCGCTGTTAAGCGATCATGTGCATGGTTATAGTCCGTGACTAACTCAGGCTGTGTGTTAGAAACATTTTTCAAACAAGTATTAAAAATAGAGAAACACGAATTTCGTGTTTAAATAAAACATTGGAAGATATGTATAAAATGCGAGTAACTCTTGGGTGAGTAAAACCGAAATTCCCTAGTCGAACAAACATCTGCTTCGTCTAGTAATTATTCCATTTAGGCGACTTTGAATGTGTCAAATATAAATAATGCAAATATCTCTTCTCTTTGATGGAAGCACGTAGCCTGTGTAGCAGGCCAGCATAGTACTTCCCCATTTACTGTGCTGTTCCTCTTCTTGAAGTCAATGAAGAGTATTCCTTCACAGTCTCAAAAGATTGTGGCCATGATCTTCTTGTTTGAATGAGTGACCTTGGCCTTCACCAGGTTTACGCCACTCCATTGATTCTCTTTTGGGCCAGGGATCATAGCAGAGGATCATAGTTTCATCTCCTGTAACAATGGTTTGCAGAACTTATCTCTCGTTGCCACGGCAGAGCTCCAAAATGCCTGACAACAGATGAACCGTTAGCTGCTTTTGGACTGAGGAAAGAAGTCTAAGCACCCATCTTGCACTAACCTTATTCATGTTTAAATGTTCATGAATAATTCGAAGGACTGTTGCTTTAGAAAGGCCGTACCTTGCTGCTATATCTGTAACTCTGAGCTGCCGGTTTTCCATAATTATTCCTTTCACAAGAACGATCTTTTGAGCATCTCCAAGGGCCGATCTGCACGCTCTTTTTCTTCAATGCTTTCTCGACCCATTCGAAAAATTTTGCCTCATTCTTTTACGGTAGAATATGAGGGGGATGCTTCCCCATATACACCGTCCAATCGCTGTTTAATTTCATTTGGAGCAAGTCCTTCTTTTGTGAAGAACTTAATAACAGCTCGATATATATTTTGAACAAGGTCACAATCTTCTACACATGACAGATAAGGCATGACACCAAATAAGGCTTTTGTGAAGGCAATAATCCTTATCGGCGAGGCAGGAAACTTATGGACCTATCTTCGTAACTCGCCAGTGCACAAGTCTGTGTTTGCGACCTGTACTTTATCAGACTAAAGGTCCTTCCTCATCATCTATTCTCCGGGTTTGGCCGAAATAACGTGTGGTATACAGAACTGAAAAAATTGGATAAACAAATTATAAAAACGCTGTAGATTTGGAAAGCGAATATGTTGAGAAATAAAACTATTTTTTTCCCATAAATTTTTGTCTTCTTTCTTTTTGCTTGGGTTTATCGAACGTCCCTGTTATTTATAAGAATTCTTTAATTAACTGAGGAAACAAACGAATAAAAAATGACACTCATAATATATCTACTAATATTGAAATATTGCACAATGTTCTGTCTTCCTTATTTGCATCTTTCCTTTGCATTCTTCTAAGTATAATAAACGTAACTATTTCCAAGCCAGAACAGCTGTTTCTGCCTGAGGTTATACACCTTAAGAATGACTTGACTTTCATGGTGCGAGCCGGTCCTAGATGTAGTAACTAAGTATTTGAGAATGTGTAGTTCACCCTACTGTAAGTTACAAGCTTATACATATTTAACTGTCGTCCTAAAAGGAGCTACTTTGCCCTACCAACCCAACTCTATTCTTCGTGAGAGGGGGAGGTTTGAATCAGGTTTTTTTCTTCCCATGTTGTTCGTGATACTACAAATTGCTTTGTTAGTAATTAGTGATGAGGTTTTCTTTGTCTAAGAACAGTATAGAGAAGATTTTAACTCGTGTAAGGGTTTATTTATTTTCTGCAGACTAACATACTTAAAGCGAAAGTTGCAGCAGTAGTTTCCACGCCCACGTCAATTCCTTTGGGATTACATCTCTGAAAATATTTCTTCTTGTTGTTGGAGAGTCACGCGTTTGGAAATCCCTTTTTACTTTTTCTCATCAGCTCTCTCTTCCTTTGTGGGATATTTTAAATCTTCAACGCTGGCTCACCTTGATGAATTAAGAGAGAATCGAGGGAAGCTAAGATTTGCTTTTTTCTGGTTTTTCCTTCAGTAGGGATAAACTACTTTGCTTTGCGGGATCGTGGCAGTAAGTGATAAAGACAAGATGGTGTTCATTTCGTGAAAATATAATAAACAATACATTCAGGTATATTCTTGTTAAGATTACTCTCGACGGAAAAGTTTAAAATACTGTAGTGAATCGGGCGATTTTAAAAACGTTCTCATTGGTGAATGAATATATTTACACACCTCTATTACATACGAACACAAAATATATATATATATGAGGGTATATTCATAAGTTTCCGGCCTAACCATTTTAAAGGTATAATAAAGACAAAAACTATATTTCCCCTGCAAATATAGTTAACCTTTTTTACAATACACTTCTCACATCTTTGAATTAACATTTCAATCCCCCTCCCCCAAAATAGTCAGAGCCTTGTCTGCTAAATGGGCAAAAACAGCATCCATCACTTCTTCGTCACACGTAAATTTCCTTCCTTGAAGGTTATTCTTGTGTTTTGAGAAGAGAAATAGTCACTGGGAGCTAGACCTGGGCTGTAGGATGGATGCTCGATTTCTTGAAGCCACATTTCTTCACAGCTTCCTTTGCAACAAGAACAGTGTGCACAGGCGCGTGAAACATGCAAAATTGCATGTTTTAAGAATAAATAACGACAATAAATTTCTCCTATTATTATAATGGCTTTTATAATTATATTCAGTTTTATCCATGCCCAAATAGACACCCGGTAGTTTACTAGAGCCGACAATTCTGTTCGATGTTTTTGCGCGGCGATTTGATTTTCACAGCATTATAGGAATATAACATAACATCTTTTGTAATTTTATATTTGTTTAACATGTCATTACGATCATGCAAGTTGTTTGTACACTGTAGTTGACTGTAAATTCGCGAAATATTAACAGCTAGATGTCGCCTCTAGGACACATAGAGAAATGTTCAACCTTTTCCTATTGTTCTTGCCGTTTTTGGACGTTACACCGCTACCAGTTGGCGAACACACAACGGCGTAGTTCTGTGGCAATTGTTTCAGCGGGATAAGAGCAGACTTATTAAAACCTAACCAAGGTGGGATCCAAATCGACGTCACAAGCCTGACATCTGATAATTTTAATGGCCAGAAGTCCTATGTAACACATACAAGCAAAAGTTCTTGAGCAGACGATATAAAGTACTAGTCGAAGCTGTTAACCCACATTATTTAGTCATATCACGTGTGTTACCTATTTAATGATTTATATTATTGGCCGAAACAGGCCGCAGTGGCTATGAATTACTGCAGAGACCAATTTTATATACACTCTTACTTAGAGCGCTCTGTTTTAATGGCCCTCAAGTGAAATTAATTGCCAATAACTCATGGGCATTGGAAGGGCACCTTGCAGAATGCAAGACAGAAAACACCTTACCTTCCGTTCATTTATCGCTTATCCATCTAATCCGAAGTAATAGACACAGTTTATCAAGAAGTTTACATAATTATGTGAATACCTCTCTGTTTTTAGTGCGCACTTAGGCTGTTCAATTTTTTTATGTTATTTATTGCCGCTTTGACTGCATTTATTTTCTCCTGAAGTCTGTAGACTGGGCATATGAATACTGGAGGAGTAATCTGTAGCTATGAAATGAATATAGGGTGACGTCAATGAACTTGGAGTCCTATCCTTCTCAGGGTCTAAACCCGGCCAGGATCGATTTCGGGCGTAAAAATCCTAAGTATGGCTTCCTTCTTTTCCCGTACGTTAAAGAACCTCAAGCCTGAAAGAAGAAGCCTCTGAGCAAAATTTGTCGGCCGTTTCACGCCCTGAATTGAATGGGACGCTGATGACCTGAGATGTTAAAGAGCGTCCGTAAATAAAACAATCAATTAACCTTCTCAGAGTAAGTCGTAAAGACGGGGACTCGTGAGCGACTGAGCCGTTCTTCCAGGTTTTCCTTAGTCCTCATAAATGGCAAGTGCGGGGAAGGTACCCTAAACCTAGGCCTGGAAATTTTCCTTCCTTTAAAAAAAATTCTTACTACTCTCAGAGTAAGAATAAACTTCGAAAAAGGGGGATTAAAAGGGGGGGGGGATTTACAGGCAGCTTGACCTAATAATCGAACCCAGGATCTTCAGATTTGTAAACATTAGCGCTAGTACTAGACCACAGAGTAGGCCAAATTCAATTTGTTGCATATACAATTAAAATGTTTCATTGATACTTTCTGTATTAATTTACAATAAACATTATCGTAGTATTGAATAATAGCATAACTGTACCCACGCTGTTGTTTAATAATGTTTAACGCCCATGTTTACTACTGAGACACCACAGGCAGTGAACACTGATTATAATTGGTAAAGGATTTTTTTAAGGAAGGAAGGTAGGTTTTCCTCAGCCATATAGAGGGCTGAGGAAAACCTACGTCAAGGACGGCTACTTTGGCTGAAATCGAACACGGGACTGAGTTCGTGCCTCAGCAACCCGCAGGGCTGATCGTGTGCCCTGATAGAATTATATATTTTAATGTTAGATGATATGGAAAACAGAATTTGTATCCATGCTAAAGGAAACCGTCACATCGATAAAATATTACATTCTCGGGGCTATAGTGGGTTTCTGCGGTTCCGACCGACTCTGCTGCCCTCCATGAATGCTATAATAATAGTGCACCATAAAAAAAGTAAAAAATATTAAAATCCAATTATGCTAATCCGAACTAACGACTCTATTGTGCTAACAAATTGCAATAAGTAACCTTTGCGAAAATAAATATACACGACATCTAAAACGGTTATGGCGACTATGGAATACAAACGTCGTTTCATTGCTTACACATTTTTTACCGATTAAAATGTTCACTGTGAGTATCTTTAGTAGCATGTATAGAAAATCTAGGCTCTTCGCATAACCCCTCAGAAAAAAATCGCAAGGGGTTAGGTCCAACCGTGGTGGCCAAGACATAAACACGTGAATGCGTTGGTCCTACATCCAATCCATTGCTGCAGTAGGAGGGAAGTTCTAAAAGCTCTCGGCCCTACTCAGAGATGTCGCGAAGATGGCCAAATTACTTTGATAGTTGTTAAGTATTGTCCTTTAGATGGCGCTCTGTAAATTTTCAGACGCGGAAGTGTATTAATTTGTTTGTGACATTCACGTAAACAAACTGCCATTATAAAATATGAGTGATAATAATGGACTCCATTTTTTAAGTGTTTAACCACAACAGAAATACAAAAGGAGTTAGATTACTCATGAAAGGATTTTTTCCTTTCAATTTCGACGGTTAAAATGAGGGCTGCTGAATTTAAGCGTGGTCGTACGTTCGTTCAAGATGATGAACGCTCAGGGTCGACGAGATTGTGGCAAAAGTTCACAAATTCCGTATTTAATAACCCCCGATTATAGGTACACGACATTGTAAACATCTGGGTAGACCGTGTCCATTACATTTTGATTACGAGAAAGCTTTCAGCACGACAGGTTTCTCGTTTGTTAACAATGGACCAAAAACGCACTAGAGTATTTACACTTATTTAGATGCAATGTCAGAGAGTTTCTCTGACGTTTCATAACAGTAGATGAAACATGGATTCATCACTACACGCCAGAGACGAAGGAGCAGTCCAAACAGTGGGTGGCAATAGGTGAAAGTGCACAAAAGAAAGCAAAAACGGTTTCATCTGCAGGAAAAGTTATGCTCACCGCTCTCTGGGATTCTCAAGGTGTGGTGCTCGTAGACTACCTGCAGAAAAGCAGAACCATCACCTGGGAGTGTTTCGCTTCTCTAATGGACCAAAAGAAGGATGCTAATCAGTCTAAACTTTCATACCTTGCGAAAAACAAAGTTCTCTTTCATCACGATAATACGCTTTCACACACATCTGGGATTGTTGCTATAAAACTGCATGACCTTCGCTTCTAAGTGCTTCCACATCCGCCATATTCGCTGGATTTGGCTCCCAGAGATAACTTTTTGTTCCCAAAACTGAAGAAATGGGTGGATGGAAAAAGATTCACATCAAATGATGGGGTTAAAGCTGAGACAGACGCTTATTTTTCACAGTTGGAAAATCTTATTTCATTGAGGGTATTAAAAAGTTGAAAACTCATTGGACTAAATGCGTTGATTTACAAAGTGAGTATGTTAAAAATAAAAATAAAAATTCTCTTAAATCTTATGTTTTCCTGGCTAGGTGGAGAACATTCAGAATGCCCCTTGGTTAGCGTTGGTTTTACAATTCGCTGTCCTCCGTAAGTAATGAGGTGCAGCTCCATCTTGTTGCAATATGAAACCATCTCTGTGATAAGACATTAGCTTTCCTAGAATATCCCTCGATTGCAATTTAACAATGTGGATTTTCTGCCCCCAATTTGCAAATATTATATTTATTAACTTTTACATTAAAATAAAAGGTTGATGTATGCAAAAAGGTTCCCCTTAGTGCTTGTCACAAGATATTAAAGCTTGATGCAGTCCAATGCGAAAATACTGCATTCATAGGTACTTTTGTAACACATGTAAAACCGTGGTTTGCGGTATGCTCCCAGCTCCCTGCTGTCCCTAGTATTCGGTTTCCTAATACCGCATTGACATATTTCCTCAGATAGAGAGGGAGTTCCAAGGCTTTTTCTATACCCAAGCACCTCGTTTTCACAAGCTGCGCGTACCGTATCAGAATGCAATTGTCAGAAGGAGGATCGTTTACAAGCTACGTGTAGAAGTAGCGCTTTTTTTTTTTTGATTCGTTTTATTTAAGGAATCTTTAACATCTCAGGTCATCAGCATCCCATTCAATTCTGGGCGTGAAACGGCCGACAAATTTTGCTCAGAGGCCTCTTCTTTCAGGCTTGAGGTTCTTTACCATGCAGTAAATGTACGACACGGGACCCACGGCTTTATTTTCATTCCGAAGGAAGCCATACTTAGGATTTTTACGCCCGAAAAAATCCATCGGTCTTGACCGCGTTTGAACCACTGATATTGTGTTTAGAAGGCAAGTATGGTAACCACTATACTACCAGGACCTACGAAGTAGCGCTGGGTATTGGTAACCGATCGAAATTGATGGTACGAGTGTAGGACCATAAGTTTCCGCCCTTTATTGCAATTAACTTCTCAAACCTTTGAATTAGCATTTCATTCCCTCCCCTCTCAAAAAAAAAAAAAAAAGTGGAAGTATTGTCTGCAAAATGGGCATAAACAGCATCCATCATTTTTTCACACTTAAATTTCCTTCCTCGAAGGTCCTACTTGAGTTATGAGAAAAGGAAACATTCACTGGGAGTTAATTCTGGGCTGTAGGGTGAATGTTCGATCTCTTTGAAACCACATTTCTTCAGAGCTTCCTTTGCAACAAGATCTGTGTGCACAGGCGCGTTGTCGTGTAGAAGGCGCATACCATCACCCAATTTTCCTCATCTTTTCTCTTTGATGGAAGCACGTAGTCTGTGCAGTAGGCCAGCATAGTACTCCCCATTTACTGTGGTGTTCCTCTCCTTTAAGTCAATGAAGAGTATTCCTTCACAGTCCCTAAAGATTGTGGCAATGATATTCTTGGTTGACTGAGTGACCTTGGCCTTTAGAGGCGGTGCCTCGCCAGGTTTACGCCATTCCATTGATTCTCTTGTGGATAAGGGATCATAGTGGAGGACCATAGTTTTATGTCCTGTAATAATAGTTTGCAGAACTTCTCTCTCGTTGCCACGTCAGAGCTGCAAAAATGCCTGACAACAGATGACTCGTTGCTGCTTTTGGACTGAGGAAAGAAGTCTAGGCACCCATCTTGCACTAACCTTATTCATATTTAAATGAAATTTCATGATTAAATGGAATGACTCCTGTTTTAAAAAGGCGCAATCTTGCTGCTATTTCTGTAACTTTGAGCCGTCGGTCTTCCATAATTTCTCCTTCCACAAGAGCGATGTTTTTAGGACTGAGCATCTCCAAGGGCCGACCTGCACGCTCTTCGTTTTCAATGCTTTCTCGACACATTCGAAAAAAGTTTGGCCCATTCTTTTACGGTAGAACATGAGGGGGATGCTTCCCCATATACAGTGTCTAATCGCTGTTTAATTTCATTTGGAATAAGTCCTTCATTTTTGAAGCACTTAATAACAGCTCGAAACTCCTTTTTGAACATGTCACAATTTTCTACACAGAGCCCTCTTTATGTATCTAACTATATCTGAACAACTGAGCGTAAGTTATAAATGCAATTATTTACTTAACAGATGGGGTATGACACCAGATAAGGATTTTGTGAAGGCGATAATCCTTATTGGCAAAATTGGAAACTTATGAACTTAGACATAATTTCATTCTATTAGATCACGGCCCCATTGATAAATTTTTCGCACGTTAGTGGTCGAACGGCTATATATTCACCTATAATGAAATCATTGTTTATTTTAGCTTGGTATTTTCTATAACCCTAAGGAAAGTATTTCACAGACCAGGAAGATATATACGTTATTCAACCCCAATTGTGAAAGTGCTAAAATCAAGTTATTTTGAAAATTTTTATGTACTTATACATTTGGTTCTCTCTCCCCAGATTAAAATAAAACGTGGGAAAATATGATTTTTCGTATGAAAGTAGAACTTCCCTCCGACAAAAGGCATCTTCGAATAACTTTTAATAAACCTGTGGGAAATTACCTTGAACTAAATTCCTTCAGATTCAGTATGCGATTAAATGTGATATACTACTGCTTTTTCTGAAACTTCACCTAAAATTAGACACACCGTTGGCTGATTTACACTACATTAATTCTCAAAAAGCGAAATTAAAAGGAATCAATTGTAAACATTTCACATTATAAGAAATGTAAAAGTATACAAATCATTATCAATACTCGTCTGAAAAGATGACATGCATAGAATCACAAAGCAATGATTATTTTCATGAAAAACCTTGGTAAGCCTCTAATGGTCACATTCTCTGTAATTAATTATATTAAATTATTCACAAAAGTTCGTTTGTCGAAGCAAAAACGCTTCTTGAGTTGTTGTTATGAACGCGGCACTTGATGATTGATGTGCTAACTCAAGAGGACAGCTTTCCGGTTTAGAATTTTAAGCAAGAGAATCCTGAAAACAGGTGAAGAATTTTCTAACCTGTCCTAAGGCACGCACTGCTATTACAACTGTTTTGCTGTAAGAAGTTAAAGAGGGAACAACTATGTACTTAAATCCTAGAAATACATTGTAAGCGTATTGAATAAAACATCAGAACTATAAAACCTGTTTTATATTTCAGGAAAGAACCAGTTTTTCCGTTAAGACTTTTCTGCTCTTTCCTTGTGTCAAGAATGTGCCATATAGCGCAGACCACTGCGACATCGGCACAAAGCATTCTGCACAACAAAACCCCATATGATCTCTTCATTGTAAATATGATGCGATAATTTAACGAGGTAAAAACTTGCATGCAAATTCTAACACCTACGATATTGTTACCCAAGCCAAAGGGCATCTTTTTGTGAACTAACGCAATTTTTTTTTCTTTGTGGCCTGTATCTGTTAGGTAAATAACTGCATCTGTAACTTCCTCCGCTGCGTTTAGTTTTTCAGATATAGTTGGATAAAGAAGGCTATGTGTAGAATATTATGACATGTTCAAATGGAGTTTCGAGCTGTTATTAAGTTCTTCACAAAAGTGGGACTTACTCCGCATGAAATTAAACAGCAATTGGACGGTGTATATGGGGAAGCATCTCCCTCACATTCTACCGTAAAAGAATGGGCCAAACTTTTTCGAATGGATCGAGAAAGAATTGAAGACGGAGAGCGTGCAGGTCGGCCCCTGGAGGTGCTCACGCATGAAAACATCGCTCGCTCTTGTGGAAGGAGAAATTATGGAAGGCCGACGGCTCAAAGTTATAGAAACAGCAGCAAGGTTGAGCCTTTCTAAAACAACAGTCCTTCGAATTATTCTTGAACATTTAAACATGAATAAGGTTAGTGCAAGATGGGGGCCTAGACTTCTTTCCTCAGTCCAAAAGCAGCAACAAGTCATCTGTTGTCAGGCATTTTTGGAGCTCTGCCGTGGTAACGAGAGAGAAGTTCTGTAAACCATTGTTACAGGAGATGAAACTATGGTCCTCTACTATGATCCCTTGTCCAAAAGAAAAGCAATGGAGTGGCGTAAACCTGGCGAAGCACCGCCTCTAAAGGCCAAGGTTACTCAGTCAACGAAGAAGATCATGGCCACACTCTTTTGGGACTGTGAAGGAATACTCTTCATTGACTTCAAGGAGAGGAACAACACAGTAAATGGGGAGTACTATGCTGGTCTACTGCACAGACTGCGTGCTTCCATCAAAGGGAAAAGGCAAGGAAAGCTGAGTGATGGTATGCGCCTTCTTCATGACAACGCCCCTGAGCACATAGCTCTGGTTGCAATGGAAGCTGTGAAGAAATGTGACTTCAAGGAGATCGACAATCCACCCTACAGTTCAGATCTGACTCCTAGTGACTATTTCCTCTTCTCAAAACTAAAGAAGGATCTTCTAGGAAGGAAATTTAAGCGTGACGAAGTGGTGGATGCTGTTTATGCCTATGTTGCAGACAAGACTTCTGACTATTTTTGGGGAGGGTATAGAAATGTTAATTCAAAGATATGAGAAGTGTATTGCATTAAAGGGTAGCATTCAAACAGTGAATTCCACGTACTACTATGAAAATGTGCGGAGACCACAGCGACAAGGGAACTGGCTGTTGCATCACGGTAATGCGCCCTGTCGCAATTCCTTGTTCATCAGGAACTTTTTGACGGAAAATAACATGACGGTTGTCCCCCACCTACCGTACTCGCCTGATTTGGCACCCCGCGACTTCGCTCTATTCCCCAAACTGAAAATCAAGTTGAAAGGACGTCGGTTAGACACAATTGAGAGGATTCAAGGGGAAACGCCGTCTGTGCTAAACACCCTCAAAGATCAGACTTCTAAGATGCACTAGGAAAATGGCATAATCGCTGGGACCGATGCATACGTGTGGAAGGGAACTACTTTGAGAGTTAAATGCGTTCATTAGTCTGAAAGTTAGTTTTTGACCGGATGGCAGCACCAGTCCCGAATATTCTGGATACTACTAAACTATTAAACTACATACACTATATATAGTAGTATATTATATATATTATATACTATTAAACGAACTCTAACCTTGCCTCATAAGTAACTAAACTACCTTGAATCTGAATCGGCAGTTTCACAGAGGTTTAGATTGACCCGGAGACAAACATATCTGTACTTGGAAATCATAGCAGTGACACTATCAGCAACATTCTCAAGGGAGACAAGAATATAATTCCATGAAGGTATTAGGAGAAAGTATATTGTGACTATTACATTAAAGAAATATCACTAAAACTATAAACAAGCCGGTTGTTTTGACCTCTAAGGGACTATTCAAAGGTTAAAATGGGAAGATTATTTTTGGGACAGAAGTAGTAACATTTATGCTATATGAAACTTATTTAAAATATATTTAAAGTAAAAAGTGCATAGATTTCTACATTTCACACACATTTCCTAGGAAAATCAGAAATAATGAACATTTTAATAACGGGAATGATATGTTTTGTATTTCTGGTTTATACATTTATTGTCAGTCAAGTCTGAAAAGTAAAAGATTTACAGTAAGCCACTAGGAAGCATTTAGTTCTCTTTTCATGATATAAAATAAACAAATAAATAAAGATGTGTTAGCCATAAAGCGTAATCGCACACAGTTTCGAACCCTAGACTGGATAATACTGAGTTACAGTCTGTCGACAAGATAGAAGAAATTGCGAAAACCAGCCTCAAGAGCAACGCTCCGGTCTACATCTTACGCGTAACTGTTCTCTTGCGAAACTTGTAAAGCGAAAGAGATTAATAAGGATATTAAAAACAACTTTTCAAACAAGTATTTAATTGAAATGAAAATGTGTTTAATATGCTGAAGGTAGTTTTTTTTTTCTTTATCTCGCTTCGAGACATACGTGCTAAAAGCTCCGCTAATCAAAAGTGAACTTTGTACAAGAATCCTGGTGGACGCTGCATATTAACAGGATCTCCCTATACTCTATCGCAGAATCATTTAAAACCAGATGTCGAAAACATACATAAAAATATACGTCAAGTTTTATTCATCGTTCCGAATATGTTTGGCATTTAGCATGATACATTAAAATGCAATGTCTTCTCTTTGGGAATCAAAGTGCTAATCCATGTGGAATAAGGCAGAGAATATGATAGGAATGCAATTAACTCATATGATTTCATTAGTATATTAAAATGATTGAAACTGGCAAAAAGTTCCGCGTTACTGCAGCATTTTATGAGAATTTATTACTAACAAGTTCTGGAATTAAAAAAAAAAAAAAAAAAGAATTACTAATATAAAGTTCCATATCATGTGTAAATAATAGCCCTAAAATCTTATTACTTTAAACCGCCCCCTCAAGCTATATATACTGAACGGACAATCAAGGGAAATATTACTTTTGCTGTTCTGATTTGAGCCCATTATTATTACTATTATTATTATTATTATTATTATTATTATTATTATTATTATTATTATTATTATTATTATTATTATTATTATTTACGGACGCTCTTTAACATCTCAGGTCTTCAGCGTCTCATTCTATTCAGGGCGTGAAACGGCCGACAAATTTTGCTCAGAGGCCTCTTCTTTCAGGCTTGAGGTTCTTTATCGTGCCGTAAATGTACGACATGGGACTCACGGCTTTACTTCCCTTCCGAAGGAAGCCATACTTAGATATTTACGCCCGAAAAAATCCATCGGTCCTGGCCGGGTTTGAACCCGCGATCTTGGGTTTAGAAGGCAAGCATGGTTACCACAGCAGGACCAAAGAGTCTTATAGGATTTTTTTAATAGCGTTTAACGCCCGTTTTTACTACTGAGGCGCCACAGGCGGTGGGCAATGATGAAACATATAAATTGCGAAAGGATTTAGGAAAGAAACGTTCCAGGCCTAAGTTTAGGGTTCTTCCCCGGCATTTGTCATTTATCAGGACTGAGGAGAACCTAAAAACCTCACACAGGGAGGACGATCCAGGCGGGATTTGAACCCTAGATCTCCCGCTCACAAGTCTCCGTGACTGCTGAATCTTGTAGAGCAAATGTTTTTTCTCTCACATATGAAGTTAAAGTTTAGTGCCCAAAATTCAAACAACATTAAACTTAATGCTGAAATGAACCTTGCGTTGATATTTCTTAAGTTTGTTCCCCAAATCTGGATACATATACATAATGTTTACTTTAAAGCATGGTAAATTTCGAAAACACAAATTATATTTCCATACATTTTCCAAATGAACTTGCAAAGTTGCTAAAAGAGGAACTTTATTTATTAAAACAGAACAATCTTTCAACAAGTTTGTAAAAAAGTAATGTATTACAAAGGAGTTTAAGAACTTCGATTCTGTGCCTAAACTAACTGGAATATTTATCGAATGGAATTACTCAAGCAATAACGCTTGGCGTTCGCATCCGGGAAGCTCCAAAATTCAAATATCTTGAACTTTTTCTTTGTTTTCCCTGGTCACTTACGCGAATGCCAGAGTCGATATTTCCATTCTACGAAATTTGCTATTCCTATTTAGTATCATTTGATTGCATAGTTGCAGTTCTAGAATACAGGCGAGTTGAGACGCTGTGCGGCGTGGCGGTGGATTTATCCTTGGATAATTTTCTGTCCTAGCCTCCAATGGGTTTTGTTTGAGAGCTCCATCGGGACTCCTAGATCGATACCGCTGTGACTTCCGCAGGCTCTGACCATCTAAAATAACAGCAGTATTTCATCCCTTGCTCCCCTTACGAGTGTAGATAGAAAAGGCTACGTCTGAGTGGCCAAAGTGCCGGTTTATCTTCCTCTGTCTTTTCACCCTACACAAAATTTTTGATGTTACTACTTCAGTTTTTTTAATATATTTCAAGCATATGAAAGAGTAGCTTTTAACGCTCTGTACATATTGTTTCGAAAATTTAGCTGTTAGTACTAAACTTCTACAGATAAACTGACAGTCTTATTTATGAAGTTCCACTAATAAAATATATGTTACCTATTTTCTGGAGCTCCTTTTTTGCGTAGAAATATAAGGCGTATCAATTTTTTATTATAGCTCCCATTAACCTGTTTACTCGTTTGAAAGCTTGTTGTATCTGCCGTATAATTTGCGCTTCTTCCATGCAGTTTCATATTCTTTTGTGACGGAGATTAAACAAACAAAACAATGTACTGAGGTATCAGTATGTATAGGGGCTACTGATGTTAAATTTGCATTCTTCACGTATTAAACTAAAATTTAATAGAATATTTGGTTCTACACAACTAGCAATTGTGGCTGTTGGGCGCGTTTTCTTAAACACACATCTTTTCTGAGATAATTATAGTCGTATTTGGAATTTCCTGGTCTAGATTAATGACGTTATGTATTTATGACTTTATTTGTTTGTCGTTATTTTACATATTAATCGCTGAGATCTGGAGAACATTTTTTTTCCCCCGTGGATTCCCCTGGTGGCTTAGGGTATCTCCCACTTCACCTCATTTCATTCCTTTGACACTGATTGCAGGGTAAGAGTGCTGGGCGAGGGGGTTGGTGTTGTGTGCGGTGTGGCGTGGATTAACGCTTTGCGACAGTTTATGGTTTGGCCTCTCGTGTGAAAGCGGTTCTTCTCAGGAACTCTCGCCTGTTGCTATTGCTCAAACTGCAAATGATATTATGGGCTACTGCCCCTGGCTCTAGTTACTTGGTGTTTCCTTCACCTCATCCCTTCCTCCCGGTGCCCTTTAGGATTGCAGGCACAACTTTCCTCATCCGTCTGCGCATCCAATCCATTCCTATTAATACTTTTTCATAACTTAGTTTCTTCTTTAGAAATCTTTCTATGTGATGATTTTTGCCTATATGAAACCCTTCTCAAGTGGGGCATCCTCAATGTCGGTGAATTGCCCAATTATTAATGTATTCAAGTTGTGAAAATTGTACGATTGCCGAAAAAAAAAATTGAGTAGTCTTTAACGTCCGTTTTTACTACTGAGGCACCACAGGCGGTGGACACTGACGATACATGAAATGAAATATTGGGAAAGGGTATTTTTAAGGAAGGAAACGTTCCAGGCCTAAGTTTAGGTACCTCCCCGGCATTTGCCAGTTATGAGGACTGAGGAAAACTTGGAAAAAAAAAAAAACCCAGTCAGGGAGGACGGTTCTGGCGGGATTCGAACCTCAGGCCTCCCGCTCACAAGTTCACGCCTCAACGACCTCGGCAACCCTTGACGATCGGATTGCCGAAATGTTTTAGGTAACTTAGGCAGGGCCGACTTTCAGAATAATTTGATTATCACTGAATCTCCAGGCTCCATTCTCCTCAACTTTTTAACATTAACAGCTGAGGTCACTTTATACTTTCCCCGTTGTTTACAGTGGCCGTTTTAAAAACAGACAATAAGCAATTTTTTGTTTTGTGCATAGAAACCTTTATTATCATCAGCTGTTTATTACAAAACATAAAACATTCTTTTCGTTGTCTTTATTTTATTCATATCATGAAAACCTTACATGAATTTGTTACTTCCGCTTAGCGTCGTACTTGCTTTTTATAAAACTGTTCTATTTACTTGTGCATTATCTTTATCTTGTATTGTAGCAGAATATCCCTTTTTTACTTAGACTTATTTGCCACATTTCACAAAGTAGTTTATACAAGTAACTACTTTCGTAAATTTATCTGGAAAGCCCAGAACCTCCAGTGATATTTATTAGCACTATTTCAGGAATAAAATATGAATTTAAATATAATTCCTCTAAACCTGACTTATAAAATTATAATAATTGCGTATTTGTACTTAACCTTTTCAAGCAATCTTGCAACAGAAGAATGTCGATTGTCAGTAATGCCAATAGAGAAGAGCAAAATACGAGTTTAGGACTATTTCATGAACAGAATAAGAATAAAAGTAATATATATGAAATGCGAGCACAGAATATTAATACTTGTTATACTTATGAATATCTATTCTATTCAGAAGCCATGAGATTAAAATAGACAAAAGTTGATTATTATAATAGCTATCGTTTCTAATTACAAGATCAATTTGCACATTTGACGCAACGCCAAAACACTGTGAAGAACCCTCCATTTTGCGTTGTGATTGTCGATTGTTTTTGTTGCTAGCAATAGCTCCCCACTGCCTCTAGCAAAAGTGGTCATTGATTCGTGTTCAGGAATTATATAGTGGAGGTATAGGGTTAGCTACATTGACCACAAGACAAATGCTCTTCGCGTGATAAAACGGATTGGATAATTTCACTCCGTAATCCAACTGTCAATTTTTTTTTGATTGATTTATTTATGGACCCTCTTTAACATCTCAGGTCATCAGCGTCCCATTCAACTCAGGGTGTGAAACGGCCGACAAATTTTGCTCAGAGGCCTCTTCTTTCAGGCTTGAGGTTCTTTTTGGTGCCGTAAATGTACGACACGGGACCCACGGCTTGATTTCCTTTCCGAAGGAAGCCATTCTTAGGATTTTAAGGCCCGAAAGATTTTTAAATGACGTCACATTCGTGAAACAGTCATCTTTATATTATAGCTTTTAGTTTTTTAATCTGTTTTACTTTACTTTATTTTGAATGTTGTTCTTTTTTCTTAAAAAATCGCTGTTATAAATAATTTATTGGAATTTGTAATTCATAGGTTTTTCTACAAGTGTAGTGGTGGTTTCCTCTTATGAAGATAAACGGATCTTAGTTGTGTTAGTCCATTATTTTACAATTTTATTCAGTTTTCTCGTGTACAGCACAAAAACTTTAATCGTTATTTCAGTTACTCCTGTAAACCTTAGGCTTTCGTCTTGTTTTTCTTTGTTCCCAGCTTATAATGTTTTTTAATAACGCTTAACGCCTGCCTAAGGTATTAAAGTAGACGGACGTTTTTAAAACATGAAATAAATTTAATTGGGATATTTTTTTTAAAGAAATGAAGCGTTCCTGTTCTAAGTTTAGAAGAGCTCTTTCTCAGCATTTGCCATTAATATAGGCTGCAGAAAACCTGGGAGATACTTCATTCAAAAAGGGCGGTTTTTGCGAGAATCCAACCGTAGATTTGCCCTTATGAGTTCGTACACTTAGCGGTCGGTCCTGGTGGTGTAGTGGTAACCACACTTGCCTTCTAAGCGCAACATCGCGGGTTCAAACCCGGCCAGGATCGATGGATTTTTTCGGGCGTAAAAATCCTAAGTATGGCTTTCTTCGGAAGGGAAGTAAAGCCGTGGGTCCTGTGTCGTACATTTACAGCACGAAAAAGAACCTCAAGCCTGAAAGAAGAGGCCTCTGAGCAAAATTTGTCGGTCGTTTCACGCCCTGAATTGAATGGGACGCTGATGACCTGAGATGTTAAAGAGCGTCCGTAAATAAATCAAATCAAGTACCCTTAGCGACTTCCACATTTGTTATGCATGATTCTAATGTATTTTCATGTGGCGCCCACTTAAAAAATATGTGCAACAAGATATACCAAAACCAACTTGTAGATATAATAGATTTCAGAATGCGCCATAATCTGGTGGTTATCGTTAGTTATGGAATACAAATATTTTGAGTTAAAGCAGATATGTTGACGGAGAATTTACTGCGGTCATTGTGTCGCTGTTGCACGCAGCGCTCTTCTCTTATCGGCAGTTTCCGCGACCCAAGTAATTATTTTTGTTTTAACTAGGCAGGAAGCAAAAAAACTTTGGACTACGTGATAGCGCAGGGCCGGTTTAATGAGGCGAATCAGGGTCTCGGACTACCTACTTCCATTCCTTTATAGCCATTTCAACCTGGTGTTATTTTTTTTTCCGACATATTTTCCCCAAACATAGCCTGGAAGTTATTTTCTGATTTTAATACTGTCATCTATTAAGACCGTCGTAACTACTGAAATCATTAGGATTCTTGAAGTGATATTAATTGAATAAATAGAACCTAGGTTCTAGGTATAATATGTTCTTATATTGTCGTCTCGTCTTTTTCTGACTGTATATTTCGTAACTGTAAATGTGAGCGATACGTTTGGTCTCGTCGTATTTTAAAGGCGAGAAGTAGAACTGAATTTTATAATTTAAATTACTGTAAAGAATGTTTTTACCTCTCTGGTGGCTATGCAATAGAACCTAGGTTCTAGGTATAATATGTTCTTATATTGTCGTCTCGTCTTTTTCTGACTGTATATTTCGTAACTGTAAATGTGAGCGATACGTTTGGTCTCGTCGTATTTTAAAGGCGAGAAGTAGAACTGAATTTTATAATTTAAATTACTGTAAAGAATGTTTTTACCTCTCTGGTGGCTATGCAAAGCCTTTTTTTTTTGAATGATTTATTTATGGACGCTCTTTAACAGCTCAGGTCATCAGCGTCCCATCCAACTCAGGGAGTGAAACGGCCGACAAATTTTGCTCAGAGGCCTCTTCTTTCAGGTTTGAGGTTCTTTTTCGTGCCGTAAATGTACGACCCGGGACCCACGGCTTTACTTCCCTTCCGAAGGAAGCCATATTTAGGATTTTTACGCCCCGAAAAAAATCCATCAGTCCTGGCCGGGTTCGAACCCTCTATCTTGGGTTTAGGAGGCAAGTATGGTAACCACTACACCACCAGGACTGACATGAAAAGACTTGCGCCCATATTAAAAGACAAATTAATAAATTGGTTTTGTTTTCTATTTTCAAAACAGTAGTAAAATCTTTTGCTGGTATCAGATACTATGTAAAAGATTGTGGAATTTGGAACCAGAAAGATATTCCTAGCGGGAAAAAGGTGAATTTCCATTACGTCAGTGGCTAAGAAATTGAAAAACATTTTTGTAATATGTAATGCTAAAAAACACAAATCCAATCAATAAAATACGGGTTATTAATATATTTCTGGCGAATTTAGGGAGCAGTTTCGTTTGTCGTTTCTGCTTACTGTGATCACTACTAGAGTTGTGCGTTGAATACTAAAGGTGTATGTTTGTAGGAGTGAATGAAATGAAATAAACTAGTGATGGCGCAAATGTGCTCAGAGTCCTTGGCGCCTTAAAGTTATTTCGCATTCATATTCCCAGGGTAAGGAAAAACTATGGGGGGAAGCAGACAGCTAAACTGGCCGGGATTTAAACTCAGGACCTCGGGATTAATAGTGGCATAGGTTACTATTAGTCTACGGAGGCAGTCTAATTCATTATTGTGATGCAAAATAAAACTGCATTTAGTATGTTAATATATCAACATTAAGATCTATTTTTATAGACCTTAAAGTTGTTACATAAAGTATAAACTGTAATTAAAATTAATTTATTTTGATTTCAATTTATCCCAATGAGTCTCACTATAAAGCCTATGGAAGAACGTTATGTAAATCTTTGTATAATGCTACTAATATTGCTGAGGTTGCCATTGATGGGCTATAATTATAAATTAAATTTTATTTTTATCAGTTATATATAAGAAAAATAAAAATAAAGCAATACTATCAATAATGTAACAAATTAACAGTAATTATGATAGCAGAAAAGGATAAAACACAAAGATAAAGTCACACTTGAGATCGCTATATTTCGAACTCGTTGAGTCCTTCTGTGGCAAGAAGACAATAAAATAAAGCAACAAAAAGTGTTGCTTTTTGTTGCTTTATTTTTATTTTTATTTTATATTGTTTGCACCTCTGGTGCTGCTTTTAGCGTTACTTATTAAGTTTAATTTGTTTTTTTTACTTTGCTTATTAAATTTAATTTGCTTTTGTGTGTTTTGCTTTTGACTTCTTTACTATTTATCTATTATTCTTTTAATTTTATTTCTTACTTTCTCTGTGTTTTCTTATATATATATATATATATATATATATATATATATATATATTAACAGTAATAATAAAAGTAAAAAAGGATAAAATACTTAGATAAAGCCACACTTGAAATTGCTGTATTTCAAGTGTGACTTTAAATGTTTTATCCTTTTTTACTTTTGTTATTACTATTAATTTGTTACATTGTTAATAGTGTTACTTTATTTTTATTTTTATTTTATATATACATATAACTGATAAAAATATAGATTTCTTCTTTCGCACTCAAGTAGTTCGAAATATATGATTACAAGTGTGACTTTCTCTTTGTGTTTTACCCTTTTCTGTTTTTATAATTACTAAAAGAAGTTTTAGTTTGTATGCTCTTTGACAAAAAATGAGTCCTTCACATATTCTATGTGAAGTTCATCGGAGAACTCCGGGGACTCTCACAAACTGGATTCACAACATCCATGCAGCGACTGGCACACTGCAGTGGGCGCTTTCTAAAAAATAGACACAATAATAAACATCTGGGTAGAGTAGTGCTGGTCAGCGGTTTAAAAGGCTTTGCTCTTTTGCGTAAGCTCCTCATGCCGGGAGACGAACCTGCGCTCTTAACTACTGCATCACTGCACACACTGCCACAGAGGTAACGGAACTCACACACTAGAGCGTCTTTAGTGCATACTATAAAACAATTGCTGCAGTGGCTACACAACTTTGCTGGTTACCTTGTAAACCAGCTTTATTGTCAAGAGATCGCTTTTATTTTATTTATTTATTTGTCACCAGGGGCACTTGGACATGTAAAATGAAGGGATCAGTTCTTATTGATATTCTTACAGGCTTACGTGGTTCCAGGTTTGCAACATGCAAGCAAATAAATCTTATATTAACATTTATGTAATATCGCTATTTGCACTAAGACTGGTTTTGAAACCTAATGAAGGAATTTAAAAATTAAAATTGTATGTCATCTATTATCAAATTCATAATTTATATTCGCATAAATAGATTAACCGGCCAGTGCCGATGGCTTTTTTTCGGGAATAAAAATCATAAGTAGGGCTTTTTTCGGAAGGGAAGTAAAGCCGTGTCGTACATTTACGGCACGATAAAGAACCTCAAGCCTGAAAGAAGAGGCCTCTGAACAAAATTAACCGGCCGTTTCACACCCTGAATTGAATGAGACGCTGATGACCTGAGATGTTAAAGAACGTCCGTAAATAAGCCAAATGAAAAACAATTAAATATATAAATAGATTAAAATCATTACATTCATATAAAATGAAAGTTGGTAGCTCTGGAGTGTTGAAACAATTTTATAGCACTGAATGTCTTTTTTCTAGTTTGAGTGCCTTGTATTGAAAGAATTACTTTTAGCATAAGCTGTATTTATTTTATTAACTAAGCCAGTATTCGCGAGTCAATTAATTGGTTAGATGCTATCTAATATATAACTTTGGCTCTGAAGATGTAACCTTTGGCCTATTTCCCTGCATAAGCAAATATCTTTAATACTTAATGTAAATCGAAAATTACTGAACGTATTTTATGCATAATGAACGTAGAAGGTTTTTGTTTGCACAATGGCATTTACCAACTTACATTTGTTAATAGAATTGTTACACCATTTTGGAATATTGAAAAAAAAAATTAATTTCATTTTAAACGATCGTTACTTCAGAAAACATGGGGTAGTTTTTCTTGTGAAGCGCTTACTTGATGAAACTCATAAATAAAAAAAAAGGAAACGAAAAAATCTGTGGGGTACGAAACATGAATGTTCGTTCCTATTAGGTATTTACACTCTGTACATATTAAGGAATAATTATCAGCATTATATTTTTTAAATTTGACCGTAACATAAACTGTTATTTGTTTGTTTCCCCTTTGAGGAATGGAACATTACAAACGCGCCTAAAAGTTATCAGCTCGCGTTTTTCCTATCAAAGAAGAAACAGCAAACGTCCTTAAAAGGGAACATCAAATAACCAGATAATTAACCATCAAGCAAGTTAACGATCTATAAAGAAATAACGCAACTGAGATGGAGCGTTATAATTACTTGGGTTAAAGGGGGAAGGGCGGCCTTGTATCAATAGCGTACTCCGTTACCCTCTCGAGCATTATAATGAAAATGAGGGTATTGCAGAAACCTGTCTGACCGAGCGACCCCGCTTGTATTTCGATCTCGGTGATGCATATCGCAATAAATGCTCATCCTAAAAGGGGCCGAGTGTGAAGGGTTGGCCACTTGTAATGAAATGTTGTCCTTTTTAAGAACAGTTCCTTTATTTCTTCTGTCGGCCGCCTCCAACTGAACATTCCGGTTTGCTACTGACCAAAGGGTTGATGGTCAAGGGGGAAATACTTGACTGTCCAGTTCCCCAAGGATACTCACAGTGTTGAATACTACAATTGCTGTCACACCACAGGGTTGTACGCTGACCACTTCTATGCCCGCTCATCCTTCCCGAACTGGACTGTCCGGTTCCTTCGGACGTGGGAAGTGTTCCGCAATGGACATATTTGTTGTAAACTCACCCATCCGGTTCAGTCCAGAAGAAGTATTGCATGGTGGCTTTGTAGCAAGAAGAGTGTGTCAAAAGACTTCGGCGATTTGCATAGACGATATTGCTCAAGGCTTTCCCATTCTCGCGAGTAACTGGACATTCCGGTTTCATCGAGATCCTTAGATTGCAAGACTACCCATGGATGACCAGTACCCCTAACACTTTTCACACAGCAATTGAATGTTTTTAAAAAATTGCGCATCAGTTGGCTAAAGCCTCAGAACGTCTGTTGAAGGCACGTTAGGGGCTTGAGATGTGGGAAAATACTGGGGGCTTTTGGATTTCTTGGTGAATGTACCCAGAGATTAGTATGAATAATGCAGACAGAGTGTTTTCTCATGCCAGTAAAGTCCATTTTATAATTCATCATAAAGTATCGCAGTGTCATGAAAGCGAAACTTGGTACCCTTTTCTGCCAAGAGCAATTACGTTTTTCTGTTACAGCCTGAAGGAAATTCAACGGAATTACTGGTCCTGGGAATGATATCCTTTACATTGAAAAGAGAGAGGGTTGATCTTTGCAGCTGCTAAGTAAATGATGACAAACCCTTCAGTTTTATTGCAGAAAAACAATTGAATGCTAATTCGTTCAGCAAATGCTGACATTCAGCTGTTTCTTAGGAGAAATTTTGTACAATTGCTATGATTAATAGCCAATAATTTGGTGTTCCGTGTTTGTAACTATATATCTCTTATATTGCATCATTTATAAAATGCAAGTTCTTATTTCAATTTAAAAATTAAAACATATTTGGAGCTTGTTGCCAGTAAAAATCCAGCTATATGTAGATACCTATTAAACTTTTATCCCACTAGTATAAATATTTCAAAATTTTAACTGAATCTTAATATTCAAGCATAATGATGCCCTGATATTCCGAAATCAGTTTTAAACTTTTTTTTGAGTTGTTTTATTTAAGGATGCTCTTTAACATCTCAGGTCATCAGCGTCCCATTCAATTCAGGGCGTGAAACGACCGACAAATTTTGCTCAGAGGCCTCTTCTTTCAGGCTTGAGGTTCTTTTTCGTGCCGTAAATGTACGACACGGGACCCACAGCTTCACTTCCCTTCCGGAGGAAGCCATACTTAGGATTTTTACGCCCGAAAAACTCCATCTATCCTGGCAGGGTTAGAACCCCGATCTTGGGTTTAGAAGGCAAGTATGGTTACCACTACACCACCAGGACCGACACATTTAAACCTTAAACTTAGACTAAATTGTATCTTTCAGTCACTTTGCGCTTTAGTTCTTCTATGGACATATTACATTTTATTGGAAGCTAGGAATGAAACTGCGAGTATGTATTTAAAATATCCCAACATTATTGAAACGGGTTTTATTTAATAATTTTTTGTATTCTTTACTTTCTTTTTTATTAGAAAAAGTGCAATCATAGTTTCTCGAATTATGTAATATTTATGCATTTTTGGTTCCTTAATATTTTACTCTTGCCTTTTATTCGATTCTTATTTTTTTGCAAAAACTCATCGATTAGTTTATTTTATGTTTCCTTAAGCGTTTGTTCATATTATTTTGGTAATAAAAGTTATAATATAATTTGCATGGATTATTATAAGAAAAGCCTAAAATGTACTAAAAATTTGTGCACAATTCTACGAAAATTCATTAAAACAATGGCTTTTAAACTTGACTTAATCACATAAGATTCAAAGTTTAAAATGCTGTACCTATTTTAATGTTATTCATCATTGGTCTACAATATTTAAAGATACAAATAAAAAGATAAAAGTACATATTTTAATATGTATCTTTTTATTGTAGTGTACAATCAATTGCCATAGAACAATAACAGAAACATTACCTTCAAAATAGTACATAAAACACATAAAATATATCATGGCAAGTTACACGTTACTTTTAATTCTAGAATAGGAGGAATAGTGCTGCGTTTCATTTATAAGTCGTAATATATCGGACTTAATAGGAAACTTTGTATTCTACCTTTTCCAAATGGTTTCTATATTTTTTCACAAAATAAGTTGTTACAAAAGGCTTCAATACTTGATAGTCCGCAGCGAAAATCTGAGACTTGGAGTGGCAGGCAATTCACTGTCTCTGACCAGAGGGAACTATGACAGTATATATGAATGTTGTACCTGGTCCACGTTTTTCACTATCTATTAGAAAGCTCCCTCCGGAACAAAAAGAAGGCTTCAATTTGGTCATAATTTGCTTTACCTCAATAAATACACATCGAACATTTGTATAATAATTTGTACCCTTGGAGTTTGCGGACCACCATTTGAAAACCGCTGTATTAGAGGATTAAGAATGTCATTCGAAAAGAGGAAGACAGTTTAAATGCATGCTAGTATTTAAAAATGTATAGCGCGCCACTTAGGTGATATACTTGACTACGTAATCGCTATAGAATGCTATTAACAAATGAATAGCAGTATGCCCGATAAAGCTGCTTGTCATATTACGGTCGCGAAGTTATATCGTCTTTGTTGTCTAATTGTAGTCGAAAGCTGGGAAATTCATATAAAATTGTATTTACTCGTTCAAGTAATTTTTTGCGTGTTGATAATATGCTTAATTCTGGGGGAAAAGGAACACCACGATTCAAAACATTTCCAATTTAAATTAGCCTCTAACAGATGACGAGTTTTATGTTATTACGCTGCTTGGTATGTCACTTGACAACTGAGCATCGAAATATCGATTTCTGCACGTACCATTGCGACTGTAGCATAATAAATTCTGTAGTCATTAGTTGCTATGGTAACATTTTATTTTGAGGGCCTTTCGTCATATTTATTTCCTTCTTGGAGTTGCGTAATTGTTGTATTCCTAAGATTATAAAACTACATTACAATAAAAAAAATATGGGTGTAGTTCGCATATAGGGATAGTTTCAAAACTTTTGAAAGTATAGCCAAAGGCTACGACTATAAACAAGAACACAAACAAATAGCTAGACTGGAATCAAGCAATAAATATCACTTTCACGGTTTTGATTGCAGGTATGGAGTAATTATTCCACTCTATTATGCCTGAGTTGACTAATGCTGGTAACTCACACACAACAAGAAAACTGCTGCGTTCTTTGCACAGAAGAAACATTTAACTGATTGTAAAATTATATTAAAATCTCCACGAACTTTGTCTATTCACACTGTAAACAAATTCTATTATTTTAAATGTTATTAACAAAAATTAATTTATGAATAAACTTATAAAAACATGTTCACTTTCCAAAGGTACAAATAATGCATGAAACCTATGGTATTATGGATTTTGGCAAGTAAAGTAAATTCAGACATCAAATATTACATTAACTTGGAAAGAAGTGAACAAGCCCCTCTTTTTTTTTTTAGAGAGAGATTCAAATTGAAAGAAGACTTGAGCCCCATTTAGTATGTCTCCTAAAGTAAATAACAATAAACAGATTTCCACTGCAATATTCTGAATGGAAATAAAAAATCACTACTTGCGAAATAATTTGTTAAATATACTTTTTGTTGATCGTATTTTGTTTAAAACTGGCATGTTATTGCTTTTCGTTTGTTCCTTGTTCTTTGCCCCTAATCTTTGAGCTGTCTTATACATTATCCATTTATTTTGAGCTTACTGCTCTGTTCGACAATCAGATTTCTTAATTCTATTGTTTTCCTGTCGATAATATTTAGTGCATATAATTCTGTGTTAATAAAACATAATTTTTAGCAATTTCAATCATCGTTTGGCCTCATTTGTTCGATCATATCTTAGAATGTTTAACGCCCGTTTTTACTACTGAGGCACCACAGGCGGTGGACACTGATGATACATGAGATGAAATGATATATTAAGAAAGAATTTATTTTTAAGGAAAACCAAGAAGATAGATTTACAATTTACAATCAAACTAATAGTCCAATGAAAAAAAAAAATCGTCCCAGGCCTAAGTTTAGGGTACCTCCCCGGCTTTTGTCATTTATGAGGACTGAGGAAAACCTGGAAAAAACCTCAGTCAGGGAGGACGGTCCTGGAGGGCTTCGAACCTTAGGCCTCCCGCTCACGAGTCCGCGCCTTGACGGCCTCGGCCTACCATGGCGGTTCCCGCCTTAGAAGACCATTGTTGCTCTTATACCAGAGCGATCTCAATGAAACTTAATACGTCCTGGATTTAACTCAATTATCCAAATAACACACTACTGAAAGCTATAGTTTAGTAGCATGCAACTTGGTCTGTCACTAGCGGGGCGAAACGGCTCGACGTGGCCCGGCCACTAGAACTTGGCACAATACAAAACGCGCTATATAAGAACAAGAGAAATCTGGCGGTCTCTTCTTTAGTACGAAAATTCGCTCAATTTTCATTGTAAACAAGAGAATCTTAATTTTTAAAAGAATTTCGCTGAATTTTTTTCTTTAAGTGTTATATCCATAAGTTTCTGCATCATAGCTCTATAAGATATGCAGTCTTTTAGGGAATGTTTGTGAACATGAGAAAAACAACTTTGCTGAACATTTTCTTTCTGTCGTCTTCGCTTTCGCATTAATACTACTATAGTCCTGAAATATGAGATCATTTGCAAACTTACGTCTACTTTTTGTCTTTAATACCAAGGGGGCCAAAAAAAAAAAAATGTATACACACTTTCACAGTAGATATCTATTTAATATATTTCAAAGTTGACCCGAAAACAACAGTAATGTGTAGTATGATGTTCTGTAAACAGATGTGACTCACATTACGTTATTCTAGCATTGCTACAACAAAATGGAGCCAAGATTATCGTTTGAACAGCGGAAAGCAATTTTGAAGCATCCAAGGCACTGGATAGGACGAAGAGGTCCGATTGAGTTTTCACCGGTTCTCCGTTGGACTTCTACCTATGGGGAACTCTTAAGAATGTTGTATACCGTAGAAAACCAGCAACACTGGCAGCACTTCGGGAAGAAATTGAAACGGCATGTGCTGCAATCGCTGAGGACACTTTCGCAAACGTTGCTCAATCAGAAGTTCAACGTACTCAGAAGTGTATCGACGCCGATGGTGGGCATTTTGAGCAACTGTTGTAACTGTAAAAGTGTAAGATGATTAGTGCTCAACATTTTCTGTTTGTGTGATTTCAGTTGTGTTATGTTAACACTGTTTTTTCTTTGTTTGAAGTGTATATACATTTTTTTGGCACTCTCTGTATATTGCATTTATAGTTGCTATCACCCTATTTAAATGATTGCTGCGTTAATTTTTAATAATATACCTTCACGTATCTTTAAATACTAGTACAAGCAAGACAGTAAAACGTCATCACTAGCTGACCGCGGTACCGCCCTGTGCTGGTTATCTATTTTTAACATTTGATTATAAAACTACCATTAAATGTAGGCTATCTTAATTCGGTTGTTCCCAAACTTTTATGTCATGGAACACTTTCCAGCGGAAATTTCATTACTGAGCACTAATCTATTTGAAGATAGAAGGCAAACAATCAGAATCTAGAACTTTAGATATGTAAAATATGCTTTTATTTGCTTATGTCATTACAAAAAATACTTCAACTCTAATTTCATGACATACATAAAATACATATTAAGGCAACACATTTTAAAAAAAACTAAAAACATTATTATAAATTTATAATACATCCTCATAGATCTGGTATATAAAACCTTTTTAAAGTTGCAAATCAAAAATACTACTTGGGACCGTAAAGAACAGGGAGGAGATTGAATTGATTTTCATAACTTAACTCTGGTTGAATTTGTGACAGCTGGAGTCGAATATCTGGCTCCGCATTGAGACGAGTTGTGTTTTGTTTTAGTACCAGCCTAAGCAGAGAATCGTGTTTCACACAAATAAGTGGTTGAAAAGTGCAAAAAGGATGTTTTTGGCTTTATCAGACAAAACTTTAAATTCATCTTTTAATGGCATCAGAATTCAAATATTGACTTTTTATTTGAAAAATTATCTTTTATCATATAATCTAATGTCAAAGCAATCAAGCATTCATATTGCTGCGTTGTCAGAGAGTTTGAATTTTCTGACAAATCAAAGAATGGATTTACAAACCAAAACTTTTAGTTTATTTTTTCATGCAGTTCCTCCAGAAAATAACAGTTGAAACTAATTTAAGATATCCCCAGGTATGTCTTAATCTAGTTCTTCTATACTATTTTTTGTAACCATTAGGAAGCTGTCAAGATTGCCTTTGTTCTTTGATTCTGCCCAAAATTTTATTTTCTTTTTGAACCCTTTGTACTTTATCGCTGGTGTCAAATACTATTGTTGTTTTTCCTTGAAGTGAGAGGCTTAAATTATTAACTTTTTGAAAAATATCACTTTAATATGCCAATTTTATAGCCAGTGTTCGTCACATAACCTGTCTCCCAAAGCGAGGATATTGTCTGTCAGGTAGGTTCTGACTTCAGCCCTCATATCTAAGAGCGAATCAAACATTTGCCTCATACCTTATTTCTGTGTGAAGAAGAAAAAATGTATGCAAACTCTCCATGTAATCAAAAAGCATTTTGAATAGCCGGGTATTCTTAGGTCGTGATTTAATTAATTTCACAATTTCGTCCCGAACTTCTTTTAGAGAAGGTGGCATCTTCTTCCCAGCAAGGGCTTGGCTACTGCTGCATCCCTTCGCTTTTTGTTTAATTTTTGACATAACACCAGACGTCTGCGCCCCGTCTGTACACATACCGACACAATTACCTCATGGAATAATTTCCATTGTTACCTGCGAAACCTCAATTATTTCAACTCGACACACTATTCTTGGCCGCACAATTCTCAATTTTAGAATCTGGTCATTTCTTAATTCTTTTAATTTTTTCTAGGAGCCCTGGAAAAGTTAGGGAGCCGTTGTCTAAATTGAATCATACTACAAACTTTCACTGAAACGGCCTGGTCTAGCCCAAACAATAACTCTCATTCAAGAAAAATAAAATATTTCTGTCTTATAACCGCAAAACACAACTTTGTAAACAACAGAAGCCTTTAACCTCAAAGGAAGCGCTTTCGTGTACTACGTTTCTTATTTATAGTTATATTAAACTATCATTTACAATGTGCTTATTTCCTTTAATTCAATAGAATTTTATGGTGTACATCATTCACGCGTGAAGGGGTTAATAATAGTCAGTTACATGCAAACCTTTGGTTGTAAACATATTAGCTAGAACAAGGAATTTGAGCATGTTTCTGTCCAATGTGTAGCAATACTAGGCATAGAGGAACCTTCAGTGCTTGGAAATATATCGCTTGTCATTTGTTCCTTCAAATGTAGAAGTTAGCATTGCTCATGTACGGTTTGTAACTCTGAATTTTAACCATGAAGATGTGAAGTATTATAGTAGGCTGCCATATATTTCGTAAAGACCGTATAGTGGCGAGGAAATACACTGCTAAATCGTTTAAGATTACCGTCTACAGTGACTGTCATTTTTTTAAATTACGAATTTTATCAAACACGTGAAGATTAAGGGGGTTAATACTAGAACGCCCAATGGCGGTCAATTGACTGCTTGTAATTTTTGAACTCTCATATTTTCACTGTTTTTGGAAGTAGTTTCTATGGTTTTATGACTTTTAATCCCTTTCAATGATGTTTACCTCAGCAATGTTGTTTTATTTTAATGCATTCCTTACCCACGTTTCTTACGATCTATATTGCATAATTGTAACCGACAATAATCATAAAACTAATTTTAGCGTAGGCGCAAGTCATTTGTTTATCAGCTTTTGTATCCGTGTCAAAACATTCGCTTAGCTTTTTATTTTCACGTATCTTTCATAGACTGCTAAACGCAAGACATGTCAAATAGGGTTATGTAAGAAGAACCAAACCAAAGACAGTTGTTCGGCATGTAAAATTTTGTATAATCAAAAACTCTGTAAAAAGTGTCATACCAATATCTCTGAGAATGTTTCAATGTAACAGCTTTCTGTGTAGATATAACCTCTGTTTGTATAACTTGTCTTTTTTGTACAATAATTTGTTACTATATAGCATTGAGGAAACCCAATTCGTATAATAAAGTATTTTTTATTCTTTGAGTTTCAAGACCTTAACTTCTAATACTCAAGTTTAATTAATTTACATTAAAATACTAGGGCTTCTAATCCTAGTTTATACTTTTAATTTCATAATACTTTAATTCATACACACCAATACAAATTTACATTTATAAAACAATGAACGCTCTTATGAAATTAAATGTTTTAAAATTCCAGGTAAAACATGACTTAAAATTAACTAAATCACCAATATTACAATAACTAAAATACTTAATTTAACTATATAGCCAAAACAACAAAGATTAAATTCTTCATATCAAACTAGATTGAACTGCACAGCCATTATTTCAGTGTAATTAAAACCCTACTAAAGACTAGTGAAAACATGCGCTTATACTTCAAATAAAAAATAAAAAAAAAAATCTGAAAACCATTTAGCCGGAGATGACGTATAAAAGATGAACAAAAGAATGAACGAACAAGTATGTGCGTGAATTATTGAATTACCAGCAAATTAAATGAATAGGCAAAGGGGCTTGGGGACATAAAGCACTAAACATAGTGATACTTGAATAAAACCCATGAATATAAAAATATCTGAAACGAAAAGCTCGATTCAAGCTGGATTCGAACCTGGTTTGCAGTTCAGAAGTCATAGTGTTCTCTCTACATCACTACAGTGTCAGGTAAGTAAGAAATTTCATCGGCTAGAGTCAGAAGAACACTTAAATATGTGATACTGAGCACACACCAAGTGTATACAAAGTCACTCCGCAAGCTAAATGTAAACTGGATTCGAACCTTACTTGAAATTTAAAAGCAAAACCGTTCCCTCTATACCATCACAGTAGACTAGAAGGTGATAAGGAAACAGTTCCATAGTTTTCAGTCAGAAAATGATTAAAAATGCATAAGAAAGAGGTTCACTGACCGCTAATGGGCGTATTAGTGTTAAGTATAAATTATCTCTAACAACGTGAAAATGAAAACAGTTAAAAAGGTCGATAAACTGAATAATCTTAATTTTATACACGAGAACTGAAATTAAGCCTTAAATAGATATTTCAGAATTCGGCAATATTCACCCACCATTGCCGGAGAACATTAATGGAGTGCACAAATTAACCTTTTAAATGGCAAGGTTAAATATTGCTTATAATTCTTTATACAAGTGAGGCCAATTTATAATCTAAAATTGTATGGATTTATTGTATTTTTAGTATCGACATGTCCCATTATGCTCTCCATGTTGTCAAACAATAAATAAACTCTCTTGAAAATATATTCTGTGAATTAGTTACAATTTGTGTTTCACTCTAGCAGATTTCGAAGTGCCCGTTTATAAATCCGCATCAATTCTACAATAATTCTTAATGCAATTTAATGCAGATTTGAAAGAGATTAGTTCTGAATATGTACTATTCTTTAACGTGTAAGGTAAATTGTAAAAAAAATTACTCCATTGGAAAAATGATTACTTTAAATCCTGTAAAAGTTGGGGATGGTTTGTTGAAGAATTGGTCAGCAGTTACCCCTCAATGAAAGTCGGACGTACTTTGATAACAGACTTATTGGAAATATCAACGCTCTTCCGAGATTTGAGCTTTAAATACTCGGATATTATGTACTTATATAAAAAACACAAATACAGTCAAAGCTTCTCTTCATTAATTTTTACATATATGTACAATTTTTATAACACGTATATTTAAATTAAATATATATACAATCCTCCTGGGCTCATTTTGTAAAACAAGCCCCTCCCCCTCAAAACGCAAGCAATGCACTGAAGAGCAGATTTCCTAATGTAAATGCGGAATTAGAAAATTTTAATGTATTGAATTTTCTCATAAAAATAATAAAAATATTATTAGTACTCAATTTTAGTACTTTAAGGGTACCTAGGCGTTGTTGTATGAACATTTATATCAGTTTTGCGTATACCAAGTTACTTATGTTAGAATTTTAAGTTCCTTCACAATTGACCTGTTATGGATAGGATATGATAAGAGCGTTTTAATCTATATATCAATAATTTTTTGCAGATTGCAAATGTACAAACTTAAAATTGTTCACCGCGTGAAATTGATGAACACCGGAATGTTATTTTCTAGAACAAAGAAGGCGGAAATAAAACAGTAAATGTACTCAAGAACAGTACAAACAAACTTGTTTTGTTGAAACCCTTTTGGCAATTCTATTGTAGCACTGTGTATTTATTTTTTCGCTCATTCAAAGGAAAAAAAAAAAGAGTAATAAATTAGGAAATAAATCATGCTAAGACAGAGCAATAAAACTAAAATACTGTAGAACCAGGTTACAATTTACAACCATTAATATTTTTGAAGCTGCGAAAAAAAAAGTCGTTATGAGACATGTCCAAACATAAATTTCGAAACAAAATGGCCAGAACCTGCTCCAATTATTAATGCTGTACTCAGATGAATATAGCTCTTTCAGGAGCTTGTGTATGTCATACCTGAAATGACACACTATGTTTATTTATTTATTCTAGCAGAGCGAAGGCCATTAGGCGTTCTCCTAGGAATTAACCCATGCTCTTAAGTAAGGCGTACAACAATTGATCATGCCCAAGCTAAGATAATCTCACAATGTGTAAATTATCTAAAAAGTTGGAGCCAACCACTTGCTTCGTTGCAGACATCCACCAATTTATTCTGGAACCAAATAGGATTTGTTGGGTACTATCAACTCAAGATCCTGGGAATAACTTTGAAGGACAAAATACCTATAGTGTTAATAAATCAGTTATCTCAGACAACAGACATCGCACAAATAGCTACCAAGAAGCAAATGGCAACGGGGCGGTCAAGTCGCAAGAATGCAGGTCAACAGGTGGACAATGTGGGACCCCCGGATAGGAAAAAGGAGAGAAGAAGATTCAAGGAACATGCAATTCCAGATTGGTCAAGAAAAATGGAAATCTCTCGAGAAGCAACTAGTGCATTGAGAAATGGAGTAACCAAAGAGTGTCTTAAACAGCGTACGAACAACTAGCGAGGAATAGCTCACTACGTTAGGAAAAAGCGAGTTTTCCCTACTTGTTAGGAGACCTTTGCCCTTAAGGGACACAATAGGCTATCTTTATCTTTTATCTGCTCCTCATTCTAATATCAGCCGAACGCTGTCTTTTTTTCCCCCTTCTTTTATTGCTTTCTTTTGATTTTTTCTTACAATGCTTATTTATAATTTGAAATATCAGTTGACTAAGATCTGTTAGCATGAGGTGTCTGTAACGTGTTATGTTTAAGGGTCGGAATATAAGTGATAGTCGCTTTGTCTGTTTAAGCAACTGTCCATGTTGCCTGGGAACCATTTTGAAGGGGTCACAATACTCAGCATCTTTGGCAAACTTTGGTTATTGTATAGCAGATTTCATTCTCATTCGATAATACATTTCAGCTACATTAATATATTTTGTCGTCAAGATTTGAATAATAATTCCTGACCATGTTTGGATGAATCAATTCAGCACATGAAAACACAACATTACATCTTCGTAAGTTTAATTTTGAAATTCTTGCAGATCGTTTTACACACACACAAAAAAAAAAAAAAATTGTGCTTTATTTTGTTTCGCGCTGACAGTTCAAGCAAATAAATTTTTTACAAAGAAAACCAAAACTAGTCACTTTTTTAATTAATTGGACAAGCGTTTGCTGATTTATCAAATGAATACAAAAGGGCAAGGTAATTAGCAAATATAGTTAGCTTTGAATTTGGTTATGAAATTATATTTACATTGTATTTTTCCAAGTAAACAGATGGCGTCTAAAAGGGGTAGAATGAAAGAGAAGACGTAGCCATACTCTTTGCGATAAGGGCGCCTTATGTTGTCTAAAAGGTTACGCCGACAATATTGACATGGAATCCGATAGTCGAAATGATCCATAGAGGATCTAGAACAGATCACTGCGGCTTATTATACATGAGGACCACAGGCATATAACATTCGAAAACACAAGAAATTGGTTTCAGATATTGCCATTTTTAAACACAAAACTAAATTATTTGAATTTCATTAAATCTAAATTTAAATGTTAGTAGTTTCAAAACTTTGACGATGTATTATTGTTTTCTCTTTGTTGTGTGCGTTTTTATATCTTATGGGGATATAAAGAGTTTTTATAAGTTAAGATTATGAATTTTTTGGGCCTATGTTTTTTAATTACGAACAAAAAACCAACCATTTTAATTGCAAACGTGTTATATTTGAACATTTTAGCTTTAGAACCACAAACTATATTGAGAATCTGCAAGAAAAAAGAGATTAACTATTTATCGTATCTCATTGCTGTAAATTTCTTGCTAGCACTAGTCACTTTACCTGGATTATGTTTTTTACTCGATTCAGCAGCACTCAATTTCATTCTTCACTATTGTCGAGTTATTTCAACAAAAATAACACCGCCACCGAGATCGTTAAGGCACGAACTCGTGGGCGGGAGGTCTGGGGTTCGAGTCCCACCAGGAACGTCCTCCCTGATTTTTTCCAGATTTTTCTCAGTCCTCATAAATGGCAAATGCCGGGGAGGTACCCTAAACTTAGACCTGGAACGCTCCCTTCTATTAAAAAAAAAAAAAAAAAAAAAAAAAAAAAAAAAAAAAAAATCCCAATATATCATTTAATCTCATGTATCATCAGTATCACCGCCTATGGTGCCTCAGTATTAAAATCGGGCGTTAAACACTATTAAAAATACTGAAAATAGAATGCCCTTTCTTAGCACATCCTGTTTCAATTACTGAAAATGAACTTCAGTAGTTATGCCACTAATTGGCATGCATTTGTATCTTTTTTAAAAAAAATGGAAACCAGAATATTCCCAGATTACTTGAAATTACTTTTTTTTTTGTGAAAAGTATTAATAATATACTGCTTTGGCAGAAATTCCTGCAGAACATTTACATTTTGTGTAAATGTATTTGATATCTTGCGGTTTTCATTTGAGAGAAAGATCAGTACAAAGCAAAGTAATGACTTATAAGCATATAATGTCGTTTGGCACTTGTTTCAATTTAAAAATAGTAAAAGTGTATGACAGGCAGTTATATTAGCGAATGGATGACTCATGGAAACTCAAGAAGGGCTTAACGCGTAACCATTCAATAAAATGTAAAACTGTACACGTGTAAAATACAAATTCCGTAATAATTTAAAATATTCTTCACTTTCTAAAATTTAATACAATCTCTCTTCAAGGTCTAAGCGAGAATCTCTAATAAAACGACAATATTGAAAACACAGCTAGCTAAGCATTTCATAGAAGCGATAACGAAGTTGCTATGTGGATCTATCGCCACGCCATTTTATCTCGGATGTAATAGTTGTGTCTAAAATGTTAACGAGGAGTAATTTTCCTTTGACACTATCTCGGTAGAGATTAGCGTCCCAGAGGGGCTCAATAAAAACCAAATCAATTTCGGAGTTCGCAATTACGCAAAGCTTAGCGTTCATTATATAAGAATGTGCGAGAGCGGAGCTTGGCCCACCTCCATTTTATCGTACACGTGACCAGCATTGAATAAATTGCTTGCGGGCCTCTAGGATGAGCCTCGCCTCACGATATTATGCGTTCTTTGCATGCGGTGCGAGATCGATATTATTACCAGCGTTTATGGATTTTAACTATTCTGTCTACTTTGGAGAACGTTTCCTCCATTCCCTGTTAATCTACTGGTATGTTACTTAACTTAAAACTTAATTTACTTTACTGTGCTCCTAGTTAAGGATAGATTTCATACACTGATTTTTAACGCCCGTTTTTACTACTACAGGTGGTGAACACTGATGATACATGAAATGAAATGATGTATTGGGAAAGGATTTTCTAAACTAAGGAAACGTTCCAGGCTAAGTTTAGGGTACCTCCCTGGCGTTTGTCATGTATGAGGGCTGAGGAAAACCTGGAAAAAACCTCAGTCATGTAGGACGGTCCTGGTGGAATTCGAACTCCAGACCTCCCGCTCACGAGTCCGCGCCTTCGACCTTTTTTTTTTTTTTTGATTGATTTTATTTACGGACGCTCTTTAACAGCTCAGGTCATCAGCGTCCCATTCAACTCAGGGCGTGAAACGGCCGACAAATTTTGCTCAGAGGCCTCTCTTTCAGGCTTGAGGTTCTTTTTCGTGCCGTAAATGTACGACACGGGACCCACGACTTTACTTCCCTTCCGAAGGAAGCCATACTTAGGATTTTTACGCCCCGAAAAAATCCATCGGTCCTTCGAACCGGCGATCTGGGGTTTAGGAGCCTTCGACCTCGACCAGCTGTGGCGATATGTGTCGTTCCAAATACACAATTCTGTTTTTGTTCTGCCATAATCGGTTTTTGAATTCAATGTTTCCTAGTTGCTTTCTTTGCGGGTTCCCCACCTTTGGTTTGGGATCATTTAACCAGTCAATGGTTTTAGGGATTAAAATAAAGAGTGAATTTACTTGATGTCTTTTCGTTCTTTCTCCAATTGGAAAGTAATCACTGAACATGGTCACTTCAGAAAACATCGACGAAAAGTGGGTGAACCCACTTGCAGATTCTGCCTCGCACATCCTGTTTCAGTGTCCAATTCTGAAAAGAAAGACACTTGTTCTCTCTATAACCAGGGAATATCTGGGAAAAGATGCCAACATTGGAACCAAAATACAGCAACTTGTACAAGGAATGGGTTTTGGTAAACAATGAAGGCGTCTCTCCCAGTGGAGTAGCACAAAAGCCTTAAGGTTGACGTGCTGGAGGATTCTAAAACTCCATCAAATCCCCAGATGTCTAATCTAATCTACTTGATGTCTGTGTGTAATGATCATTGTGCAAAATAAGACAGAAATAGTTAATGTGGTGAAGGCAACCAAGGTCAGTGAAATGAACATCTTGTAAAAAACGGAAAAGTGCGAGGTAAATCGATTTATCGCTGCCAAGTAGGAGAATGCTGAACAAGCGGAAACGAGAGATATTGAATACTTCTATAAAATACACCGAGGGTTTGGGTATACTGAGTCATATGAATAGAACACGGTACAGGTCAGCAATTACGGGTGGGTCATATGAGCGACTGTAGACTCTACCACAGAGAGGCGAGGATAACTGCCATGGTGAATTCGCTAATAAACAGCTGTAGGCATACCGTCGTGCAATATTACATTCCAAGAGTCAAGGTTCACGACTTTTGCTGAGTTGAATGTGATTCCAGTCATTGGTCAAAGGTTGATAGCCCTATCTGGTAATAGTTGGAATGAAAACTTGATGGCAGCAGGAATCCTTGAAATTCTCCTTTGGAGATGCTTCTTTTTGCAAGCACGTCTACAGTTTCAACGGAAAGTGGGGCCTTCAGACTCCGTAGGGTTATCATAGAGATTTTGCAATCTCTGCAGGACCCTTTTAGCGTCAACAAGCACCGATAGTCCATACTCTACAACAGTGAAATGGCGAGAAAATCTGCTATGTAGGATTGATGTTTCTGCACGAAGTCAATTTTGTCCAGGTTCATCAGCAACTCCTGTGGGATAAATAATACCCGAATTGATTCCTGTCACAGTAGAAAAACCAGCTGAATTAAATGAATTTAAATCAAAAGAGTGTGTTTCTTTGAACATTTCCTCTGCTGTGGCCTGATCAAGCCAAAAAATCTTTTTTTTTTTTATCACCTCACATCTTTCATATCAACAACTCATGAACTTTTTATTATATTCTGTTTGGTATAGCATTTCATAAAGAACAACAGTGACCAGAAGTTCTGGGCGTTCTTCCATCTGAAAACAATCCAATTGATAGAAAAGTTAAAGGAGATACAGAATACGTAGAGATGCGAAGTGACAAGTCAACAAGGCCGTAAAGAATACATGACACTACATACTTCAAAAGGCAAGAAATGGAAAAGTTTAACAATGATACTATTATATTAAAGCTTGTATAAAACACCACCTACATAGAAAAAAATTTATCTGATAGTTATAAGTTTGCATTTAATGATAATCACTAGAAAGCCACCCACACCTTTTTAACCATACCTATAGCATCAGAAAGTGCTATATATGTGAAAAATGGGAAGAAAAATTTAGTAGCTTCATACCATAGAGTCAATTTGCACATGCTTTTCGTTAGAAGCAGAGAATCAACTTGAGCTTAGAGGATCAAATCCGAAGTAGCTTCTGAAATAACACGAGATTCTGTTTCTTGTTTAATGAGCGCAAAATTGTTAATTTATTATACAGGAAGATATTTTTTTTTTATTTTTGAAAAGTTGAAATTCTGTAATTTATGGTTAGAAAATGCATCGTATATACTAGAAAATATTTGTGCCATTTTTTTTCAACACAAAAACATTAGCATCTGAATATTCTGCCTTCCAATTAATCATTATAACGGGTTATTAACAAGTTCCTCCGCACTCGGGTGATGTGTACCGCACAGGAAAAAGTCAGTACTCCTACATTTCTGACATGCCTTCCTTCGTAACCGATTTTTAACAGATAATCTTCCCACCGTTGCTAAGGTTTGGACTTTGGAGTTTGTACTTGCCTTGGTATTGTAAGTGAACACAACTATATGCTCGGCGCGCGGTCAGTGCTGTCATCCGAATTCGCTTCCCTAGTGAAATCTCGGCTACACAATGAGTGCGGAGGGACTTCTCGATGAACCTTTATTAGATATAAGGCATTTTTACTCTAATGAAAGATGAGGGCTCTAAGATAACAACGCTTTGAAAACTTAAATATAATTTCTTTTTATATAGATGAGGTGCCACGTTCTAGCAGGTCATTTGCCTCAACATAGAGAAGGTGCTAAAAATGTATAAACATTTCAGGCAAAGAAAAAACTGTTAACATAACAAAACTGAATTCACACAAACAGAAAATGATGAGCACTAATCATCTTACACTTTTACAGTTACAACAGTTGCTAAAAATGTCCACCATCGACGTCGATACACTTCTGAGTACGTTGAACTTCTGATTGAGCAACGTTTGCGAAAGTGTCCTCAGCGATTGCAGCACATGCCGTTTCAATTTCTTCCCGAAGTGCTGTCAGTGTAGCTGGTTTTCTACGGTATACAGTAATTGAGTCTCAAATTTGTCTCAAATGCGTGCAATTGTTACTCGCGGTGGCGGTTCTGTTCTGTACACACGTCTCCATTGCCTTTGAATTTAAACAACATTCTCGGTTTTCCGATACCACTTCAAAATTGCCTTCCGCTGTTCAAACAATAATCTTGGCTCCCTTTTGTTGTAGCAACGCTAGCATAACGTAATGTGAGTCACACCTGTTTACATAACATCATACGATAATGTTGACTTCATTTGTTCATTGTTGATTTACCTGTCATGTAGCAAAGCTATCATAATGTATGTGAGTCACAACTGTTTACAGAACATCATAATACTACACATTACTGTTGTTTTTCGGTCCAAATGTGAAATATATTAAATAGATATCTACTGTGAATGTGTGTATACATTTTTGGCACCCTCGGTATATAATAAACTATCTTATGGCTTACTGGCTGGAAATAATTCTTTGAAATTACTCTATTGATTGAGAAAATATTTCCTGAATTCAGGCAAATACTTATTGAAGCACTTCGTTATTTAACACTATACCTAAAATAAGCCAGGAATGCGTGTCTTCCGTGTTAGATTTACTAGCGATAACCGAAATGACTTATGACGTTCTGCTGCTTAATTCCAGGGTACACAGTACTGAAATATCTAAACGAAAACAAAGCCCATTTTAAATTTGAACTTCTCCGTTGTAGCACTGGGGTGTAACATGTTTATTGATGCGGAACAGAAGCAATCAATTTCAAAATAATTCAAATCATGGACGCATGTTTACAAAGTCACGTTTGTGCCAATTCGCGCATCATATCTTATTTATAAAACAGCTGAAAGTGAAAATAATACAAACAATTGTTAGCTGGCGACATCTTTATGTTCATCTTTTTGTGATTAATGAAAAATCGTATTTATTTCACTGATGTAGTGATACTGTAAGTGTTGAATACAATGGCAGGTAAATTAGTGATTGATATTTTACGTATAACTAACAAAAAGCATTGCTGCCATGGAAATTAGTCAGTCAATGTAACAGTAGGTCGGGAATGAAGTTTACCTCCATTGATATGATGCCGATATGGTAGGTGCATATTTAATGTGTACTTTTAACTTTAATTCAACATCGCTGCCTTCCATTTCAAAGCATTTTGTCGAATTGACGTTCGAATGCAGCTCGAAAGATATTTACAAACACATCGCCTGAAATCGCTGCACATACTTCTTGAATAGATCCTTCAGAACCTGGAAACCTCTTACATTAGTTTCGTATGCTCGTGACATAATTAAAAAAAAAAAAAAAAAAAAAACACTAACGAGGTCACATCCGGCTAACGTGATAGCTATAGAGTTTGGATTTTTATGTTATATTATCCTAAAAATATGAAGCAAAATATTAGTTGTCACATATTACACATTTAATGGACTCCTAAGGTCAGTCAAGGCGTGAAGCACAATATATCACAAGATATTTCTCCATATTTTCAGTCGGTCCTGATGGCGTAGTGGTAGCCATACTTGTCTCCTAAACCCAAGAGCGCAGGTTCTATCCCGGCCAGGATCGATGGCTTTTTTCGGGCGTAAACATCTTAAGTATGGCTTCCTTCGGAAGGGAAGTAAAGCCGTGGGTACCGTGTCGTAAATTTAAGGCATGTAAAAGAACCTCATACCTGAAAAGAGCAAAATTTATCGGTCGTTTCACGTCCTGAATTGAATGGGGCGCTGATGACATGATATGTTAAAGATCGTCCGTTAATAAAACACATGAACAACAACCCATGTTTTCAGGACTTAATTTCCCGGCAATCGGAAAGTGTGTTTTTATATATGAAAACGATCCCTCGCCATGCAACGTTCTCACTGGTACTGTTTGGCACCTGTTTGCTGCAATCATGGCTCCTCACGTATGAAACCAGTTTCGAGACGAACCTTTATGCATCTAAGTTTCCTATTTAACTGAAAGCAACTTTATTTTTGCTCTGTATGTTGTCCCAATTAAGATTTTTTTGTTACACACTTGAGTTAACTTCACTTTTCCATCGTCAGGGTCGGTGCTGGTGGTGTAGTGGTAACCATACTTGCCTTCTAAACCCAAGATCGCGGGTTCAAATCCGCCAGGTTCGATAAATTTTTTCGGGCATAAAAATCGTAAGTATGGCTTCCTTCGGAAGGGAAGTAAAGTCGTGGGTCCCGTGTCGTACATTTACAGAATGAAAAAGAACCTCAAGCCTGAAAGAAGAGGCCTCTGAGCAAACTTTGTCGGCCGTTTCACGCCCTGATTTGAATGGGACGCTGATGACCTGAGCTGTTAAAGAGCGCCCATAAATAAAACAAATCTTAAAAACATTGGCTACACGTTTGGTGGTCGTGAAATTGGTAGAATTTTCCTAATAGTTAGCTCCTAGTCACCATTTGACTCCGGTAATGGGGTAATCTCAAAGAAATGGCATTTCTTGTAAACTAGCAATTGAAAACATGATAACAATGCACTTACTGATGGCATTTATAGCGCAGAAGAACGAATATTGCTAAATGAGCAACATCGAGTCATATTTAACTTTTTCTTGTTTATTATTTTAATTTATTATTTATGTGATAAAATACATTTATTTATAAACAAACTGTTTTTACTTTTATTTTTGCAGAATCTAAATTTTGCCAAAGTTATGGCCATTTGAATCTTTGAACTGGCTGTAGAAGGCAGAGAGCATAATAAATAACATGTCAGCCGATATTGTGGATGACGTAATGTTTGTCTCTCTCTAGAAACCGAAAAGTACAGAATACTATTCTTAATAGTATCACAATCGCTTGGATTTGAACCCATGATGTCCCTCAATAGACCGACGGGCAGGTAACAATGGTAAAGTGGACAAACTGGATGGACAAGGGCTCCTGGGAACGGTTGGCCCGTATGGGAATGACTTGATAAAACCAGGAATTGTATGACGTGAATGATATTTGGGGGTAAAGGGTTAAG